>CM061131.1:75710550-76087565 GCA_030789695.1 Scilla litardierei
TTTTGAGTGGAGATCTATTGAATGTATGTCTTCTAGTATTAACTTTTGATGTCTAACTCTATTGATTATACTTATAGTTATTTATTATAGGGTATTAATGTTTGAGGTTAAAATTCAAATGTTTTAAATAATAATAATAATGATAATGTCAAATATTTTCAAATTTGAATTCAAATTGTTTCTATTTTATACCCTATTTAAATTACAACTATTTTAGAAACTTTCCCCTCATCAAATCCATTAATCTCTCCCTAATTAAAATTTAAATTTCAAACTTTCCTATTTAACTTGCTATTAATTTTCCCCTAAATGAATAATATTTAAAACAAATAATTAAAACACCTTCTTTTTAAAAACACTTCCTAATTTCCCTTCCCTAACCTTAACCTACCCTAGGGTTACCCATGCAACACCCACTCAAGCATCACTCATGCATACACAGTAAACCCAACACTGTAAAACCCATACCCTATTTTTATAAGCATAGAAATAACCCAGGCTCTCTCTTATTTTTAAAAAACCCTACATGTTTTCGTACTAGCACTACCCTCCCACTAAAACAAGAGCAGGCAACCAACCCTACCCTAGCCACGTACAAACCTATCTCCCTACCTCTGCACATGCCTACTCAATATCTAAACCCGGGCCGCCCTCCATCTCTCTCTGCCGTCGACCCACACCTCCGACGTCCGCATCTTCCGACAGCAGCGCGCCTCCCTCCGTCGCTGAAGCCCAAGCCCGAGTCCCTCCGCCATCGTCACCACCCAGCGACGCAACAGGCGCCGTCCACTGCTTCCGCACCATCCCCGACGTCCAAACCCGCCACCCTCGACACCTCGCTGCAGCGCCTCCAGCGTCTACACCCGCGCGGCGACCCGCCCAGTGACCATCGGGTCACTCGCCCGACCCCAGCCTCCATCTCCGCTCGTAGAGCTCTCCGGCGTCTTGTCTCCGGCGACAGCAGCCACCGGGCCCCCGCCTGCATCAGTCCGACGCCGCACCACCCCAGAACCCGCTCACGTTCGGCGTCCCTACCCCCCGTCACCTGCAACAGAGGAAGAACACCCTAAGAGGTTAGTGTTAGCATGGTTAGAGTTAGCTGATGTTATAACTGGGTTTTGTTTCTTCATGCCCACTAGTATTAGTGCTGTTAGTTTAAAGTTAGGGTTAGTTTTATAACTACTTTTATCACTACATGATTAGGTATATCATTAAGGATGGGTGATGAAAATAACCCCACACATGTCCTTATTACTATGTTAGTAGCTGTTAGCAATCAGAGGTTAGTAGTACACGTTTTTGTTGTTGTTGTTGTTAGGATGTTAATATGTTAGGGCTAGATGCTGTTAATATCTTAGGGTTAGTTTTTACAAACTGTGGGTATGTTTTTTATATACCATTTTAGAAGACCTCTTCATTCTTATCTTGGGATTTGCTCCAGTTGGAGTTATTTTTTTTAAAGAACAACTCGGTTAAGATGATAGTGTAACTGTTTTTAAAACTTAAGCTGTGTTATTTTAATTATATTCATACCATGTTAAGGCCACATGATAGCAGATACTCTTTTATTATATTGTTAGTAAATGATGGACTTAAGAATGAAACCCCTCATTCTTGATGTTAGTATGTAAAAAGGAACACTCAGTTTTAAATCTGATAATGTTATTTGAAGGTTGGTACTTGCAGCAAGTTTTAGTTTCGGTTATATAATTGTTGTATGCTAATCTTTATGTAAACAGCTATAAGTTAGTTAAACAATAAATTAAATTAGAAGTTGGGTTGATAGGTGTGAACAGTACCCCTAGATAATTGGATAAATAGGTTAGTAAATTAAATAAGTTATTTTCAATTTATCTGATATCGGAACCATATGACGCAGAAAACATCCGCGCCTTCCGTACGGACCCGTCGACACCAAAAACACCGGAAACAGGCAAGCGTGCAGTTTAATACATTCATTTAAATGTTGTTCTTGTTGACTTAGAACTGTTTTATAAAGTACACCAAAATCTCCATGTGACACACTGTTAATGAACCCTATAATAATGTAACGACCACTTTTCGTTGTACGTTGTTCGTGCACGTGCTTTTGGCCGTGCACGTGTTTGTGAACACTCTCATGTGCTATGCCGTTGTGAACGTCTCTGAGAGTATTAAATAGTGGCCCTATTTTGGAACGACGTTTCTCGAGTCGTTTTCCCACAATTTAAACTTACTCGATGAGACGTGACGATTCTCACTCTTGACGGGAGACGTTTCTATTTTTAGTTTCGTCGTCCGACGTCGAATTTGAGATCTGTCTTCTTAGTTAGCTCACATTCGTCGCCACGATCACCACAATATTTATTTTATAATTTTTGGAGTTTATTTGACCACTTTTATAATTTTTACAAGTTTTATATTATTTTTAATAATTTATTTTTAAATTAATTTCGGCCAAATAAAATTTATTTGAGTTTTAAACGTTTTAAAGAATTTTTGAGCCAATTTCCAGATCATTTGGACCAGGTCAAATCCTAGATTGGGTTGGAGAAGTTTAAATTCAAATTTCAAATCTTTTTGAATTCTAATCCTATTAGATTTAGCCCTGGACCAAGTCAACCCACCTATACTATATAAGCAACCCCTAGCAAGTCCTATTTTCCAAAGAAATTAGCCCTAGCCTCTTCCAAACTCATTTTGGACGTTGCGACGAATCGTCGCAACGTTGCGACGTTCAGCACCCCGTACGACCGAAGAAAACCCCCGCATCCGCCCGCTCTGACCGGCCGCCTCGCCCGCATTCTCGCCGCTCCGCACCGCTGCAGCCAACCCCCGCCCGTTCCCCGCTTGACCGAGAGGAGCTCTCGGTCTGACCGAGGCCCCGCTCCGCACCGACCCCCGCACAGCGCTCCGCTTCGTTCCCCCGCTCCGCTCCGTGCCCGACCGAAGGAAACGCCCGCAGCGACCGACGTTGCAAGCGTTGCAAGCGTTGCAACGTTGCAACGCTGTCCCGCCCGCATCCAAGCGCACGACCGAAGCTCTCCATCGACCAGACCGAGGAGAAACCCCGCACCCAAGCATCGCCCGCAGCCGCTGTGCACCCCAACGTCGCAGCCCCCGCATTTTGAGCGCACGACCGAGAAATTCTTCCGCATTGGCTGGGTACGACCGACGGCCACTTGTCGCAACCCCGCATCCGTCGCACCACTTGCCTCCGTGGGCCCCCCAAGTTCTCCAGAGGTATTGTGGGTTCCCCAAAGGTCCCTAGGACTACTGTAGGCCCCACTTTGGTACGTTCTCTTCGACGACTTGCCGCGTACGACGTCGTCGCACGTCGTAGCCCGTCGTCGCACGTGCGAGCTTTGGAATCTGGAACCGTCGCCCCGGTTGAAGCTCTGAATTTTCCAGCGAGGAATATATATTGGAATCTGGACTTGGAGCGCGATCTATTATTCCAACCCCCGGCGTCGCTACCCGACGCCGGTGTAGCTTTCGCGTCGTGTTGAGGTAACGTTTTGCACCCCTAGGACCCCCAACCCAATTGCATGCTAATAAAAACTAAAAATCAGTATTTTAAAGTATTTTAAATGTTTTAGAAATCACTAATCAAGATTAATAAAACGGATGTAGGCCGGTGGACTTGTGCACGTAGGAATCGTGACTTTGGACTCGTTGGACGGTGTTTTCTTGACGTGATAATTTCAGGCAAGTGAAACTTGCCAACTCTTGTGTAGGGCCATGTTTTTAGGCCACTTACTTGCTTTTAGCGTAAAAGAGACTAGTCAGTGAAATGATAGCTGGCTAGACGCCTATTTGATCTAGTTTGACAACGAAACTAGATCCGTCACCTAAATGATCTAGCTTGACAACGAAGCTAGATCCAAACATTAAACTTGTCATTCATGCATACTAAACTGTCACGTTTACTTTTCTTACTTGTACGCTTTACTACTTGCCATGCCATGTCATCCATGCATTGATTGTTGCATCGTAGCACACGCTACAATACTTGTCCTTGTACTACTTGTCCGGCTAGGTGCACCCCTACGCCATACTTGTTTACACACTTCCTGGCTCGTGGTCCAGAAGCGGGCCTCATGTGTTGGCCAGAAACCAATGCCCGATACACGTGGAGGGGTAGGGATAAACGGTTACTTGAGCTTAGGAGTTGGCCCGTACAGCCACTCTAGCCAAAAGGCGGAATCCCTGTGCACGAGGTGCTTACTTTTCTTGTCGTGTACTTGTCTTGTGAATGATTCATGCAATACTTGTCATCCATGCCATGTTTAAATGCCATGCTCGTACTTTACTTTACTTTACCTGTTGCACTCATTACTTAAACTGCCATGTCATCGCATCATGCTAGAACTGCTAGGTTGTTTTACTTTCCCCACTTCCAGTTTCCTTGCACAAGTCTTCCAGACTTGCTGACATGTGCCCCTTGCTCTTTTGGGTGTCACATGTTAGACCCTGAGCCAGAGACAGTTGCTGAGGACGAGGTGTTTGCTGACGCTGAGCCCGAGCCTACGTTCGTTGAGGAGTTCGAGAACACCGGAGACCAGTCTTAGAGACTGATTTTTATTTGCTTTTGCTTTAGGTTGCTGTTAGATGACGGTGCTTGCACCTTTTCCTTATTTTCGTACTTTGTACTTTTGTTGGCCATGCTGGGCCTCTTTTAGACCCTCTTATTTGTAGCCTGGTGGCTTTTCTGCATTGTTGAGATTTATTATTATGGATATTCTGAGATGTTTCTTTTGTCTCTTTCGTTATTATTATCTTTGTTTCATTTCGCGTTGCAAGGACCTGCAGTTTAAAGTGATTGACGCTTATCGGACTTGCGGCTTTGTAGCTTCAAGTCTGAGCTGACCTTCTCACGCTTCGCCTCCACGATTTTGGGAAGCGGGGCGTGACAGGTTTTGTTGGTGGCCCATGCAGGTCCATTCTTGCAATTGCGAATTAACGGAACAACGATAATAACGGAATGTCCATTAAATAAATTGCAACATCCGAGTCATAAGCCCTGAGTCTAGTCGTTTTCTTAGGACACTAGGTGGTAAGAAGACTTAGTTAGACGTCCGTGCTTGTTAGTTAGAGGCCTCTGATTGATAGTTAGACCCCCTTCCGGCAATTGATTTGATCGTCGTAGGAGTTACCTTGGTGGTTATTGCCTAACCCTGACCATACTAGACCTCTAAAATTTCCTTTCGTCGTTCACCTGGGTTCAACGATTTCGGACCAAGTTGAACGCATTTCTTTACCGTCTAACCTTTAGAAGTCTTGGCGATTAGTTCCTAATCTTTAGTTGGTCGACCGTAGGAGTTTCCCGTAGCCTCTTCTGATTCATATCCTAGGCGTATGAATGCTGTGATCACCTGACCAATTTCCTTGCCTCGATTCACGAGATCGCCCCATGACGATCGTCGTCAATTTCGAACCTTTCCGTCACAATCTTGAATCTTCCAAAAGTATCTTTTGATTTCCCCTTTCCTAGGTTTAAATTTGTTCAACATTTTAATATACTTATACTTCATCCCCTTCGTTGATTTAAAATTTTTAAAACGTTGTCGGAATTTCTGAATACTAGTTTATAGTATTTTCCCAGCCTATATTTTTCGTACTTGTGTAAACGTGTCGTTCTTTCATATATTAATTTTATTTTGAACCGTACTTTTATTTTGCTCAGTTCGATTTATAATTTTCCCTCTTATTTATGCCATTTGAATAATACATCGTGTTTACTTTTAATATACTTTTCATGTCACATGGAATTTCAGATTTCAGCAAGTTGATTTTTTTTGCTCGTCGTTCTCACTATTTCAGATTTTTGCAAAATTGCTATTTTCATAACCTCTTCCTGCTTTAGACCCTCTCTGATTTGATTTTAAAGATTTGCTATTCGATCCTGATAATTCTTATGCTAAGTTACTACTATTTTCTTTCCGCTCACCATGCACGCTTTTAGGAAAATTTCTAAACCAAATTGAATTTCAACTATTTTTATAACCGTGCCAGACTGGTTGTGCTCGTATATTAAAGGACCTTGTGTAAATCAGTTTTACATTTTTTTGGCAAGCCTTGGTTCCCTAAAAGTAGTTTCAAATTGATTATTTTAAATCTTCCATAACCTAAAAGTTTTGAAAGCATTTAATATGAGTTTAAATTCTTCCGTTACTTGATTTCATTCTCGACCTTCCAAAACTTTTGACAACATATTATATTAAATTACTGACTTATAGATTTTCCAAACAATGTCCCTAATATTCGTGTAAATGATTTTACTTCCTTTTAAAATGATTTTTAAAACCAATAGGCCATTTTCTATTATTTTAAATATTCGACTCAGATTTATTTTGAACAACTCGTTTTATCGATCCCCAAACATTTCTTCTCAGATGAGGATTTTAAAGTACAACCGTTTTCAATTTTGCGTATTTTAGCTTATGCTATTCACCCTACTTGCTTTTCTGTATCCTATTTAAGCATCTCCACATCCCTTTTTCCCTCAACCTAAACATCACCAATGAGTCAATGTTTCGTCTAACCAAGCCGTCTCCTTGTATTCGTCCTATCTGGACTCGTGCTTACCGATCCTTCCCTCGTCACACTTTGACCTTGACCTCTCTCTAAGTTGTTTAGGCTTTAGTGCCCGTCAATGTCTATGTCCACCCTAAGTTTTTAGTAGGACCTTGGACCCCTGTGAGGTGTCGTAGTGCACGTGCCTAAGTTGGGTACGTGAGCTTGAATGTGAATTCCCATAGTATATTGGTGCTTGCCTATTGTGTGGTACATATATATATATACTCGGAGTTATTCGTGATAGTATGAAGTTGTTGTGTGTTAGTAATTATAGATTTTTGTGTGGATAGCTATACTATACTAGGGATGCCGGTGTATATCAGAGCTAGCGTTGAAATATCTAATGGAATGTATGTAATTAGAGATACTTATAATGGTTGAAATAAAATGATTGGTAAAGCTAGGTATATGCTAGGTGTGATGATAATGTGTGAACCTATAGATAAGTAAGTAGGCCTATTGAGTGATCTATATATTATTACGTGTGAGTATGTGCTCGTAGGTAGATATATATAGTGTTTAGACGTAAGTAGTTATGTTTTGTTGTCTGAGTATATATGTGATATACATATAGTATTAGGGTTATAATTTTGATTGGTATTGTTGCTTTTACGGGATGTTGCATGCGTGCATACCGTGAGGTATACACGACTATTGCACATCTTAATTATGTACGTGTGGATGTGTTAGAAAACTAATTATAGGTAGTAGGCTATGGTGTGAATATATATGTTACATGTGTGAGACTATACGATGAATACGTATGCATGTATTAGGGAGCGTATTATAATTATACGTATGTTGATGTCTATATTATTATTATTATGGTATATAGAATGATTGAACTACGTGAGTATTGCCTGACTAAATATTAAGTGTGATTGATTTATGGAATGTATATGGTTGTATGGTAGACGTATAAATATTGGAATGGTATTGGTATAAGTATGAATGCCGTGTTACGTATATAGAATATCCTGATATGTGTATTGAGTCTCACTCAAGCTTGAGTGAGTATACTTTAAGTATATTGAATGTATGATTGTAGTTGAATATAGAAATGCTTGATGTATGTATGGTGATAGAAGTGTTTGTGCCTGGTTGTGCTACGCACATGATTGTGGGTCGCTACGCCAGTATATAGTTATAGGTGTTGGTCTTGTGGTATAGCTAATTACTAAGGACTTGTTGTGTGAACATATGTATGCTAGCTAAACTAGGTGCATAGATGTGCTAGTAATATAATGGTATGATTGGTGTATGTAAATGAAATGTTAGCGTGTATGGGTGTGCACCATGCACGGGTAAGTATGTGCTTAGTTATAGGTATTGATGACTATGGTATAGGTGGCGTGTTGTAAATACAGTAATAGGACCGTACGTAATGTGAATATATGGTGAAATATTTGAATGCATTGAATGGCTATATATATATTGTGAAACTATAGTGAATGTATATTAGATATAGTGAATTTGATTTAATAATGGTATGGTGTGACTGCATGTGTTGATGTGTTTGGTGTTGGATGAATACTAGGAAATATTAGAGGGTAGTATACCCTTGATGTTTGTGCATAGGTAGCTACCTATAGGTAGAGCAATGATTGTATTTGCTAAGTGTGAGACTATCCTATATGAGTACCTGAAATATTGTTTTGTGTTTAGGTAAGTAGTAGCGATATAAGGAATGTATGCTTATATATATGATTGAAATACATGTATGAAATTGACTGGCAATAATGGGTATAAATGTATAACGTACGTGAATATATATAAATATATATACGTATTGGTAGTAATAATGTTTGACTACCTAGTGCATATACGAGCACTTGTAATGACTATACTTGGTTTGAAATATAATGTGACTTGATTTGGGGTAGTTACTAGAGCGACTAGCTATATTAGAAAGTCCGAGGACGGACTTTATTCTAAGGTGGGGAGGATGTAACGACCACTTTTCGTTGTACGATGTTCGTGCACGTGCTTTTGGCCGTGCACGTGTTTGTGAACACTCTCGTGTGTTATGCCGTTGTGAACGTCTCTGAGAGTATTAAATAGTGGCCCTATTTTGGAACGACGTTTCTCGAGTCGTTTTCCCACAATTTAAACTTACTCGATGAGACGTGACGATTCTCACTCTTGACGGGAGACGTTTCTATTTTTAGTTTCGTCGTCCGACGTCGAATTTGAGATCCGTCTTCTTAGTTAGCTCACATTCGTCGCCACGATCACCACAATATTTATTTTATAATTTTTGGAGTTTATTTGACCACTTTTATAATTTTTACAAGTTTTATATTATTTTTAATAATTTATTTTTAAATTAATTTCGGCCAAATAAAATTTCTTTGAGTTTTAAACGTTTTAAAGAATTTTTGAGCCAATTTCCAGATCATTTGGACCAGGTCAAATCCTAGATTGGGTTGGAGAAGTTTAAATTCAAATTTCAAATCTTTTTGAATTCTAATCCTATTAGATTTAGCCCTGGACCAAGTCAACCCACCTATACTATATAAGCAACCCCTAGCAAGTCCTATTTTCCAAAGAAATTAGCCCTAGCCTCTTCCAAACTCATTTTGGACGTTGCGACGAATCGTCGCAACGTTGCGACGTTCAGCACCCCGTACGACCGAAGAAAACCCCCGCATCCGCCCGCTCTGACCGGCCGCCTCGCCCGCATTCTCGCCGCTCCGCACCGCTGCAGCCAACCCCCGCCCGTTCCACGCTTGACCGAGAGGAGCTCTCGGTCTGACCGAGGCCCCGCTCCGCACCGACCCCCGCACAGCGCTCCGCTTCGTTCCCCCGCTCCGCTCCGTGCCCGACCGAAGGAAACGCCCGCAGCGACCGACGTTGCAAGCGTTGCAACGTTGCAACGCTGTCCCGCCCGCATCCAAGCGCATGACCGAAGCTCTCCATCGACCAGACCGAGGAGAAACCCCGCACCCAAGCATCGCCCGCAGCCGCTGTGCACCCCAACGTCGCAGCCCCCGCATTTTGAGCGCACGACCGAGAAATTCTTCCGCATTGGCTGGGTACGACCGACGGCCACTTGTCGCAACCCCGCATCCGTCGCACCACTTGCCTCCGTGGGCCCCCCAAGTTCTCCAGAGGTATTGTGGGTTCCCCAAAGGTCCCTAGGACTACTGTAGGCCCCACTTTGGTACGTTCTCTTCGACGACTTGCCGCGTACGACGTCGTCGCACGTCGTAGCCCGTCGTCGCACGTGCGAGCTTTGGAATCTGGAACCGTCGCCCCGGTTGAAGCTCTGAATTTTCCAGCGAGGAATATATATTGGAATCTGGACTTGGAGCGCGATCTATTATTCCAACCCCCGGCGTCGCTACCCGACGCCGGTGTAGCTTTCGCGTCGTGTTGAGGTAACGTTTTGCACCCCTAGGACCCCCAACCCAATTGCATGCTAATAAAGACTAAAAATCAGTATTTTAAAGTATTTTAAATGTTTTAGAAATCACTAATCAAGATTAATAAAACGGATGTAGGCCGGTGGACTTGTGCACGTAGGAATCGTGACTTTGGACTCGTTGGACGGTGTTTTCTTGACATGATAATTTCAGGCAAGTGAAACTTGCCAACTCTTGTGTAGGGCCATGTTTTTAGGCCACTTACTTGCTTTTAGCGTAAAAGAGACTAGTCAGTGAAATGATAGCTGGCTAGACGCCTATTTGATCTAGTTTGACAACGAAACTAGATCCGTCACCTAAATGATCTAGCTTGACAACGAAGCTAGATCCAAACATTAAACTTGTCATTCATGCATACTAAACTGTCACGTTTACTTTTCTTACTTGTACGCTTTACTACTTGCCATGCCATGTCATCCATGCATTGATTGTTGCATCGTAGCACACGCTACAATACTTGTCCTTGTACTACTTGTCCGGCTAGGTGCACCCCTACGCCATACTTGTTTACACACTTCCTGGCTCGTGGTCCAGAAGCGGGCCTCATGTGTTGGCCAGAAACCAATGCCCGATACACGTGGAGGGGTAGGGATAAACGGTTACTTGAGCTTAGGAGTTGGCCCGTACAGCCACTCTAGCCAAAAGGCGGAATCCCTGTGCACGAGGTGCTTACTTTTCTTGTCGTGTACTTGTCTTGTGAATGATTCATGCAATACTTGTCATCCATGCCATGTTTAAATGCCATGCTCGTACTTTACTTTACTTTACCTGTTGCACTCATTACTTAAACTGCCATGTCATCGCATCATGCTAGAACTGCTAGGTTGTTTTACTTTCCCCACTTCCAGTTTCCTTGCACAAGTCTTCCAGACTTGCTGACATGTGCCCCTTGCTCTTTTGGGTGTCACATGTTAGACCCTGAGCCAGAGACAGTTGCTGAGGACGAGGTGTTTGCTGACGCTGAGCCCGAGCCTACGTTCGTTGAGGAGTTCGAGAACACCGGAGACCAGTCTTAGAGACTGATTTTTATTTGCTTTTGCTTTAGGTTGCTGTTAGATGACGGTGCTTGCACCTTTTCCTTATTTTCGTACTTTGTACTTTTGTTGGCCATGCTGGGCCTCTTTTAGACCCTCTTATTTGTAGCCTGGTGGCTTTTCTGCATTGTTGAGATTTATTATTATGGATATTCTGAGATGTTTCTTTTGTCTCTTTCGTTATTATTATCTTTGTTTCGTTTCGCGTTGCAAGGACCTGCAGTTTAAAGTGATTGACGCTTATCGGACTTGCGGCTTTGTAGCTTCAAGTCTGAGCGGACCTTCTCACGCTTCGCCTCCACGATTTTGGGAAGCGGGGCGTGACAAATAACATGTTAGACTCGTACTTGTGTGCGTGTGTGTAGACACCGTTAGGAAAATGAACAACCTTGCTACAACAAATTGAACAGACAGGAAATGGAATAACTGGAACAAACGTGATGGCCGGTTTGGCAACTCATAGAAATTCATGCCGTTGGCTCGTGAACATGCATGCCGTTGGCTACTAGATGGCTATTCTCGTCGGTCCAGTGTGACTAGTCTGGCTCGTGTTCCAGTAGGGTCATATGTGACTAGTTTGGCTCGTGTTTCAGTATATGACGGTTTAGCATCCTGGCTCGTGGTCCAGGAAATACACGTGGGTGGGGTTGGGTTCCCGGGCACTAGCCGGTAGTAAACTGGTCGCCTTCGGGGGCACTTGAAGGTGGATTCACTTACTAGCCGTCTAACGGCGGGATCCTTAGTCACGGACTTGCACACACAGATAAATAACTTGAAAAAAGATGTTAACTTTAAAACTTCTGTAACTTATCGAACTGCTACGTTCATTTTCATTTTAGAACTGCATGCTAGCACAAATTGTTATAACTATTTTAAACTGTCATATATAACTTGTTATATATATCTTGTCGAGGGTTCTCTTCTAACCATTTCATGCAGGACCCTTGCTGACATACATTCCGTGTTGTTTGAATGTATGTCAGGTTACGAGACAGGATACCAGGAGGACGAGCTGCAGGATCAGAGTGATCCATTGGACCAGGAGTACGTCGATCCAGAGGTTCTCCCCACAGAGGACCAGTCGTAGAGTCTCTGCTGTTGCTGCTTAGGATTTACTTTCTGCTTATTTGTTTGGGTGTGTAACCATTGTTGTAGACGCTTTGTTGACCATGTTTAGGCCTTACTTTTGTGTACTTTCCTTTCTGGACGATGGCTATCTTTTGATATTTATGTTGTTCTGTTGCATGGCAAGAATCTGCGTTTTGGTTGTTACTCACAGACGCTTCATGGGCTTAGGTTTCTCCGCCTCGGCCCAAGCAGACCCGCTCACGTCCTCACTCCCAAGTATAATGGGAAGCGGGACGTGACACTCTGTGTTTTCTGTGTTGTTCTTTGGTTATTCGTTGTCGGTGGTTGGAAACATTACAGGTGCTACCTCAGCAGTGCGCAGTGGACCTGCTGATTATTGTGTTTCTTTTATTTTTTTCTTCGTAACACTCGCCACTCTGGGATCACCTGGTACTGATTCGTACTTCCTAGGTATCCTGGGGAGCGAGGCGTTACAGAGAGTGTCCTTATTCCCCGCAGGTTCCAAGGTCACTAGCTTGATGAGTGCCGGGTTCTCGCAGGTTATCCATACAAGGGGGTCACTCTCTCTGTCTTGTAGAGTGCCCTATTGCCCGCAGGCTGTGTAAGACATGACGTGAATGCTGTTTGTAACGGCCGGTATTTTTAGCCGTGCTTTAGTTCGTGTGTACCGGTATTTTTCCTTCAGTCGTCGGGTTGACTTTCAACCGTATGTTTCGTGTTGCGCGTATGCGACTCTGTATTTCCGTTTTTACCGTTTCGTCGTTAATTAATCATCACGTTTAATTAAAAATGTTAATTTAATTTCCTTGTTAATTTTTTTACTAATTAATGCTGTAATTTAATAATTACATTTTATAACTTAATTAATTAATTAATTAATCTTCACTCAACAAACACGTTTGGTTTTAGGAAAAGAAGTTTAGCACGATTCTTTTCCTCGTAAGTCAACAAAATTTAAAACCATCCTAATCCTCAACCTAATCAAATTAAATTGCGTTGAAAAATTGGAAAGTTGTTTTATGCAAACTTGTTCTTAAGGAGACAGTTCATCTACAAAACCCATTTCCCTGCAAAACATCTCAACCACAACCTGATCGAATCAATATTTCTCCAAATCTCGATAATCATCATCCTCATCAAATTTGAAATCATCCACAACCCAAACTTCCCTCAAACAAACCCGTTTCACCCAAAATTCTTTCTGCAGACAAATTCATCCCCAAACTCAAATCAAACTCAAAAACAAATCTAAAACCCAAAATTTCAGATTCAAACCCCAAGAACAAACTTCAAACCAACAACCCAGATCTGAAAAATACTTTAGATTCAAACCCCCCTTCCTCTACCTCTCCCCCTTGCCTGGGCAACCTCACGCGCGCTTCCAGCCGCCGCCGCCTGCCTGAGCAGCGCGCGTCGCCCGCCGAACCATCGACCGTCGCCTGGACCCCTGCCCCCCGCCGCCTCCTGACGCACTGCGCCGCCCACCGCCCGCTGGAGCTGCTCATCCGACCGTCGAGAGCCGGAGCACCATCCCCTATTCCCCCGTCGCACACTGTAAGTCCCCTCTTCCCTTTCGTTTGTACGTGAGTACTCTCCTTGTTGCCTGCTAGTTTTGGGTTAGTGAAAACAAAATATATATATATATATATATATATATATATTTAAAGAATGAAGAGGACAGTAGGTTGACAGAGAGAGTAAAGAAAGTTAGAAATATTAAAAAGAGAGAGAGAGTTAGGGAGACAGACTTACAAATAGGTAGGGTTGTATATTAAATGATAGTAGATAGGATTAGAAGTACATCATGTTAACTTTTTTTGCCCCTTAGTAATAGTAGGTGCAGTAGGTAGTATTATTTAATACCGGGTTAAACCATGTTATTAGCCTAATTAATATTAGTTAAGTTCTTGTTTAAAAATCTAAATGTTAAATGTTTATTTCAGCATGTTATAAATTGTGAATAATGTTAGAGTAATAAAACTAGAGTAAATTAAGGTGTACCATGTTAGTATAACACCATATAACCACCACCCTAGCCAGTGAACCCCATAAAATTAGACGAACCCAATTCGGGTGTTATTTTAATTGTGTGCTTAACTCGCAATAAATTTAATTCGTTAACTTGGTTAACCAAAATGGAGAATCAGTATCACCATTGCGTAGTACCCATCAAAACAACCCAACGACATATAATTTAATATATCTTAATTTAGAACTAAAACAAGAATAATTAACTTTCTGATCAAATTTCGTTAATTCCCAATTCAGCACTTTTACTCATTACAATAAATGTTATTAGGACGCAGATATGACGCGAACTTTCCTACCGTTACTCGGACAACCTAAACTGTCCCAGTCAGGCAAGCGTGCAGTTAATTTATATTTTTGTGATATCTGATGTGGTACACATAATTGCTGACACAAACACACTTTTTAGAAATGCTAGACTTAAACTCGTGTGCGTGTGTGTGGACCCCTGAATAATCGAAATGTACACACTTTGTGAATGGTAATGTTTCTAGACATGTATGGTTAATTTTAGAACTGTTGATACTTATAGAATGTTAAATGCTGTTGGCTCTCGTAGTTAAATGCCGTTGGCTACCGATGTTATATGCCGTTGGCTACCAGTTGCCGTTGGCTACCAGATGTTACTGACGTTGGCTATTAGTTGACTAATCTCGTCGGTCACATGTGACTATGTCACATGCGACTAGTCTGGACTCGTGTTTCAGTATATGACGGATTAGCATCCTGGCACGTGATCCAGGAAATACACGTGGGTGGGGTTGGTTCCCGGGCACTAGCCGGTAGTAAAGAGTCGCCTTCGGGGGCACTTGAAGGTGTATTTATTTACTATTCGTCTAACGGCCGGAATCTTAGTCACGGACTTGCACACACATTTAAACAAATGAAAAAGGAAGTTAATTACAGACTGATGTTACTTTACTCAACTGCCATTTTAATTCTTATAACTGAACTGTCATGCTAATGTAACTTGTTGCTTTAATTACCATGCTAGTGCAATTTTTATAATTGTTTTAACTGTTTCAGTTCATTGAGATACATGCCAGTGTAAATTCTTTTAACTGCTGTAAAACTGCCATATATAACTTGTTATATATCTTGCCTTGGGTCATCTGACATCTACTTGCAGACCCTTGCTGACATACATTCATGTTGTTTGAATGTATGTCAGGTTACGAGACATGTTATCTGGAGGACGAGTTGCTGGATCAGAGTGATCCAATTGACGAGGATTCTGCTGATCCTGAAGTCCACCCTACCGTGGACAAGTTGCTGAATTATCATCGCTGCAGTTATTTATTTTCACCGCTGTTGTTTGTAGGGTGTGTACCCACTTTATCTGTATCGCTATCGTTGTAGGCCATGCTTGGGGCCCTTTTATTATTGTGTACTTTATCTGGATGTTGGCTTTAAATATTTCTGTTGTTCTGAGTTGCATGCAAGTTCCTGCGAAAGGTGTTTTCACAGACGCTTATTGGGTTCGAGCTTCACCGCTCCAACCTAAGCGGGCCCGCTCGCGTCCTCGTCCCAAGTATAATGGGAAGTGGGGCGTGACAGGTTTTTGTGGTGGCCCATGCAGGTCTTGCATTAGCGAAACTTCAGTACAATGAAAATACTAACAATGGCCAAAAACGTCTAGATTTATCTCGTACACAACTTAACCAAGCTCGTTTCTCAGCATGGTAGGAGGACACCACACCAGGAATGGAAATGGGAACGATAATGCAGCTAACGGAAGTGCTGATATCAATGTAGTCCTCGGAGTTATCAGGGGAATGCTGGAAGTCCAACAACAGCTGATTCAGCGAGGACAACAACCTACTCAGATTGCACCACCACCGCCCCCTCGAGCTGAACCAGGATTCAGACAATTCCATGAATTGCAGCCCAAGAGCTTCTCTGGAAAAGAAGGGCCTCTAGGAGCTGATGAATGGGTTCAAGCGACTGAAGATAAGCTGAGTGCTGCACGTATCCCACAGGCTGGATGGGTTGACGTGGCAAAACTACAGATGACCGACAATGCCAGGAGCTGGTGGCAACTGGAGGAGAAACGTCTGATCAGACCGATCTCTTGGGGCATGTTTAGGGAAAGGTTCAGAGAGAGCTTCAACAATGTTTCGCTAACCTGGTCCAAGGAGATATGACCGTGGATGAGTATGAGGCTGAGTTTGCCATGCTTAGCCGTTTTTCACCTCATATGGTAGAAGACCCTGAAGATTGTGCGTTTCAATTTCGCAAGGGCCTGAATCGCAAGGTCCAAGCCTCGATGACCTCGGCGAGACCAACGACACTTCAGGACGTTCTGGATTGTGCACATGAGCATGAGCTTGTAGAGAAACTCCCCGAGGGACCTTCAACTGGAGGAGGCAAGCGTCCCATGGAGCCGCCTAGGATGGTGCCTAGAGGAAACTTCCGACCTCCGCAGACTACACCGTTCAAGAGGCCATCCACTTCTACCGATCGATCACATCTGACTTGCTACTTCTGCGGCAGGACTGGACACCAGAAGAAAGATTGCAGGAGGATGCTGAACCAGTGTCTGGTATGCGGCTCACCCGCACATGCTGCGAGAGACTGTCCTCACGGCAAGGACCGTCGACCACCTACTGGAGTACCTGCACCTGTTCAACATGCAGTGCCTACACCTGTTCAGCGAGGAGCACCCGGACCTACTCAACGTGGACCACCTCTGATCCCTCAGGATCGAGCTTATCAGCAGGTCCATCAGCCGAAGCGCCAGGCGTTCACAATGACAGCGGCGGAAGCTGAGACTGAGGATGACGTGATCACAGGTAACATTTATGCCTAGCATTTATCTTTTACCATATGTTAATTGATCGCGCCCGGGCGTACACCCTAAAGAGCGACCGTGTAGTCTTACCGCAAGCGCACGGTGTAGCGACGAGCAGGTATCGAACTCAGGGAGGACGTATGATGGTGCCTTCTCCGAACAACCTGGCTATGGGGACAGTAAAGTAGGAAATTGCCTTTCGGCGATGTTGTCACAATCGTCAAACACTGTAAAAAGAGATATAAAATCAAATAAAGAAGCCTAGGGAATAGGGAATCCCCGCTACTCACCGTATCTCGTCATTATGATTCATCGGTTTCACAATTGCTAGGGTAGAATGTCAGGTGAACTAGTTGCAACTGAATGTAAAACCTAGCTCACGCTCTCGTGCTGTTGCCGGTCTATAGCAAACCTAGGCTCGGGTCCAATCTCTTGCAAACCCTAGCCTAGGCAAGCTAGCATTAGGATCAACGTCATCGTTCAATCGCATCCCGAGCCCACTCTCGTGCAAACTCGGGCTACGACCTAGGTTGGGATAGTTCCTACCCGTCCAATCTCTTGCAAATGGGTATCGGTATAGAATTGCAACTGAGAATCCTAGTGTCGGTCCAATCTCTTGCAAACCGATATTAAGGAAACTCAATTTCACCCCAATTCGGATTTCTAGGGTTTCCTATCGAATTGGGATCCAATCTCTTGCAAATCCCAATCGATATGAACACCTAGCTATCCGTATTATATCGATCCCAAACCAACCCTAATCAATTCTAGCAACAGTTCTACCAAATCGTCACAAATCGGAAATTGGGCTCGTAGGGTTCATCCCCACGCCCTAAGACGTTAAAACTACTCACAAATCATATTGCTAATGGAAGAATAATCAATAGAAACAGCAATGGAATTCATAGCAATATTCAAAATAGCAATAAAAATAGGATTTTTAACAGAGAGGGAGACAAACCAATGTAGCTTCCCAAGAATCCAACAAAATTACACTTTTCTCTCCTCTCCAATCACAAGAATTAAACTCTAAAAATCTAATCTAAAAAGGCTGCCAACAGCAATAGAAAAAGCTCTCCTAACTAGGTTAGAATCTGGGGTCAAATACGCCCCAAAACTGCCCAAAAATTCGTGACCAAACTGCCCCTGCGCAGCTCCAAAATCGTGATTTCCGCTACAGGCAGCGCTGCTCACTCGGCCGAGTGACAAAGGTCACTCGACCGAGTGAGAGACCCTGACGGATTCCAGTAACTCTGGGGCCTTGGGGGTCGTTGTCACGCCCCGCTTCCCAAAAAAATGTGGAGGCGAGACGTGAAAAGGTCCGCACAAACTTGAAGCCGTGAAGCTCCAAGTCTGATAAGCGTATAAAAACACTTATTATGGCAAGTCCTTGCAAAGCGAAACGAAAGAACAATGATAATAAGGAAATGAGACGACATTTTATTGAATCTCCAAATGTCTATAAACAAATTACAATATCGCAGAAAAGCCACCAGGCTAAATGGAAAAGGGTCTAAGGCCCAAACATGGCCAGCAAAGTATAACATACATACAAGGGTGCCACGCATCGACAACTAACAGGAATCCTAAAACATAAAGGGAAACTCAACAAGGTCACCGGTGTCCACCAGACTCCTCCTCAGCAAACACAACGTCCTCTGCAACAAGCTCTGGCTCTAAGTCTAACATGTGACACCCAAAAGAGAGAGGGGCACATGTCAGCAAGTCTAAGAAGACTTGTGCAAGGAAACTGAAGAAAGGCAACTAACATCCTAGCAGTTATAGTATGCATGACATGGAAGTTATAACATGAGTGCACAAGCAAGACATGGTGAACAATAAGTACAAGAGAACAATTATCGGGACAAGACAAGAGTAGCCAAGCTACTAACAATCTCAATCATTTCACTAGTCATGTTTCAAGTTGTTTGTAGATGTTTTCGCCTTACAGCTGAACGGTTTGGCATTCACGCTGAGTGGCCGCTTAACAACTACCCCAAAACCCAGAGTTTACGCCTTACAACTGTAGTTGCTGATCGGGCAGACTCCCAATTGAATGACTGCTTAACTCTTACCCCCAATACCCACATGTAGACAAGCCAGGGTCCCTGCACATGAGCCCAGTAAATGAGCCAGGGTTGCCCCGCACGGGAGCTTGTTTTCTATATCACGAATCAGGAAGTATTTGGCGTAGTGGACACCTAGCCTCAATATCGAGCGTTGGGGTTAGCAACTCTGTCACGACCCGCTTCCCTAATATGGAGGCGAGACGTGAAGAGGTCTGCACGGGAGTGGAGCTGTGAAGCCCCAAACCCGATAAGCGTCAATAAAACATAAGCAGGTCCCTGTAACCACAACGGAACAACAATAATAACACAAGGAGAGACTGAAACAAAATCTCATATCTCACAAATTGTCCAACATGAAAATAAGTCAAACATCCAGAAAAGCCACCAGGCTAAAAGAAAGAGTCTAAAGGCCCACAACAAGGCCAACAAAAGCAACGACATAACAAAGTATAGGTGCTACGCACCGACAACAAAACAACTGTCTAACAAAAGTAAAACACAATGAAGACACTAGGACTGGTCCCCAGTGTCCACGTACTCCCCGTCAAACACAGGCTCGGGCTCGGCGTCAGCAAACACCTCGTCCTCAACAAGGTACTCAGGCTCAGGATCTAACATGTGTCACGCAAAAGAGTAAAGGGGCACATGTCAGCAAGTCTAAAAGACTTGGGCAAGGAAACTGAAAGTAAGGCAACTAGCAACCTAGCAGTTTTAGTATGCATGACATGGCAGTTATAACATGAGTGCACAATTAAGGCATGGTGAACAGTAAGTACAAGATAACAAGTATCGGGACAAGACAAGAGTAGCCAAGATACTAACAATCTCAATCAATTCACGTTGTTTTGTAGATGTTTACGCCCTTCAGCTGAATGGTACATCATTCACACCGATCGGCACTAAACACTAATCACGTTTCACTTTTGTTTGTAGATGTTTACGCCCTTCAGCTGAATGGTACATCATTCACACCGATCGGCACTAAACACTACCCCACCCCAGAGTTTACGTCTTACAACTGCAGTTGCTGATCAGGCAGACCCCCAGTCGAATGACCGCTTAACCCTTACCCCATCCCACACGTAAACAAGCCAGGGTCCCTGTACATGAGCCCAGCAAGTGAGCCAGGGTTGCCCCGCACGGGAGCTTGTTTCTTAGTTCACAATTCAATATCGAGCGTTGGGGTTAGCAACTCATTATGCTCGCTTCTGGTCACGAGCCAGGAAACACAAGTATTGTAGCGATGCTACGCAATCACGAGTTCACATGAAGAATGCTATGACATGACAAGTAATTTGCGTACCGTTAATGGAAAGTAAACATGACATGGTAATTGTGTAACATGCTAAATGTCGGAACTAGCTTCGTTGTCAAGCTAGTTCCCCAATTTGCGCCTAGGCGAGTATCATTTCGTCGCCTAGCCTCTTTTACGCCTACAACAAGCAAAATGGCCTAAAACATGGCCCAAACCCTAAGTGGCAAGTTTCACTTGCCTAGCACCAGGGATGACGATCAACCTCGTCTCTCGGATGCTAATCTACGGTGAAATCGCTGTTATGGGGAAACAAACATCAAACAACATGAAATTTTATTAGGGTTTCATAAAAATATAAATAGGTTATGAAAACAACGGTAGATCGATTTCTTACCGAGAGGAGGCGGAAGAAACACTCCGGAGAACCCTAGGATCAGATCTGGGAAAGATTGGCGAAGTTTGGAGAATTAGGGTTTTGTGGGATTTTGGGGATTTGATGGAGATTTGGGGAAAATGAGAGGTGGAAAGAGTGGATGGAGGGTTTAGATGATGGATTTAGGGCTTGGGATGAAGAAATGAAGCTTGGAGGAAGATGGTGGCTCAATGGGGGAGATTTTAGGGTTTTAGGTCGAGTGGAGGGAGATGAAATCGTTTGGGAGGGGTATAAATAGGTTAGGCTGGCGGCTGCCCAGAAATTAGGGTTTTAACACAAGTTAGTCGGTCAAAGAGCAACCACTGACCGACTAGTTTGGCAACTAGTCGGTCGGTCGACCAACGCAGACCGACTAAGTGTAAATAGTAACTTCTGAACGAAAATAGGATTTTAGAGTTAGTCGGTCGGAGAACAAATACTGACCGACTAGTTTAACTTCTAGTCGGTCGATGAACGTTCTTAGACCGACTAAGCATGAACAGTAACTAGTGTCAAAAATAGTTGATGAGTTAGTCGGTTCAAGAAGCATTGCCGACCGACTAGTTTGCAACCTAGTCGGTCAACCAACGTTCTTAGACCGACTAACGATAAACAGTAACTCCTGAATAATTTAGAAAGCCAACTAGTCGGTCCAAGAAGGATTGCCGACCGACTGGATCGTCATCTAGTTGGTCGGTGCCCTTCTTACACCGGCTAATGAGCACCAAAAGTTCCGATACGGAGCGTGGGGCCCCGGGATCGATTCCTAAGACTCCTAGGCTTGATCTAATAGTAAGATACGACCGTTATGAAGCCCGTCACGAATGACGTACTTCGAAATCGACGATCCTAAGAAAGAAACGAGAAAACACGACGAAACGATTCGAAAACGAAGTTACGGAGACGAAAACCACACATGAGGAGAAAATCCACCAAAACATATATTATATTATAACAAATCCAGATACATGAAAAGCAGTCGTTACATCCTCCCCAACTTAAGAAAAATTTTGTCCTCGGAATTTCCAAATACTCACAAGTCCGGAAACAAAAGTGGGAAACACTCTCGCATCTCATCCTCATTCTCCCAAGTAGACTCTCCAGGTGAGCCGTGTCGCCACATCACCCTCACAAGGTTGACAACCTTGTTCCGAAGCGATTTCTGACGTCTGTCCAGGATCTGCACTGGATACTGGTCATACGTCAAATCTGGGCGAACGGTAATCTCCGAAAAATCCACCGCATGAGATGGATCGCTAATGTATCGACGAAGCTACGACACATGGAAAACATTGTGAACTCCTTCCAAAGATGGCGGCAAGGCCAAGCGATAAGCTACCTCGCCAACCTTCTCCAAAACATCAAACGGTCCAATGTATCGCGGGCTCAACTTTCCTCGCTTCCCGAAACGAATCACACCGCGATTCGGGGAAATCTTCAAGAACACATGATCGCCCGGCTGAAATTCCAAAGGACGACGTTTAGCATCCGCCCAATGCTTAAACCGGTCCTGAGCAATTCTCAACCTCTCCCGAATATTCCTGACGATCTCCACGGCCTCCACGATCATCTCAGGTCCCAACAACTCCCGATCACCAACGTCATCCCAACTCAATGGCGATCGACATTTCCTCCCATAAAGAGCGGCGAAAGGCGCCATGCCAATACTCGCCTGGAAGCTGTTGTTGTAAGAGAACTCCACCAGATGTAGATGGTCCTCCCACGAACCCTTGAAATCCAACATGCACGCCCTCAGCATGTCTTCCAAAATCTGAATCGTCCTCTCAGACTGGCCATCCGTCTGCGGATGGTACGCCGTGCTGAAACTCAGACGCGTACCCAAGCTCTTCTGCAAACTCTGCCAGAACTGAGATGTGAACCTCGTGTCTCTGTCCGACACGATACTCACGGTGACTCCATGAAGTCGCACGACTTCATCCATATACCTCCTTGCCAGTGCCTCAGTGGACTGCCCCACTCAGAACGGAATAAAGTGCGCAGATTTGGTCAATCGATCCACGATCACCCAAATCGCGTCATTTTGCTTCGGACTCCGAGGTAGTCCAGTCACGAAATCCATAGTGATGTGCTGCCACTTTCACTCCGGAATCAAAAGCGGTTGTAGCAACCCGGCTGAACGCTGATGCTCCGTCTTCACTTGCTGACAAACCAAGCACTTGGCTACACTCTGAGCCACGCTCCTCTTCATACCATGCCACCAATAATTCAGACGAAGATCCTGGAACATCTTGGTGCCACCAGGATGCACAGAATACGGCGAACTGTGTGCCTCCACCATCAACTCCTCTCTGATATCCCCAGCCGGCACACACAACCTGGCTCCAAACCTCAGCGAGCCATCCTCATGAATCAAAAAGTCAGTCCGCAGACCGGCTTCCACCTGCTCCCGAATCTTCACCAGCCTCGGATCCTCAGCCTGTCCAGCCTTAATCCAATCCACGATCGTCGACTGTACCTGCATGTACATCAACGACGAAGCCTCCCCAGGAAGAACAATCTCCAAGCCAGACTCGCAAAAATCATGCTGCAATCTCCACTGCGAGGTCAAAATCATCACCGCTGGAAGCCTACTCAGCGCATCCGAAACCACATCCACCTTGCCAGGGTGAAACTGCAAATCAATCTCATAATCCGCCATAAGCTCAAACCATCGACGCTGTCGCATGTTGAGCTCCTTTTGAGTGAAAATATACTTCAAGCTTTTGTGATCGGTGAAAATCTTCACTTTTTCACTCAGCAAGAAGTGCCTCCAAATCTTAAGAGCGAACACAACGGCAGCCAACTCCAAATCATGCGTCGGGTAATTCTTCTCATGAACCTTAAGCTGACGAGACACATACGCCACAACGTGCCCGTGCTGATGCAACACACAACCGAGACCCTTGCCAGAAGCATCGCAAAAGATCTCAAATCCACCGCTGCGATCAGGCACAACAAGAATAGGGGCGGTCGTCAACCTTTCCTTCAGAATACCAAAAGCCCTTTCACAATCACCCGACCAAACAAAAGCAACATCCTTCCGCGTCAACCTGGTCATCGGCTCAGCAATACGGGAAAAGTCCTTAATGAATCGCCGATAATAACCAGCAAGTCCAAGGAAACTCCGAATCTCAGACGCAGACGACGGAACAGGCCACTCCCTGATGGCCCTAATCTTCTCGGGATCCACAGAAATACCATCTCCAGTCACCACATGCCCCAGAAAAGCAACTCGATCCAGCCAAAACTCGCACTTCGAAAACTTAGCATACAAACGATGCTTCCTCAAAATCTCCAACACCGTCCTTAAGTGCGAGGCATGCTCTTCCTCCGACTTCGAATAGATCAGAATGTCGTCAATAAAGATAACGACAAACTTATCCAAAAAGTCGTAGAAAATCAGGTTCATCAGATTCATGAAAACTGCGGGCGCGTTAGTTACGCCGAAAGGCATAACCACGAACTCATAGTGTCCATACTTCGTCCTGAACGCTGTCTTCGGAACATCATCCTTCTTTACCTTCAACTGATGGTAACCACTCCTCAAATCCAACTTAGAAAACACCCTCGAACCTCCAAGCTGATCAAAAATATCATCGATGCGAGACAACGGGTATTTATTCTTGATGGTCACCACATTCAGCTCCCGATAATCCACGCACATGCGACGCGAACCATCCTTCTTCTTCACCAGCAGCACCGGTGCTCCCCACGGAGACACACTAGGATTGATATAACCCTTCTGCAAAAGCTCATCCAACTGCTTCCGCAACTCTTCCAACTCTGCAGGTGCCATACGATACGGCGCCTTCGAAATCAGCTGCGCACCTGGAACAAGATCAATAGAAAATTCCAGAGCTCGATCAGGTGGCAAACCAGACATCTCCTCGGGGAAGACGTCGCCAAAATCTCGCACCACAGCTGGCCACTCCAGCTCCATCTGCATAGCCACAGCCTCCACCGGCCTGGCCCGAAATCTGACAGGACCCAGCTACCACGACTGAACTCAAAGACTGGATGTCCGGGAATCTTGAACACCACCTTCTTCCTTCGACAGTCGATCGTAGTATAGAAGCTCGCAAGCCAGTCCATCCCAAGAACTGCATCATAGTTGATGATGTCGTGGACAATGAAATCAGCGAAAAACTCATGTCCACAGACCACCAACGAGCAAGAATTGCAACCACGATGCACCAAGACCACGCCATTCCCTGTAACGATATTCCAACTCTTGGGAAGAGGGGACGTCAACAAGGAATGCCTCTCCATGAAGCTCCGAGAAATAATGCACATCGATGCACCAGAGTCAAAGAGGACTCGTGCAGGAAATGTGCACACCAAAACCACACCTAACAAGCAATTTACAATCAAACCCTAGTCTAGCAAACAACCATGTTCAAGCAAACAACATAATCTAACAATCAAAACCAGCTAGGAAAGTAATAGCTAGATTGAGGATTACCTGCGATAACCTCATCCACAGCCTCACTCTCCACAGCGGTCATCAGAAAAGCCTGCCCCCTCGGCGGAACAGCCTGCTGAAAAGCCTACCTCTGTGGAACAAGAGCTGCTCCACGACCAGCAGGAACAGACGCTCGCTGCTGCAACGGCTGTGCTGCAACAGGAGCCCTCCGCAGCGGACCCGCATGCCGACAATCTCTCGCGACATGGGAAGCTTCACCACAAACTAGACACTGGCCCAAAAACTTCCGACACTGATCCTTGATGTGGCCAGGCTTGCCGCAGAAATGGCAAGTCTTCAGAATAGGCCCTCCTGGCCTCTTAAACTGAGCTGGCTGATTAGGCCTGAATCCAGGTCTAACCACAGCTCTCGCCTGTTCTACAGGCCTCTTCCCAGCACCAACAATAGATCCCCTCATCTGGTTCACGAGCAGCTCCTGCCTCTTGGCTGCTACTAGAACCTTCTGATAAGATTCCCGGTCAGAGGAGGTCATAAAGCTCTGGAGCTCCGAAGTAAGACCCTGCAGGAACCTCTGAGCTCTCTCCTCAGCGTCCTGCACCATCTTTGGTGCAAACCGACTCAGCCTCATGAACTCCTGGTGGTACTGGTCCACCGACGAACTTCCCTGCTTCAAATCGATAAAACGCTGCAGCATCTCTTCCCTGACAGCTTTCGGAAAGAACTCACCATCAAATCTGGCCTTAAAGGTAGCCCAGACGATCGGCTCCACCAACATCTTCTCTTTCGCATCCCACCAATTCCGAGCATTATCCTTAAGTTGCCTCTTCGCCAAATCAACCCATCCAGCCGGGGTGATCTTGGCCATCTTCAGATTGTCCTCAATGTTCCGAATCCACTCATCGGCAGCCAGAGGACCATCAGAACCATCAAAATACGCGGGACCCAGCTCCCGAAATTGCTTCGCTCCTGGCTCAGAGCGAGGGGCATCCGGAAGAGCCCGGGCAGCTCGAGCAAGTGGAGCATTCTGGACTTGCAGGAGCACGCCCTGCTACACTTGCATCATCTGCAGCATCATCCGCATCATCTCACCGCTGGTGGGTTCCCGCTCAGGCTCCTCATCATGAGGGAGCGCACCGCTGCCCCCACCACGGGTGAATCGTCTTCCTGCCATCTAGTGACACAGAAAACGAATCAGATTAGACTCATAGCTTATGACTCGGACGTCGAACTTAGTTTATTGGACATTCTAATATTATTATCGCTATTCCAAAAATCGCAGTTACAGAAGGACCTGCATGGGCCACCAACAAAACCTGTCACGACCCGCTTCCCTAATATGGAGGCGAGACGTGAAGAGGTCCGCACGGGAGTGGAGCTGTGAAGCCCCAAACCCGATAAGCGTCAATAAAACATAAGCAGGTCCCTGTAACCACAACGGAACAACAATAATAACACAAGGAGAGACTGAAACAAAATCTCATATCTCACAAATTGTCCAACATGAAAATAAGTCCAACATCCAGAAAAGCCACCAGGCTAAAAGAAAGAGTCTAAAGGCCCACAACAAGGCCAACAAAAGCAACGACATAACAAAGTATAGGTGCTACGCACCGACAACAAAACAACTGTCTAACAAAAGTAAAACACAACGAAGACACTAGGACTGGTCCCCAGTGTCCACGTACTCCCCGTCAAACACAGGCTCGGGCTCGGCGTCAGCAAACACCTCGTCCTCAACAAGGTACTCAGGCTCAGGATCTAACATGTGTCACCCAAAAGAGTAAAGGGGCACATGTCAGCAAGTCTAAAAGACTTGGGCAAGGAAACTGAAAGTAAGGCAACTAGCAACCTAGCAGTTTTAGTATGCATGACATGGCAGTTATAACATGAGTGCACAATTAAGGCATGGTGAACAGTAAGTACAAGATAACAAGTATCGGGACAAGACAAGAGTAGCCAAGATACTAACAATCTCAATCAATTCACGTTGTTTTGTAGATGTTTACGCCCTTCAGCTGAATGGTACATCATTCACACCGATCGGCACTAAACACTAATCACGTTTCACTTTTGTTTGTAGATGTTTACGCCCTTCAGCTGAATGGTACATCATTCACACCGATCGGCACTAAACACTACCCCACCCCAGAGTTTACGTCTTACAACTGCAGTTGCTGATCAGGCAGACCCCCCAGTCGAATGACCGCTTAACCCTTACCCCATCCCACACGTAAACAAGCCAGGGTCCCTATACATGAGCCCAGCAAGTGAGCCAGGGTTGCCCCGCACGGGAGCTTGTTTCTTAGTTCACAATTCAATATCGAGCGTTGGGGTTAGCAACTCATTATGCTCGCTTCTGGTCACGAGCCAGGAAACACAAGTATTGTAGCGATGCTACGCAATCACGGGTTCATATGAAGAATGCTATGACATGACAAGTAATTTGCGTACTGTTAATGGAAAGTAAACATGACATGGTAATTGTGCAACATGCTAAATGTCGGAACTAGCTTCGTTGTCAAGCTAGTTCCCCAATTTGCGCCTAGGCGAGTATCATTTCGTCGCCTAGCCTCTTTTACGCCTACAACAAGCAAAATGGCCTAAAACATGGCCCAAACCCTAAGTGGCAAGTTTCACTTGCCTAGCACCGGGGATGACGATCAACCTCGTCTCTCGGATGCTAATCTACGGTGAAATCGCTGTTATGGGGAAACAAACATCAAACAACATGAAATTTTATTAGGGTTTCATAAAAATATAAATAGGTTATGAAAACAACGGTAGATCGATTTCTTACCGAGAGGAGGCGGAAGAAACACTCCGGAGAACCCTAGGATCAGATCTGGGAAAGATTGGAGAAGTTTGGAGAATTAGGGTTTTGGGGGATTTTGGGGATTTGATGGAGATTTGGGGAAAATGAGAGGTGGAAAGAGTGGATGGAGGGTTTAGATGATGGATTTAGGGCTTGGGATGAAGAAATGAAGCTTGGAGGAAGATGGGGGCTCAATGGGGGAGATTTTAGGGTTTTAGGTCGAGTGGAGGGAGATGAAATCGTTTGGGAGGGGTATAAATAGGTTAGGCTGGCGGCTGCCCAGAAATTAGGGTTTTAACACAGGTTAGTCGGTCAAAGAGCAACCACTGACCGACTAGTTTGGTAACTAGTCGGTCGGTCGACCAACGCAGACCGACTAAGTGTAAACAGTAACTTCTGAACGAAAATAGGATTTTAGAGTTAGTCGGTCGGAGAACAAATACTGACCGACTAGTTTAACTTCTAGTCGGTCGATGAACGTTCTTAGACCGACTAAGCATGAACAGTAACTAGTGTCAAAAATAGTTGATGAGTTAGTCGGTTCAAGAAGCATTGCCGACCGACTAGTTTGCAACCTAGTCGGTCAACCAACGTTCTTAGACCGACTAACGATAAACAGTAACTCCTGAATAATTTAGAAAGCCAACTAGTCGGTCCAAGAAGGATTGCCGACCGACTGGATCGTCATCTAGTCGGTCGGTGCCCCTTCTTACACCGGCTAATGAGCACCAAAAGTTCCGATACGGAGCGCGGGGCCCCGGGATCGATTCCTAAGACTCCTAGGCTTGATCTAATAGTAAGATACGACCGTTATGAAGCCCGTCACGAATGACGTACTTCGAAATCGACGATCCTAAGAAAGAAACGAGAAAACACGACGAAACGGATTCGAAAACGAAGTTACGGAGACGAAAACCACACATGAGGAGAAAATCCACCAAAACATATATTATATTATAACAAATCCAGATACATGAAAAGCAGTCGTTACAAACTCATTATGCTCGCTTCTGGTCACGAGCCAAGAACTATCAGTTTTGTAGCGTGAGCTACACATTCACGATGAACAATCAATGTATGCAATGTCATGAACAGATATTCGCGTACCGTTAATTGTATTTAAACGTGACAGGCAAAATGAAATGACATGAACAATATTCGCGTACCGTTAATTGTAATTAAACATGACATACAAGCATGATGAGGGTGACGGACCAAGCTTCGTTGTCAAGCTAGGTCAATGGCGTCTAGACGGCTATCCTTTCATCGTCTAGTCTCTTTTACGCTAAAACAAGGAAATGGCCTAAGACATGGCCCAAATCAAGAGACGCAAGTTTCACTTGCCTAGCACTGAGGAAGATGATCAATGAGGCACGCCATAAAAGTTATCTACGGAGAGGAAATCGCTGCCACAGAGAAACAATCATCAAACAACATCCACCTAGTTTATTATTAGGGTTTCAATAAAATCACAAGGAGAGTTATGAGAAAACCAAAGGATCGAACCCTACTGTATAGAAGCGGAAGATCGATGCCGAGCAAGCACGACAACGGAAGAACGATCCGGGGAAACCTAGGGTTCAGATCTGGAAATGGATGGTGAAGTTTGGAGAAATAGGGTTTTGGGGGATTTTGGGGGTTTGATGAGATTTTGAGGAAGATGAGAGGTAGAATGTGTTAAGGGAGAGTTTGGATGATGGATTTTGGGCTTGGGATGAAGAAATAAGAGTTTGAGGTAGAAGGGGGCTCAATGGGGGAGAATTTATGGTTTTAGGTCGTGAGGGAGGAGAAGAAAATGTTTGGGAGGGGTTTAAATAGGATGGGCTGGCGGCTGCCCAGAAATTAGGGTTTTGGCACTGATTAGTCGGTCAGAGAACAACCACTGACCGACTAGTTTGGGAACTAGTCGGTCGGTTGACCAATGCAGACCGACTAAGTCCAAACAGTAACTCCTGTACAGAAATAGGATTTAGATTTAGTCGGTCAAAGAACAACTACTGACCGACTAGTTTCTCATCTAGTCGGTCAACGAACGTTCTTAGACCGACTAAGAATGAACAGTACTCGACTGCACAGAAGAACTAAGAATTAGTCGGTCTGAGTACAAAACTTAACCGACTAGTTTAACAACTAGTCGGTCGGGAGATGAACTTAGACCGACTAAACAGAAACAGTAACTTAAGTAAAATTAATCCAAGGAACTAGTCGGTTTGAGTAGAGTTGCCGACCGACTAGATCTCAATCTAGTCGGTTGGTTCCCCTTCTTGAACCAACTAAGATGCACTAAAAGTGCCGATTCAAATCGCAGAGCTTCGGGAAGATTCCTATGGCTTCTAAGATCACTCTAACTCTGAGATATGAGTGATTTGAAGCTCGTCACGAATGACTTGCTCCGAAATCGACGATCGAAGGAAGAAGCTAGAAAATCACGACGAAACGATCGAAAGTGAAAGCTATGGCGACGAAAACCACACATCCAAGGAGAAAATCCACCAAGCATATATTTTAATATAGATAATCCAATTACACGAAAACCAGTCGTTACATCCTACCCACCTTAGAATAAAGTCCGTCCTCGGACTTTCTAACATATCTAGTCGCCCTAGTAACTACCCTCAATCAATATCACATCAAAATTTCAACCAAGTACATTCATTTCAAGTGCTTATATATATTTATATACTCTAGGTAGTCAATTATTAACACCACGGAAGTAAATATATATTCACGCACATAGTACACTTATACTTATTATAATCAAACAACTCCATTCATGTATTCAAATCATTCATATAGGCAAGTATATTCTATATAACTATAAAACACTTATTACACACTATATGAAAATAACCAAGTCTCTCTTACTTATATGAAAATAATTTCACACTAGAAAATACCATCGGAATCTACACGTATAGGTAACTACCCATGGACAAGACAATAAGAATACACTAGTCCATATATCTCCTAGTATGCGCCAAACAATCAACATGCGAAATCACACCATACAATTGTTAAAACAAGTTCACTATATCTAACATACATTCACCATCATTATAATTTCACAATTTATAGTCATTCAAATGCATGCACACATTTCACCATATTATCACTTCATATATATAGTCCTATAGCTATAATCGTGACACACCACACATACCATAGTCACCAATTCCTATAACTATCACATACTTACCCGTGCATGGTGCACACCCACACACGCTAATATTTCATTCATATATATACCAATCACACCACTATATGCTTAGCACATCTACGCACCTAGTTTAGCTAGCGCACATATATTCACGCAACCAAGTCCTTAGTGAATAACTATACCACAAGACCAACTCACATAACTATATATTGGTATAGCCACCCACAATCGTGTGCGTAACACAACCGGCACAAACAATTCTAACATTATACATACATCATCCATCACTATACACCAACCACATACAATACACCAATGTACATAGAGTATACCCACCAAAGCTTGAGTGAGACTCAAATCATAGCAGAGTATTCTACATACATAACACAGCATCCCTACATATACCAATACTATCTAATGCATATACGTCTACCAACATATCCATATACATATCAAAATGTCAAACACCCTTAATATCTAATCAGGTAATATCACATATTTCAATCACTTCATATACCATGATATTATTACGAACATCAGCACACCTATAATTACAATACTCTCCCTAATAAAAGTATTTACCTATAGTCACACCCAAGCATCGTATATCTTCATACCATATCCATCCACCTATAATTGGTACATCGATACACATTCACTTCATACATAAATTAAGATATGCAGTAGTCGGGTATACCTCATGGTATACACGCATACGACATCTCATAAAAACAAGTAATACCAATCAAACATTATAATCCTACTATCATATGTATATCACACTTACACTCATGCAGCTAATACATAAATACCTACACACAATATACCAATACCAACCACAAACAACTTCATATGCACCATGAAATTAAATACACTACGACGACACATCAAACTACACTAATGGGGCCCACCAAACTATATTAAGGTTGACACGGGCGACGACAAGCTCTATTGGCTAGACAAAAGGAAAGAAATTGAAACCAAAAGCGTAACGAATAGAATGATCGAAAAGCATGAAAACGGTTGTGTAATGATGTAATGATGCTCCATTAGGACACATGGAAAATAGTGTAAATAACATATTCTAAAAATACGAAAAGTTTGAAAACCGTTATACTTCAAAAGTTGGAGTCCCTTTCCGTATAAAAATATTTAGAGGTCGACAAAACAAATTGTTTGAAATAAGTTTGAGTCGAATATACATAATAGGAGAAAACGGTTTATTGGCTTACGTAAAGTCATTAAAAGAAAGTAAATCATTCACACGAATTTTGAGGTCGTAGTTTAGAAAATATTACACGGTAGTAACTTAATAACGTTTGCAAAGTTGAAATGAAATTAATTGAAAATTTTAAACTCAGGTTGAATGCTTTCAAAATCCTTAAGCCAGGGAAAATTTAAAGTAATCAATATTGAAACTACTTTTAGAGGAATGAGGATTTGCCAGAAAGAGACTATTTTACACAAAGCTCTTAACATACGAGCACCACGAGCCTGGTGCTGATATAAAAATAATTGAAATTCCATTTAGGTTAGAAATTATTCTAACGGCATGTAGGGTGAACGGAAAGATAACAATAGCTTATTAGTAGTATTATCAAAATTTGTAGTGAAACTTTAAAATCAAATTTATGGAGGGTCTAGATCAGAAAAGGTAATGAAATAATGATTTTTACAAAAATCTGTAATAGGGGAAACGAGGAGCATAACGGTCATAGTACTGATATATAAAAATTAATTGAAGTTCTACTTTAGAAATCATTTTTAGAAATATGTATGACGAATGGAAAGATAATAACATCTTAGTGGTATGGAAGTAAGTGGGGGGAATATATACATATATAGAATTATTAAATTGGTAGTAAGCTTTAAAACCGAATTTTGGAGGTCTAAATCAGGAAAGGGTTTCGAAAAGTAATTTTACAAAAATCTGAACTAGGGAAAAGTTGAGCATAAAATCGACTTGCTGAAAGCTGAAGTCCCATGTGACTTGAAAGGCATATAAGAAGAAAACATGATGCGGTATTCGAATAAGTTCTAATGGCATAAGTAAGAAAAGAAAATTATAATTCAGGTTAGGAAAAAGAGAAGTACGGTTCAGAAGGAAATTGGTATATGAAAAGAGGCAAGTCATTTATATCGATATGAAAATATAGGCTGAAGAATATTATAAACTAATAATCAAAAATCTCGACAAAAGTTTCAATGTTCAGAAAAGAACAAATAAATTTAAGTCGCGAAAGAGTATAAAACCTAATATATATATTAAAAGTTCGCGAACAAATTCAAACTTAGCGAAAGAGGACCATCGAAAATACTTTTAGGGGAAACAAGGATTTGCCACAAGAAAGGGGTTGGTAAAAGACTTGAAGTACGGGTACAACAAACTTGTAATTAGTATATATTCATAAATTAATTGGAGTCCTATTTATCTTGAAAGAAGTATTTTAAAGTACGTACGGTAAATAGCTAAAATGAATTTCGCAATTTAGAAAAGGTGGTATATCGAATGATCAATTAGTAATAAGGTTTTAAAATCAAATGCGGAAGATATATGTTAGAAAAGTAGTTGCAAGATAGTAACTTAAAATAAAGACCAAATCATCTTCAAAATCTAAGAACGACTTTTAGCTCAATCGGGAGTAAGGGAGAAATACTAAAAGCGGGTTCAAAATAAAATTTAAATTGAGCAAAAACTTTAAATAAGGAAAGCATTGGAAAGTGACTTAGGAAATTTAAGATTTGCAACGGAAAAGATTTAAAAGATCAATGATAATCGCAATGAGGTGGTCATGTGAATCGGGACAAGGGAGTTGGTCGGATGATAAAGCATAGACATACCTAGGACATGACTCAGGAAAATCTACGGGGAACTCCTACGGTCAACCAACTAAAGATTTGGAGAACTAAGCGCTAAGACTCTCTAAGGAGCTGGTCAGCAATGTAATGAGTTCAGCTTGGTCCGAAATCGATGAACCCAAGCGAACAGCCAAAGAATTCTAGGAGTCTATCATGGTCAGAGCTAGACAGGAACCACTAAGGTAACTCTTAGGACTATCATATCAATCACTAGCATGGAGCCTAACTAACAATCAAGGATCCCTAACTAGCAAGCACAAACTTCTAACTAAGTCTCACTATAGTCCTGACCTAATGGATTCCCTACCAAGCTGAGACAGATGCTCCAACACGCCTACCAGCCACCTAAGACATAGGAAAGCTAAAAACCTAGACTCCGGGCTTATAACTTGGATGTTCTAAATTATTTAATGGACATTCTATAATTATTATCGGTGTTCCGATAGTTCGCATTTGCAAATGGACCTGCATGGGCCACCAATAAAACCTGTCACGCCCCGCTTCCCAAAAAAATGTGGAGGCGAGACGTGAAAAGGTCCGCACAAACTTGAAGCCATGAAGCTCCAAGTCTGATAAGCGTATAAAAACACTTATTATGGCAAGTCCTTGCAAAGCGAAACGAAACAACAATGATAATAAGGAAATGAGAAGACATTTTATTGAATCTCCAAATGTCCATAAACAAATTACAATATCGCAGAAAAGCCACCAGGCTAAATGGAAAAGGGTCTAAGGCCCAAACATGGCCAACAAAGTATAACATACATACAAGGGTGCCACGCACCGACAACTAACAGGAATCCTAAAACATAAAGGGAAACTCAACAAGGTCACCGGTGTCCACCAGACTCCTCCTCAGCAAACACAACGCCCTCTGCAACAAGCTCTGGCTCTGAGTCTAACATGTAACACCCAAAAGAGAGAGGTGCACATGTCAGCAAGTCTAAGAAGACTTGTGCAAGGAAACTGAAGAAAGGCAACTAACATCCTAGCAGTTATAGTATGCATGACATGGCAGTTATAACATGAGTGCACAAGCAAGACATGGTGAACAATAAGTACAAGAGAACAATTATCAGGACAAGACAAGAGTAGCCAAGCTACTAACAATCTCAATCATTTCACTAGTCATGTTTCAAGTTGTTTGTAGATGTTTACGCCTTACAGCTAAACGGTTTGGCATTCACGCTGAGTGGCCGCTTAACAACTACCCCAAAACCCAGAGTTTACGCCTTACAACTGCAGTTGCTGATCGGTCGGACTCCCAGTTGAATGACCGCTTAACTCTTACCCCCAATACCCACATATAGACAAGCCAGGGTCCCTGCACATGAGCCCAGTAAATGAGCCAGGGTTGCCCCGCACGGGAGCTGGTTTTCTATATCACGAATCAGGAAGTATTTGGCGTAGGGGACACCTAGCCTCAATATCGAGCGTTGGGGTTAGCAACTCATTATGCTCGCTTCTGGTCACGAGCCAGGAACTATCAGTTTTGTAGCGTGAGCTACACATTCACGATGAATAATCAATGTATGCAATGTCATGAACAGATATTCGCGTACCGTTAATTGTATTTAAACGTGACAGGCAAAATGCAATGACATGAACAATATTCGAGTACCGTTAATTGTAATTAAACATGACATACAAGCATGATGAGGGTGACGGACCAAGCTTCGTTGTCAAGCTAGGTCAATGGCGTCTAGACGGCTATCCTTTCACCGTCTAGTCTCTTTTACGCTAAAACAAGGAAATGGCCTAAGACATGGCCCAAATCAAGAGACGCAAGTTTCACTTGCCTAGCACTGAGGAAGATGATCAACGAGGCACGCCATAAAATTTATCTACGGAGAGGAAATCGCTGCCACAGAGAAACAATCATCAAACAACATCCACCTAGTTTATTATTAGGGTTTCAATAAAATCACAAGGAGAGTTATAAGAAAACCAAAGGATCGAACCCTACCGTATAGAAGCGGAAGATCGATGCCGAGCAAGCACGGCAACGGAAGAACGATCCGGGAAAACCTAGGGTTCAGATCTGGAAATGGATGGAGAAGTTTGGAGAAATAGGGTTTTGGGGGATTTTGGGGGTTTGATGAGATTTTGAGGAAGATGAGAGGTAGAATGTGTTAAGGGAGAGTTTGGATGATGGATTTTGGGCTTGGGATGAAGAAATAAGAGTTTGAGGTAGAAGGGGGCTCAATGGGGGAGAATTTAGGGTTTTAGATCGTGAGGGAGGAGAAGAAAATGTTTGGGAGGGGTTTAAATAGGAAGGGCTGGCGGCTGCCCAGAAATTAGGGTTTTGGCACTGATTAGTCGGTCAGAGAACAACCACTGACCGACTAGTTTGGGAACTAGTCGGTCGGTTGACCAACGCAGACCGACTAAGTCCAAACAGTAACTCCTGTACAGAAATAGGATTTAGATTTAGTCGGTCAAAGAACAACTACGGACCGACTAGTTTCTCATCTAGTCGGTCGACGAACGTTCTTAGACCGACTAAGAATGAACAGTACTCGACTGCACAGAAGAACTAAGAATTAGTCGGTCTGAGTACAAAACTTAACCGACTAGTTTAACAACTAGTCGGTCGGGAGATGAACTTAGACCGACTAAACAGAAACAGTAATTTAAGTAAAATTAATCCAAGGAACTAGTCGGTTTGAGTATAGTTACCGACCGACTAGATCTCAATCTAGTCGGTTGGTTCCCCTTCTCGAACCAACTAAGATGCACTAAAAGTGCCGATTCGAATCGCAGAGCTTCAGGAAGATTCCTATGGCTTCTAAGATCACTCTAACTCTGAGATATGAGCGATTTGAAGCTCGTCACGAATGACTTACTCCGAAATCGACGATCGAAGGAAGAAGCTAGAAAATCACGACGAAACGATCGAAAGTGAAAGCTATGGCGACGAAAACCACACATCCAAGGAGAAAATCCACCAAGCATATATTTTAATATAGATAATCCAATTACACGAAAACCAGTCGTTACAGTCGTCACATCGGGCGTCACTCGGCCGAGTGAGTTGTCGTCACTCGGCCGATGGGCTATCTTCACTCGGGCGGACGGTAATTGCCACTCGGCCGAGTCGGGCTTCTGCTGCTCAGACTGACGGATTACAGTAAGTTGGCTCTTTTTGATGGCCGTCGTCTGGGTGCCACACGGGCGGACGGGATACGTCACTCGACCGAGTCAGCTTCTGATGCTCGGCCGAGTGCACGCTGATATACTGATTGGAGCGTGTCCGATCTGGCCAGTCGAGCGGGGTCGGCCGAGTGACTCCTTCACTCGGCCGAGTGAGATATTGAAGATGCCCAAATTGTGTATTTTTGCCTCCTCGTCGCTCCTACGACGTCCTTCTTCTTCCGCTCCTCTCCAATCTCAAAATACCCCTCAGGGAAGTCGTCGGTGACACTCCGGAGTGGGTGTATCTTGGAATCACTCCAAATCGCTCCAAATCTCCTGAAATACGACAAAAACAACAAATCGTGAAAAGTATCGCAATGTTGTCGATAAATCGTGAAAAACGTGATTTGATCGATTCAAATGGCGTGCAAACATGCGGGAAAAAGGTGTAAAATATGGAGTGATCAAAATCCCCCAAGCTTACCTCTTACTCGTCCTCGAGGAAGATAAGTAAAAGGTGAACCCGATGGATTTAGAAAATGAAAACGATGGAAAAACAGAAAACGAAAAAAAAGAAAGAAGAAAGCGAAGAGGGAAGCTGCTAGATCATTTTTCTCAGGATGTGGCTTTTGCTTATTCATATAGCATACATCGAATGCAAAACACATGTCAAAGATCTTTATTTTGATATCATAGTATAATGGTGCAAATAGAGATAGGAAACCCAAGAATATCGATATAGCATGAAAAATGGGATAATTCTAAGATTAACATCGTCTGAATCATTTAAAGCGGTATACAATATCGCAGATCACACACTTTTCAATTGAATGCTTTCTATTAGGAGTATAGAGGATATCACACAATAGAGTAGGAAGAATAGAAAAGTGTGGATTTCATGAAGTGAATGCTAGGCGTAGATTTCTGGATTTCGTGAAGCTAAAACAATCTCACCGAGTATAGAATATTACTTAGCCTAGGTTTTCATGCACCGTCAGGTAATCACTCTCTCACACATCATTGGATTTTCTCCCCCAAGCTTATCTATAAGCGTGGTGGCATATACAAAACTATACTTACACTCCCCATCTCTATTGATGCTCCAAAAGTAAAAGAAAATAAAAACAAAAAGGGGGAAGAAAGAGAGAAGGGGTATGAGATGGGATCGTTTTGAGCTTCCTTTCTCTTTTCTTTTCTTCCCTTTTTTCCTCAAATCTTTTTCTTTTCTCTCTCTTTTTTTTCTTTTCTTTTCTTTTTTTATTCAAAATACACAAATGATCCCAAATCAAAAGAGAGAGAAGGATATACAAGAATTTTTCTTTTTCTTTTTGGTTTTGGGAAATTTGGAGCTAGGAATTTAGTAACGGGAGAAATGCCAAATACTAGAATCGCTAAGGGGAGATTCACCAATGATTTTAAAATAGAGAATTAAAGTTCAAGATATGTGGAGAAAGAAATAGATATGTCTCTCAGTTCACTCTATAGGACGTGCATGACAACATCAGCAGGGTAATCTAATCTACTCGGTATCGATCTCAAAAAAAGAAAACTAATCCAGATTCATCATAGCTAACATTATTCAATCATCCTGAAGTGAAGTGTACGAGTCATGCAATTAGAAGTGATATAGGAAAAGAAAACGGTACTCCAGATATAAGCATTCAATGCGTGAATCTTGGTGTGTTTTCTACGATAGCATACATATGAATATTCAGACTCAGCTAATAATAGAATTTCATCCATCTTCATACGGAAAAAGTGTGGGTTACTATCTCTAAATGCAAGGTAGATCATAGCATATGATATCAGAAATAAAAGCTAAGACATGACAAATATAGCATGCATATAGAGAAAGCTAACTCCACGTCATCATCATCACAGAAAAGTCATCTCTACCATGAGATGAAAGAAATAAAGATAAAAAGGGAAAATAAAACTATTTACAATGCGGCACACGAAGAAAATAAGAAAAACGTGATGCATGGTAAAAAAAAGAAAAAGTGGTAAATGCGAAAATGGCGTGAAAAAAAAACTAAAAATAAAGGTGGTAAATCAAAAAGCGTGAGAACTCACTCCCCCAAGCTAAAGTGCACAGTGTCCTCAATGTGCGAAGTGTGGCACACCGAGAGACGTGTAATGGGAGGGGTAGGTGAGGATGCATGCACGATGAAAAAGAAAGAAAAAAACAAAATAAAGATATGATACGGGCATGATGCAAGAAGATATAAGAGTGAATCAGATATAAGAGTGTCACCAAAAATATTCTCACTCTCTCCCAAAAATGATATAGAAAGATAAGATCAAAATGTGGATCCAAAACAGTGAGGGGAGGGGGAGGTGGGCAAAAATCATCAGGACCAAGCAGAGACGGGCAGCATAACGGCAAAAAAGATCAAAGGCATCAAGGGTGTGCCTAAGAGGGTGGTGCTGCGCCGTCTCCGTCCTGAGGCGGAGGTGGAGGTGGTGGCGGCTGGGGAACAGTCTGCTGGGTGGGTGGGAGTGTGGGTGTAAGAGCAGGCTGGGTGGGTGTGGGTGTAGGTGTGGGTGTAGGTGTGAGTACCTTCTGGGTGGGTGTAGGCGTGGGTACAAGTATGGGTACGCGAGGAAGCCGCTCGAGAATCTGAGTGAGGCAATAGTGAATGCCCGGAAGTAGGTCGAAGCGGTGACGGTGGCAGACAGGGTCCTGAGGTCGCCTCTGAGGCCACTCACCGCCCCCTCAAGAGCACGAATGCTCTGAAGTACAGTGTCGGGGGGAGGTGGTGCAAATGGACGCACATGTCTGTGCTGTGCAGGACGGGGCTGGCGGGCACGTGTGGTGTAGTGGATGGGTTCAGCAGGCACGTGGAGGAAGGGTGCTGTGCTCACAAGTGTGGTTCAGTGCGAGGCTGGGACGTAGGCTGGTGTGAGGTGAAAGCAGCAGCAGCGGAAGTGTAAGACAAAAATGGCGACGAGGCGGCAAGAGAGGTCAGTGACACAGACGTGGGAACAGACGTCACGACACTCTCAGATAGTACGGCCGCAGTGGAGACAATAGGGTCAACCGATGGGGAGGAAGCGTGGGGTCCAAAAGGTGAAATCCCAGCGGAGATCATACTGGCCATGGTCTCCACGACGGCAGCGAAAGAAGGCTCGCCGCTCTCAAGTATGGTGGGTGGATGCTCGGGTAGCAGAGAAGTGAGTGGCTCAACCGACAGGGGGCCAACAGTGGTGGGAGTGGTGGTGGGTGTGGTGGTAGTGGGCTCAGCAAGTGTACTCCCGACACTGGCAGAAGTGGGGACAGAAGTGTCGGGAGCAGCAGAAATCCCAGGCATAGGCTGAGGGGCCACGGGGTCGACGGGTGCAGCGTGTGCCTGCTCAGCATGCTCAGCCTCCTCGGCCTCAAGCACGTAGGCGGAGGGGATCAGGAGATCCATCGCCGGAAGCCAGTCCACATGTGCTGGTCCTATGTGTGTCCGAGCGGTGCTCGGAAGGATCAAGTAGTCAGCACCGTATGGACCGTGTAACCAAACCCAGTGCCGCTGACCGTGCAGACGAAGCATCTTCATCCGGGCCATGACGTCTATCGAAAGTGCAGTGGGGCCTGGGGCTCGTCGCAGGTCAGCCGGAAGGTCCTCGCCGGTCATCAGGGCTAGCAGAGTGATTAGGCCGCCGCAACATATCGGAGAGCGAGCGCCCACCGATACGAAGATGCGGTCCAAAAACCAGCTAGCGACGTCAATCTCAACGGCGGGGACCAACATGACTCCATCCCTATCAAGAACTCTGGGGCGAGTCATCGCATAGAGCATATAGAGCTCAGGCGTCGACATCGTCCCAGGCTCGTACCTCGCCAGAAAAGTGGTCGCCATAAGGCGCTATGCTATGAGAAGGCAGGGGTGGACTATGGCCGAGGCCTTGGCCCTACTAGGGTCAAAGGCCTGAGGTAAACCTGTGATCCTGGCCCAGAAGGCGTGTGAATTGAAGGATGGGGGATGGATGTGTGTGGTGGCGTAGGCTCGGTCGGGTGTGGGGACAGTGGGCCACTGAAAGAACGCTCGAAGCATATCGAGAGTGATCTGACACTCTCGATCCATGAGTCAGAAGGAGCATCCCTCAGCGGTCCGGGCGATCGAGCTGAGCACCTCGAGTGTCGGGCGGACGTAGGTGTCCGCCGACACGGAAAGAAAGTCTCGCCAACCCACGTTGTCGTACAACATGAGCATCCCCTCAAGTACCCCCAGACGGTCTAGGTCAGCAAGGTGTGCGAACCTGGAGGGCACTATCGAGCGCTGGGCGATACACTCAAAAGCGATGCGATGTGCATCGTTTCGGAATGTAATACCCAGCGGCCGGACGATAGGAGCCGGTGGTGGTAGTGGGTCGACTGGGAGTGGCTGTGCGGGGTGAACGGGGTCTGCAGGCTGTGGCTGTGCTTGGTGAACGGGGTCTACAGGCTGTGGCTGTGCGGGGTGAGGTGGTGTAGGCGGAGGAGAGTCCTCCATCTCGTGGGAGGGGCTGGGCTCATCCGGCCGCTTCCGCTTGGCGGAAGCTCTCCTAGACCGTGGCCGTGTCCGGGGCGGCATAGGTGCCCCGAGTGCTCACCAAAAACAGAAAAAGTGCGGTGTGCGAAAATAAGTGGAATGAATATACCGGAACACGCCGCGAGAGAAAAATAGTGGATGCGTGCGAAGACGCCGCCTCCACAAAGCCAAAAACGCTCCCCGGAAGCTTCCCTAAGATCCCCTAAGCTCCACAATATAGCCTGCACATCAAACGAAGATATCAGCGTGTAACATTCAAAATGTATGGGGGTTAGAGGTATAATAGATAAATATTAAAGTTAATTTGATTTAGGGGTTTGATTAGCACATGGATCGTTGAAAAATACAAGAAAAAGGAGAAAATAGGGCGAAATGGGGCTACCGGAGCTCGGCCGGCGGTGAGATCGTCGCCGACGACTCGGTCGGAGGGGCGGCGGCGTCGGCCGGCGGTGGTCGGCCGAGCGCAGCAGCAGCGAGGTGGTTCGGGCGAGTGGAGGTCGCAGCAGTTGGGAGTGAAGGGGCGCAGGTTCGGGCGAACGAGGATTGTGACGCTTCGAATTTCGCGCCGAGCCCGTGCCTCTTATAAAGGAAAAGTTACGACTCGGCCGAGTGAAAGTGTCACTCGACCGAGTGATCGTAACGGAAATATTTTTGAAAATTCCTCCCTGCTTACGACTCGGCCGAGTGGCTTTGCCACCCTCGGCCGAGTGAGAAAAGTCCATTCGGCCGAGTGGCTCCAGCTACTCGGCAGTTCTCGCCCTAGGAGCGTATCAGTTTCACTCGGTCGAGTGAAGATATATACTCGGCCGAGTGGCAATTATACTGAAATCAAGAAAAGAAACAGAGAGTTGGGTACAGCAGACTTCCCTCGTTGGTGCGCCGCTCAGGCGGACGAACTTATGTGCTCGGCCGAGTGGCTAGTGTACTCGGCCGAGTGATTCCTGTTTTCTGCTGTTTGGCTCTGTTTGGGCTCTAATCTCTGTTTTTCTTCCTCCAGCTGATTTCTTCCTCCTCCTAAGCATCGAGCACATTCCTGGAGCGCTCTTCGTCGCCTTGTTCATCCTCCCAATGATAGATATCCCTTTCTCCTCTCCTGTCAAAGAAAAATAGGACCCGTTATCACGAATTTTTCAGGCAAACGACTCAAAACGCTAATAATTTCTAAAACAAAAATAAAGAACAAAGTAAAAATAAAGCGATAACCGTCGGGTTGCCTCCCGACAAGCTCTCGTTTAAGGTCTTGAGCTCGACCCCCTTGGATTTTCAATTCATTGCGGGATGTTGGGTGCATATGAGATGCACCCGTCGAATTTACCGGGAAGAACGCTCGGATTTGGATGTTGTGGCGACGTGTTCTTCCTCAGTGCTCCTTCGTCTCGGGTAGTGTTGGGGGGTGGCTTCCCCAAGCTAGTGCTTGCTCCGGGCCTCGGCTTCAAAGGTGACACCGATTTTCGTATCGGTGGAGCTTTCTTCGGAGTCCTCATCTTTGAGAGCTTGCAGAGCTCCCGTATTCTTGCGACATTAGTGTCGCCTTCGTCAAATTCCATGGAGAGATCGGGGGAGTGCTTCGTCTTTTCTTCTTGGCCCAAATCTAGGCCTTCTTCGAAGTCATCCTCGAATATTGCACCGATGGAATGGGGTATCGCCTCCTCAATGACCTCGTCAAGGAGGTCCATATAGTCGAGTTCCTCATGATAAGGCATGTGTTTCATTGCCTTGGGTATATGAAGCTCCACTTCGACGTTGCCGACGTTCAATGTTAGAGTCCCTTCACGTACGTCGACAATGACACCGGCGGTGGCGAGGAATGGGCGTCCAAGTATTAGCGACGTATCGCCCTCCTCCTTGACATCCATGACCACAAAGTCGCATGGCAAACATATGCCTCCCGGGACTTGTAACGGGATGTCCTCTGTGATCCCTACCGGCCTTGTGATCCGACCATCTGCTAGTTGTATCCGCATGTCGGTAGGCTTCAAATCTGTGCCGGTGTTCAGTCTTTGGAACATAGAGAGAGGCATGAGGCTAACACTAGCCCCTAAGTCCACTAACGCCTTTTGTAGAGGGACGCCGCCTAAGGTGCAAGGAATTCGGAAACTCCCCGGTTCTTTGGATTTGGCGGGCTCCTTCTCTTTCCTTGTGAACCAAGTCCCCTCCTCAGCGAGCATGATTTTCTCCTTCCTCTTTCTTCCCGTAATCAAATCCTTTAAGAACTTGGCGTATGTCGGGATCTCCACGATAGCGTCGAGGAAAGGGATATTGAGGCTTACCCCTCTCAAATACTCGAGAAACTTGGCTAGCTGTTTCTCCATCTTTGCTCTAGCTAGCCTCTGAGGGAATGGGATCGGTGGCATAAAACGGCGCTCCTCAATCTGCTGCTCCGCTCTGGACTTTTCTTCCCCTTGCGGCTCTTTCTCTCTCTCAACTTCAATGACCGGCTCGCTTGGCTCTACAATCTCCACCACGGGCTCCTCGGTAGGAATCATGACGGGAGTGGTACTCTTCCCGCCTCTCGTAGTAACTGAAACCACGTCGTTAATATGGCCGGTGTTGCCCCGTGGATTTTGCTCGGGTTGAGCCGGCAACTGTTGACTGTTTCTATTGAGCAACACAAGTTGCTCCGCAATTTGTCCAACGACAGTTGTAAGAGAGTCTTGGACCGCCTTCAAGGAAGCATTGACCTTCTTCTGCTCGACCATAAACTCCTCCACCTTAGCTTCAAATTCAGATCGTTGTAGAGCTTGTGGAGGGTTTGGATTTCTCCACCCTTGATTGTATCCAGGCGGCCTATAGGGTCCCACTTGTTGCTTTGGTGGGAAATTTTGTTGCGGTGGCCCCCTTGGTGGATAATGTTGTTGTTGTTGTGGTGGTGGTCGAGCTTGATGAGGTAGTTGTTGCGGGGGGTTCAATGCTCCATCATTGTTGGCAAATGAGAAACCGGGATGGTTTCTAATGGCCGGATTGGCCCAATATCCTTGGTTCCCCACGACGTATTGAACTTGCTCCAAAGATCCCTCTCCTTGTTCTCCTCCCAAATACATAGCTTGGGATTGGTCTTGCCAATCGCACATTTGACTTGTTGGTGTGGATGTGGAAGGGGCTCCTTGGGGCTCCGTAATATATTTCTCCAATCTCTCCACTACCTTGTGGAGAGAATCAAACTTGTTGGCAAGCTCCCCACGGCCTTGGCCTCATAGATGCTAGATGGCTTCAAGGAGGACGAAGAGTGTCCTCGCTCGTCACCCCACTGTTGATTGTTCGAGTCCATCTCCTCAAGTAAAGCCGTAGCTTCGTCGGGAGTCTTCGATAGGATGGCCCCATTTTCCGTGGCATCAATAATCTGCTTGGTCCCCGGTTGGAGACCATTGTAGAAGCTATGGACGAGCTCCCAATCTTCAATGCTATGGTGGGGGCACTGATGCTGCAGGTCTTTGAAGTGCTCACATGCCTCGTAGAGTGTCTCTTGAGGTCCTTGCTTGAAGGACATGAGAGCACTCCTAATCTTTACCGTCTTGGAGGGCAGATAGAACTTGTCGATAAACGCGCTCGCCAACTCATCCCATGTGGTGAAGACTCCTTCAGCTTGCGTCCTCAACCAATAAAGGCTTTATCCTTTAGTGTGAAGGGGAAAAGGCGCAGTCTGATGGCATCTAGGGTGACGCCCGGCATCTGGAAGGTGGCGCACTTTGATAGGAAGAGCTGGATGTGGTAGTGGGGATTTTCATGGGGATTCCCATGAAAAGGATCTTGTTGCATAAGGACCACCAATCCGGTCTTCAACTCAAAATTCTTGTCGGCCGCCAACTCCGACATGGCTATGGACGAGGTCGTGGAGGAAGTCTTAGGCCGGAGCCTATCTCGAATGGAAATAATCCTCGCCATTCTTGCCGCTAACTCTTCAGGCGTCTCCCGAACGTTCATAAACCTCCCTTCCGTATCGGGTCTCCTCTCCGCTCTGATTCTCCGCAATGTACGCTCGATCTCAGGATCAAACAATATATCTACGGGGTCCGCTGTGGATCTCGTGTACATGCACGGGAAAACAGAGTTTCCAAGAAGTGATTAGCACAATGGAAGGGTTAGATAAAAAATGAAGAAATAAAACAAAAAGAAAGAAATAGCTAGGGTGGTAGGATCAAACACAAACGCCTCCCCGGCAACGGCGCCAAAAACTTGATCGCGCCTGGGCGTACACCCTAAAGAGCGACCGTGTAGTCTTACCACAAGTGCACGGTGTAGCGGCGAGTGGGTATCAAACTCAGGGAGGACGTATGATGGTGCCTTCTCCGAACAACCTGGCTATGGGGACACAAAAGTAGGAAATTGCCTTTCGGTGATGTTGTCACAATCGTCAAACAATGTAAAAAGAGATATAAAATCAAATAAAGACGCCTAGGGAATAGGGAATCCCCGCTACTCACCGTATCTCGTCATTGTGATTCATCGGTTTCACAATTGCTAGGGTAGAATGTCAGGTGAACTAGTTGCAACTGAATGTAAAACCTAGCTCACGCTCTCGTGCTGTTGCTGGTCTATAGCAAACCTAGGCTCGGGTCCAATCTCTTGCAAACCCTAGCCTAGGCAAGCTAGCATTAGGATCAACGTCATCGTTCAATCGCATCCCGAGCCCAATCTCGTGCAAACTCGGGCTACGACCTAGGTTGGGATAGTTCCTACCCGTCCAATCTCTTGCAAACGGGTATCGGTATAGAATTGCAACCGAGAATCCTAGTGTCGGTCCAATCTCTTGCAACCCGATACTAAGGAAACTCAATTTCACCCCAATTCAGATTTCTAAGGTTTCCTATCGAATTGGGATCCAATCTCTTGCAAATCCCAATCGATATGAACACATAGCTATCCGTATTATATCAATCCCAAACCAACCCTAATCAATTCTAGCAACAGTTCTACTAAATCGTCACAAATCGGAAATTGGGCTCGTAGGGTTCATCCCCACGCCCTAAGACGTTAAAACTACTCACAAATCATATTGCTAATGGAAGAATAATCAATAGAAACAGCAATGGAATTCATAGCAATATTCAAAATAACAATAAAAATAGGATTTTTAACAGAGAGGGAGACAAACCAATGTAGCTTCCCAAGAATCCAACAAAATAACACTTTTCTCTCGTCTCCAATCACAAGAATTAAACTCTAAAAATCTAATCTAAAAAGGCTGCCAAAAGCAATAGAAAATACTCTCCTAACTAGGTTAGAATCTGGGGTTAAATACCCCCCAAAACTGCCCAAACATTCGTGACCAAACTGCCCCTGCGCAGCTCCAAAATCGTGATTTCCGCTACAGGCAGCGCTGCTCACTCGGCCGAGTGACAAAGGTCACTCGACCGAGTGAGAGGCCCTGACGGATTCCAGTAACTCTGGGGCCTTGGGGGTCGTCACATCGGGCGTCACTCGGCCGAGTGAGTTGTCGTCACTTGGCCGATGGGCTATCTTCACTCGGGCGGACGACAATTGCCACTCGGCCGAGTCGGGCTTCTGCTGCTCAAACTGACGGGTTAGAGTAAGTTGGCTCTTTTTGATGGCTGTCGTCTGGGTGCCACTCGGGCGGACGGGATACGTCACTCGGCCGAGTCAGCTTCTGATGCTCGACCGAGTGCACGCTGATATACTGCTTGGAGCGTGTCCGATCTGGCCGGCCGAGCGGGGTCTCGTTGGTCAGCCGAGTGACTCCTTCACTCAGCCGAGTGAGATACTAAAGATGCCCAAATTGCGTATTTTTGCCTCCTCGTCGCTCCTACGACGTTCCTTCTTCTTCCGCTCCTCTCCAATCTCAAAATACCCCTCAGGGAAGTCGTCTGTGACACTCCAGAGTGGTGTATCTCGGAATCACTCTAAATCGCTGCAAATCTCCTGAAATACGACAAAAACAACAAATCGTGAAAAGTATCTCAATGTTGTCGATAAATCGTGAAAAACGTGATTTGAGCGATTCAAATGGCATGCAAACATGCGGGAAAAAGGTGTAAAATATGGAGTGATCATTAATGCTTGTTGGTTAGGTTCTCTTGCTAAGTTTATTATTTTCGTCTTAGGTATTATCTTAGTGGCCTCCCACCCAGCTCTGACTTTATTTGATTCCGGAGCTTCCTTGTGTGTTATATCCCAGAAGTTTGTAGTTAAACACTCGATCCCTACATACTCACTTCCCAAGAGATGGAATATCACAACCGGAGGTGGCATAGTGAGTGTTACCTTGGGATGCAAATCCTTTCCCTTATTGATTTGTGGACATGAACTTTATGCAGACTTCATGGTCCTGGATACACCCAACTTTGATGCTATTCTCGGTATGGACTGGTTAGGAACTTTCTATGCTACTATCGACTGTCACAAGAAGAAAGTAGTATTCGAAATTCCCGACCATCCTATGTTCGAATTCATCAGTGGTAGCCGTTCGCTCGAGCCTATCAGATTTCGGGCTCAGCGAACGAAGCGATCCTCGCATCTATACAAGTCGAACCGGAGAAACCTGCAGTGGTTCGAGACTTCGAAGATGTATTTCTGGAGGACATTTCTGGATTGCCGCCTGGTCGAGCTTTGGAGTTCAGTATTGATCTGATGCCAAATACTCAACCAATCTCGAAGGCACCTTACCGTATGGCTCCAGCAGAACTTGAAGAGCTACGGAAGCAGTTGGATGATCTATTGCAGAAAGGATTCATTCATCCCAGCGTATCTCCCTGGGGTGCACCTGTACTGTTGGTCAAGAAGAAGGATGGATCGAGAAGAATGTGTGTGGATTATCGGGAGCTGAACAATGTTACTATGAAGAATAAGTACATGTTACCTCGCATAGATGATATTTTCGATCAACTCGGTGGATCACGAGTTTTCTCGAAGTTGGACCTCAGGAGTGGATATCATCAAGTGAAGGTCAAGAATGAGGATGTCTACAAGACAGCTTTTCGGACCAAGTATGGACACTACGAGTTCGTTGTCATGCCATTCGGTGTGACCAACGCTCCTACAGTATTCATGAATCTCATGAATCTCATATTCTACGATTATCTGGATAAATTCGTAGTGATATTCATTGATGACATATTGGTCTATTCGAAGAGCGAGGAAGAGCATGCTGAACATCTGCGGATGGTTTTGGAGACGCTTCGCCGTCATCAATTGTATGCCAAGTACAGCAAGTGCGAGTTCTGGTTAGACTGGATTGCATTTCTTGGACATGTGGTATCAGGCGAAGGTATCTCAGTTGACCCAGAGAAGGTTACATCAGTCAGGAATTGGCCTACCCCTCGGTCAGCATCAGACATCCGGAGTTTCCTAGGATTGGCGGGATACTACCATCGATTCATTCAGGATTTCTCGAGGATAGCAGAGCCCATGACTCGACTGACGAGGAAGGACGTCAAGTATTTTTGGTCAGACGCGAGCAAGCATTTGGAACTTTGAAGGCAAAGCTGACATCTGCACCAGTTCTGGCTATACCAGCTAGGACTGGAGGATTCGAGATCTTTTGTGATGCCTCGGGCAAAGGTCTTGGATGTGTTCTACATCAGCACGGTCATGTAGTCGCTTATGCTTCTCGACAGTTGAAGATTCACGAGAAGAATTACCTGACTCATGACTTGGAGTTAGCCGCTGTTATCTTCGCTTTGAAGATTTGGAGACATTTCTTACTGAGTGAGAAAGTGAATATTTTCACTGATCACAAAAGTTTGAAATATATTTTCACCTAGAAGGAGTTAAATATGAGACATCGCAGGTGGTTAGAGCTGATGGCTGATTACGACATCGACCTTCAGTATCATCCAGGAAAGGTTAATGTTGTACCTGACGCTTTGAGAAGACTTCCAGTGGTCATGACTCTTACAGTTCAGTGGAGGTTACAACAGGATCTATGTGAGATGAGCACAGAGGTTGTATTACCTGGAGTCACATCGTCGTTGATGAATATGCAGATTCAGTCGACAATAATGGATCGGATCAAAGCTGCACAGTCTGAAGATGCTAAACTGCAGAAGATTCGAGAACAAGTTGAAGCTGGACTTCGGACGAACTTTATCATTCATAAGGATGGTTCCTTGAGATACGGCAGTAGGATCTGCGTACCTTCTGGTGATATCAGAGATGAGCTGATGAATGAAGCTCATAGCTCTCCCTATTCCATTCATCCTGGCGGTACCAAAATGTACAAGGATCTCTGTCTGAATTTTTGGTGGCACGGTATGAAGAGAAGCGTAGCTCATAGCATCGCCAAATGTCTTGTGTGTCAGCAGGTGAAGGCTGAACACCATCGCATTGCTGGATTACTTCAACCTCTGCCGCTTCCAGAATGGAAGGGGCAGCACATCACCATGGATTTCGTAACTGGACTACCTCGGAGCACCAAGCAAAATAACGCGATTTGGGTTATCGTTGACCGATTAACCAAGTCTGCGCATTTCATACCTTTCCGAGTAGGACAAGTTACGGAGATACTTGCGAAGAAGTATATGGAGGTAAATATCTTTCTTATACCTTTATATCTTCTTTCTAGTATATGTCGTGACGTGAACGATAATTGTGTAGGAGATTGTGCGATTACATGGAGTTCCAGTGAGTATCGTTTTCGACCAGGACACGAGATTTACATCTTAATTCTGGAAGAGTTTGCAGACTACGCTGGGTACCAGTCTGAAATTCAGTAATGCGTATCACCTGGAAACTGATGGACAGTCAGAGCGCACTATCCAGATATTGGAAGACATGGTGAGAGCTTGCATGTTGGATCTCAAGGGTTCGTGGGAGGATCATCTACATCTGGTGGAGTTTTCCTACAACAACAGCTACTAGGCGAGCGTTGGCATGGCGCCGTTTGTTGCTCTCTATGGAAGGAAATGTCGATCCCCGCTGAGTTGGGATGACGTTGGTGATAGAGAACTGTTGGGACCAGAGATGATAGTTGAGGTTGTGGATGTTGTGCGTGATATCAGAGACAAGCTTCGGATTGCTCAGGACCGTTACAAGCATTGGGCAGATGCTAAACGGCGTCCTCTGGAGTTTCAACCGGGAGATCATGTATTCCTGAAGATTTCACCAAATCGAGGAGTGATTCGATTTGGGAAGCGAGGCAAGCTTAGTCCGAGATACATTGGACCTTTCGATGTGCTAGAGCGAGTTGGAGAGGTAGCTTATCGCTTAGCACTACCACCGTCTTTAGTGGGAGTACATGATGTCTTTCATGTGTCCCAGCTGCGTCGTTATATCAGCGATCCCTCACACGCTGTGGACTACTCAGAGATCACAGTTCGACCAGATTTGACGTACGAACAGCAACCAGTGGAGATCTTAGATCGACGTCAGAAAGTCTTCAGGACCAAGACTGTTGATCTAGTCAGAGTAATGTGGCGTCGCGACTCGCCAGGAGAATCTACCTGGGAGCGGGAAGATGAGATGTGAGAGCGTTATCCATATTTATTTCATGCTCCTTAGTTGATAAAGAATTCCGAGGACGGAATTTTCTTAAGGTGGGTAGAATGTAACGGCCGGTATTTTTAGCCGTGCTTTAGTTCGTGTGTACCGGTATTTTTCATTCAGTCGTCGGGTTGACTTTCAACCGTATGTTTCGTGTTGCGCGTATGCGACTCTGTATTTCCCTTTTTACCTTTTCGTCGTTAATTAATCATCACGTTTAATTAAAAATGTTAATTTAATTTCCTTGTTAATTTTTTTACTAATTACTGTTGTAATTTAATAATTACATTTTATAACTTAATTAATTAATTAATTAATCTTCACTCAACAAACACGTTTGGTTTTAGGAAAAGAAGTTTAGCACGATTCTTTTCCTCGTAAGTCAACAAAATTTAAAACCATCCTAATCCTCAACCTAATCAAATTAAATTGCGTTGAAAAATTGGAAAGTTGTTTCCTGCAAACTTCTTCTTAAGGAGACAGTTCATCTACAAAACCCATTTCCCTGCAAAACATCTCAACCACAACCTGCCCGAATCAATATTTCTCCAAATCTCAATAATCATCATCCTCATCAAATCTGAAATCATCCACAACCCAAACTTCCCTCAAACAAACCCGTTTCACCCAAAATTCTTTCTGCAGACAAATTCATCCACAAACTCAAATCAAACTCAAAAACAAATCTAAAACCCAAAATTTCAGATTCAAACCCCAAGAACAAACTTCAAACCAACAACCCAGATCTGAAAAATACTTTAGATTCAAACCCCCCTTCCTCTACCTCTCCCCCTCGCCTGGGCAACCTCGCGCGCGCTTCCAGCCGCCGTCGCCTGCCTGAGCCGCGCGTGCCGCCCGCCTAACCGTAGGCCGCCGCCTGGACCCCTGCCCGCCGTCGCCTACTGACGTGCTGCACCGCCCACCGCCCTCTGGAGCTGCCCATCCGACCGTCGAGAGCCGGAGCGCCATCCCCGCTTCCCCCGTCGCACGCTGTAAGTCCCCTCTTCCCTTTCGTTTGTACGTGAGTACACTCCTTGTTGCCTGCTAGTTTTGGGTTAGTGAAAACTATATATATATATATATATATATATATATATATATATATATATAAAGAATGAAGAGGACAGTAGGTTGACAGAGAGAGTAAAGAAAGTTAGAAATATTAAAAAGAGAGAGAGTTAGGGAGACAGACTTACAAATAGGTAGGGTTGTATATTAAATGATAGTAGATAGGATTAGAAGTACATCATGTTAACTTTTTTTGCCCCTTAGTAATAGTAGGTGCAGTAGGTAGTATTATTTAATACCGGGTTAAACCATGTTATTAGCCTAATTAATATTAGTTAAGTTCTTGTTTAATATTAGTTATTATTTATTTCAGCATGTTATAAATTGTGAATAATGTTAGAGTAATAAAACTAGAGTAAATTAAGGTGTACCATGTTAGTATAACACCATATAACCGCCACCCTAGCCAGTGAACCCCATAAAATTAGACGAACCCAATTTGGGTGTTATTTTAATTGTGTGCTTAACTCGCAATAAATTTAATTCGTTAACTTGGTTAACCAAAATGGAGAATCAGTATCACCATTACATAGTACCCATCAAAACAACCCAACGACATATAATTTAATATATCTTAATTTAGAACTAAAACAAGAATACTTAACTTTCTGATCAAATTTCGTTAATTCCCAATTCAGCACTTTTGCTCATTATAATAAATGTTATTATGACGCAGATACGACGCGAACTTTCCTACCGTTACTCGGACAACCTAAACTGTCCCAGTCAGGCAAGCTTGCAGTTATTTTATATTTTTGTGATATCTGATGTGGTACACATAATTGCTGACGCAAACACACTTTTTAGAAATGCTAGACTTAAACTCGTGTGCGTGTGTGTGGATCCCTGAATAATCGAAATGTACACACTTTGTGAATGGTAATGTTTCTAGACATGTATGGTTAATTTTAGAACTGTTGATACTTATAGAATGTTAAATGCCGTTGGCTCTCGTATTTAAATGCCGTTGGCTACCGATGTTACATGCCGTTGGCTACCAGTTGCCGTTGGCTACCAGATGTTACTGTCGTTGGCTATTAGTTGACTAATCTCGTCGGTCACATGTGACTATGTCACATGCGACTAGTCTGGACTCGTGTTTTAGTATATGATGGATTAGCATCCTGGCACATGATCCAGGAAATACACGTGGGTGGGGTTGGTTCCCGGGCACTAGCCGGTAGTAAACGAGTCGCCTTCGGGGGCACTTGAAGGTGTATTTATTTACTATTCGTCTAACGGTGGGAATCTTAGTCACGGACTTGCACACACATTTAAACAAATGAAAAAGGAAGTTAATTACAGACTGATGTTACTTTACTCAACTGCCATGTTAATTCTTATAACTGAACTGTCATGCTAATGTAACTTGTTGCTTTAATTACCATGCTAGTGCAATTTTATAATTGTTTTAACTGTTCAGTTCATTGAGATACATGCCAGTGCAAATTCTTTTAACTGCTGTAAAACTGCCATATATAACTTGTTATATATCTTGCCTTGGGTCATCTGACATCTACGTGCAGACCCTTGCTGACATACATTCATGTTATTTGAATGTATGTCAGGTTACGAGACAGGTTATCTGGAGGACGAGTTGCTGGATCAGAGTGATCCAATTTACCAGGATTCTGCTGATCCTGAAGTCCACCCTACCGTGGACTAGTTGCTGAATTATCACCCCTGCAGTTATTTATTTTCACCGCTGTTGTTTGTAGGGTGTGTACCCACTTTATCTGTATCGCTATCGTTGTAGGCCATGCTTGGGGCCCTTTAATTATTGTGTACTTTATCTGGATGTTGGCGTTAAATATTTCTGTTGTTCTGAGTTGCATACAAGTTCCTGCGAAAGGTGTTTTCACAGACGCGTATTGGGTTCGAGCTTCACCGCTCCAACCTAAGCGGGCCCGCTCGCGTCCTCGCCCCAAGTATAATGGGAAGTGGGGCGTGACACTGTTACATGGCATGACATGAATATAGTATGTTCTTTTCATTCTAGGGGGTCCACACGTACGCACACACACACACAGATAGTTCCTAGCATGGCAGTTAAAGCAGTTTATACCTAGACTTCGTTGTCAAGTCTAGGCTATCGTGAGGGGGTCCCGGACGCTATTATTTCATGTCCGGTTCTCTTGTTCAACAATTAACAATTTTAAGATGGAAGTGGCCTAGACATGGCCGTAACTACGCAAGTGGGTACACTTGCCTGCGGTGGCGAGAAGAACGTCTGTCGGAAGTGCCTCGTCGTGGAAAGCATGTCGGTCAAATTCCACTGTCACATTGATCACTCCGGGATGTGACCCAAAGAACGGTTGTAGTTTTACCGCAAGTGCACGGTGTAGCAGCGAGCGGGATATCGAACACAGGGAGGACGAATGACCGTGCTTGCTCCAAATCAACCTGGCTACTTAAGAGAGAAATTTGCCTTTGGCGATCCTGTCACAATCGTCAGACAAATGTGCGAAATATCAAATCAAATAAAGAACGTCTAGGGAATGGGGAATCCCCGCTACTCACCGTATTTCATAAATGTGGTTCATCGGTATCAAAATTGCTTGAATGAGAATTTGGATGAACTAGTTGCAACTGAATGTAGAACCAAGCTCACGCTCTCGCGCTGTTGCCGGTCTATAGCTATCCTAGGTTCGGGTCCAATCTCTTGCAAACCCTAGCCTAGGAAAACTAGCATTAGGATCAACATCATCGTCCAATCGCGCACCGAGCCCAATCTCTTGCAATCGGCTCACGATCTAGATTGCGATAGTTCCTACCCGTCCAATCTCTTGCAAACGAGTATCGGCATGGAATTGCAACCGGAAATCCTAGTATCGGTCCAATCTCTTGCAAACCGATACTACGGAAATTCTATTCCAACCCAATTCGGATTTCTAGGGTTTCCTATCGAATTGGGATCCAATCTCTTGCAAATCCCAATTGATATGAATACCTAGCCATCCGTAGTAAATTGATCACAATCTAATCCCTAATAACAATTCTAGCACAATTTCTACCAATTCATCACAAATATGAAAGTGGGCTTGTAGGGTTCATCCCCACGCCCCAAGACGTGGAGACTACTCACAATTCATAGCTAGATCACAAAAATAATCGTTGAAATAAGCAATGGAATTCATCACAATATTGAGATATGCAATAAAAATAGAATTTTTAAGGAAAAGAGATGCAAACCAATGGAGTTCTTCAATTAATCCAACAAAATTCCAATCTTTGTCTCTTCTCCAATCACAAGATTAAAGCTAAAAACTAATCTAAAAAGCTGCAAAAAATCTAAGAGAGAGGCTCTTAAACTAGGGTAAAAACAGGGCTTAAATAGCCCTCAAAATCGTCCAAAAATCGTGACCAAAATACCCCTGCACAGCCTGTTTTCCTCAGATTTCGCTACAGGCAGCGCATCGCACTCGGCCGAGTGACAAAAGTCGCTCGGCCGAGTGAAAACCCTGTAATTTTCCAGTAAGTCGGGGCTTTCAGGGGTCTTCAGTTCGGAGGCGGCTCGGCCGAGTGAGTTGCCGTCACTCGGCCGATGGCTTCAAGGCACTCGGGCGGACGTAATAATCCACTCGGCCGAGTGGGTCTTCTGAAGTTCAGGCGGCCAAAAAACAGTAACTTAGGTGTTTTGGAAGGGCCTCGTCTGGGCGCCACTCGGGCGGACGTGATGTCGTCACTCGGTCGATGTGGTCTTCGGTGCTCGGCCGAGTGCACAGGTAAATCGTGTCTGTTCCGGTCGGCCGAGCAGTGTCTCGCTGGTCGGCCGAGTGGCTCCTCCACTCGGCTGAGTGGGACACAAAAAATGCCTATTCTGCTTGTTTTGACCTCCTCGTCGCTCCTGCGACGTCCATTCTTCTTCCGCTCCTCTCCAACAGCAAAATACCCCTCGGGGAGGTCGTCGGTGACCGTCTAGAGTAAGCGCATCTCAAGATCACTCCAAATCGCGCCAAATCACCTGAAATGCGACAAAAACAACAAATCGTGAAAAGCATCGCAATATCGTCGATATATCGTGAAAAACATGATTTGGGCGATCTAAATGGCATGCAAACATGCGAGAAAAAGGTGTAAAATAAGGAGTGATCAAAATCCCCCAAGCTTGCCTCTTACTCGTCCCCGAGGAAGATAAGTAAAAGGCGAACCCGGTGGATTCGGAAAACGAAAACGTCGAAAAACGAAAAAAGGAAAAACGAAGAAGAATGAAAAACGAAATAAAATAAAGAAGAAAGAAAGAAGCGAAGAGGTAGGATGCTAGATTATTTTCTCAGGACGTGGGTTCCACTTACTCTTATAGCATGCACCGAATGAAAAATACATGTCAAAGAATTTTATTTTGATAACATAGTATAATAGTGCAAGTAAAAATAGAAAACCCACAAACAACGATATAATCATGAAAAACGGAATAATTTTAGAATTAGCATCGTCTGAAACATTTAAAGCGGTATACAAATCACAGATCACACACTTTTCAATTGAACGCTTTCTATCAGGAGTATAAGAGCATCACACTATAGAATAGAGAGAATAGAAAAGTATGGACTTCATGAAATGAACGCTAGGCTTAGATTTCTGGATTTCGTAAAGCTAAAAACAATCTCATTGAGTATAGAATATTACTTAGCCTAGGTTGTCGTGCAACGTCAAGTAGTCACTCTCTCACACACATCAATGGATCCCCTCCCCCAAGATTATCCATAAGCATGGTGGCATAAAAAATATTTACATCCCCATTTTTATATAGCTCCAAATGTAAAAAGAAGAAAGAAGAAAGAAAGAAGGTGAGATGGGATCTTTTATTGAGGATTTTTCCACTTTTCTCTTTTTTTTTCTTTTTCTTTTTTTTTTGATATAGCATATATACACAACGATCCCAACTTAGAGAGAGATAATGATATACAAGAATGTTTTTCTCTCTTTTATTTATTTTTTATTTTTTTTAGAGAATGATAGATTTGGAGCTAGGCATGAGTAGTGGGGGAAATGCCATATAATAGAATCACTAAGGGGAGATTCACCAATGATTTTAAAAGTAGAGAAATAATGTTCAAGATTTGTGGAGAAAGAAATAGATATACTCTCAGTTCACTCTATAAGACATGCACGACAACTTCAGCAGGGTAATCTAATCTACTCAGTTTTGATCACAAAAAAGCTAACTAATCAAGATTTATCATAGCTAACATCATTCAATCATCCTGAAGTGAAGTGTACAATTCATGCATATAGAAGTGATATAGGAAAAGGAAATCAGTACTCCAGATATAGGCATTCAATGCGTGAATCTTGGTGTGTTTTCTGTAATAGCATACATATGAATATTCAGACTCAGCTAAAAATAAAACTTCATCCATTTTCATGTGAAAAAAGTGTGGGTTACTATCTCTAGATGCAAGACAAGTCATAGCATATGATATCAGAAATAAAATCTAAGACATGACAAATATAGCATGCATATAGAGTAAGCTAAATCCAACGTCATCATCATCACAGAAAAGTCATCTCTAGCATGAGATGAAAAAGATAAGAAAGAAATAAAGATAAAGGGAAAATAAAACTATTTACAATGCAGCACACAGCAAAATAAGAAAAACGTGATGCATGGCAAAATAAAAGAAAAATAATGAAAATGAGTGTAAAAGTGAAAAATGGCGTGAAAAACTAAAAATAAAGGTGGTAAATAAAAAAGAACGTGAGAACTCACTCCCCCAAGCTAAATGGCACAGTGTCCTCAATGTGCAAAGTGTGGCACACCGAGAGCCTAGAAATGGGAGGGGCAAGTGAGGATGCATGCATGGAAAAGTGAAAATAAAAAATGAAAAATAAAGAAATGAAAATATGATGCGGACATGATGCATGCACAGATAGGAGTGATATAGATATATACGTGGCACCAAAAACACTCCCTCTCTCCCAAAAAAGATATATAAAGATATGATCAAAATGCGAATCCCGAAATAGGTGAGGGGAGGGGGGTGGACAAAAGTGTGACAGGACCCAGCAGAAACGGGCAGCACAACGGCAAGAATATACGATGGCATCAAGAGTGCCTAAGAAGGTGGTGTTGCGCCGTCTCCGTCCTGAGGCGGAGGTCGTGAGGGTGGTGCTAGCTGGACAGGCTGCTGAGCGGGGGTGGGTGTGGGAGTGGCAGCAGGCTGAGTGGGTGTGGAAGTGTGAGTGGGAACCTGCTGGGTGGGTGGGGGTACGCGCGGGAGACTCTCCAGAACCTGAGTGAGACAGTAGTGGATATGCGGTAGCTGGTCGAAGCGGCCAGCCATCGCAGTGACGGTGGCGGAAAGGGTCCGGAGGTCGCCTCTGAGGCCACTCACCGCCCCCTCTAGAGCACGAATGCTCTGAAGTACTGTGTCAGGGGGAGGTGGTGCAGAGGGACGCGCCTGGCGGGGCTGGGCAGGTCTGGGCTGGCGTACTCGGGTCGCGTATGTGACGGGCTCAGCGGGGAAGGGTACAAAAGGTGCTGCACCGGCAAAGGTGGTCCTGGCCTCAGTGTGAGGCCGGGGCGGGCGGTGAGAAGTGGAGGCAGCAGCAACGAAAGAAGAGTGCAAAAGTGGCAGCGAGGCGGCCAGAGAGGTCGACGGCACAGAAGTGTGGACAGACGCCACGACACTCTCGGAAAATACTGCAGGGGTGGAGACAGAGGGGACTACCGCTGGGGTGGAAGAGTGTGGACCAAAAGGCGCAATCCCAGCAGAGATCATGCTAGCCATGGTCTCCACGACCGTGGCAAACGAGGGCTCTCCACTCTCAACAAAGGTCGGTGAGCGCTCGGGGAGTGCAGAGCAAAGAGGCTCGACGGACAGAGGGCCAGTGGTGGTGGTGGGAGTGGTGGTGATAGCCTCGGAAGTGGTGGAGGTGGTGGGAGTGGTGGTGACAGCCTCGGAAGTGGTGGAGGTGGTGGAAGTGGTGGCGGTGGGCTCAGCTAAGGTGCTCCCGACACCGACAGAGGTGTCAAGAGCAGCGGAAACGTCAGGTATGGGCTGAGGGGCCACAGGGTCAACAGGCTCGGCAGCAGGCTCGGCAGGGTGTGCAACAGGGTCTACAGGGGCAGCGTGGGCCTGCTCGGCCTCCTCGGCCTCGAGCACGTAAGCAGCGGGGATGAGGACATCCATCACAGGGAGCCAGTCAACGTGGGCTGGTGCAATCTGGGTCCGAGCTGGGCTCGGAAGAATCATGTAATCGGCGCCGAAAGGGCCGTGCAACCAGACCCAGTGACGCTCACCATGCGGACGAAGCATCTTCATCTGGGCCATAACATTGATCGACAAAGAAGTGGGGCCCGGGACGCGTCGCAAGTTGTCGGGGAAGTCCTCGCCGGTCATAAGAGCAAGCAAGGTGATCAGGCCGCCGCAGCATATCGGTGAGCGAGCGCCCACCGATACGATGATGCGGTCTAAAAACCATGCCGCGATATCGATCACGACGGCGGGGACAAGCTCATCACCATCCCTAGATAGAGCTCTGGGACGTGTCATCGCGTAGAGCATGTAAAGCTCTGGCGTAGACATCGTGCCCGGCTCATATCTGGCCAAAAATGTCGTCGCCATAAGGCGCTGAGCAATGCGGAGGCAGGGATGGACGATGGCCGAGGCCTTGGCCCTACTAGGGTCGAAGGCGGCATGGAGACCCGTGATACGTGCCCAGAAGGCACCGGCATCAAAGGAGGGTGGGGGGATATGGGTAGGGCCGTAACCGCGATCGGCTCCGGGGACAGCGGGCCACGAGAAAACGCTCTCATCATATCGAGAGTGACCTGGCACTCTCGATCCATGAACCGAAACGAGCATCCCTCGTCGGTCCGGGTGATCGAACTCAAAACCTCAAGTGTCGGGCGGGTAAAAGTATCCGCCGACACCTGGAAGAAATCTCGCCAGCCCACGTTGTCGTACAACGTGAGCATCCCCTCAAGTACCCCCAGGCGTCCTAGGTCAGCGAGGTGTGCAAACCTGGAGGGTACGATCGAGCGCTGGGAGATACGCTCGAAAGCGACGCGGTGTGCGTCGTTTCGGAACGTGATCCCCAGCGGCCCGACCAGTGGAGCCGGTGGTGGTGGCTGTGGAGCGGCAGGGAGAGGCTGTGCGGGTTGTGGGTGCACTGCAGGCTGTGCGGGGTGTGCGGGGCCTGCAGGCTGTGCTGGGTGGACGGCGTGTGTGGGAGAAGGAGGAGGAGACTCTTCCACCTCGTGGGAGGGGCCGGCATCATCCGACCGCTTCCGCTTGGCGGAAGGTCTCCTCATCCGCGGCCGTGTCCGGGGCGGCATATCGGCCCCGAGCGCGCCGAAAAGTGCAAAAAGTGCGGTGTGCGTAAAAGAGTGGAAGGAGTATACCCAGACACGCCGCGAGTGCTCAGTAATGGAAGCGTGCGAAGTCCGCATCTCCACGAAGCTCAAATCAGTCCCGAGAAGCTCCCATGGGCTCCCCTAAGCTCCAAAAAGCAACCTGCGCATGAAAAGGCGATATCAGTGAGTAATAATCAAAATGTATGGAGCATTAGGGGTATAATAGATAGATATAGGAATTGATTTGGGTTAGGGGGGCGTTTAGCACATGGATCCTCAAGAAATACTCGGAAAGAGGAGAAAACGGGCAATAGGGGTGATACCGGAGGTGGCCGGAGCAGCTTCCGCCGGCGGCGACTCGGGCGAGTCGCGGCGGTGGTCGGCCGGCGGTGACGGGCCGAGCGGCAGCGCGGGCGAGTGGGTCGAGCGAGTGAGGCGCGAGCGAGGGCTATCGGGCGAGGGAAACGAAGGGTCGCGGGCGGTTTTGGGGATTTTGCGTTTTCGAAAAATGTGCCCCCCTCGCCCTTATATAATAAGAGTTACGACTCAGCCGAGTGACGTGGTCGCTCAGCCGGGCGAGACCAATGGAAATTTCCTCCCCGCTATCGCTTCGGCCGAGTGGCTTTGCCAGCCTCAGCCGAGTGGAGTAAGTCCATTCGGCCGAGTGACTCAAGCTACTCGGCATGACTCGCCCTAGGAGGGTATCCGTTTTACTCGGCCGAGTGAAAATATATACTCGGCCGAGTGGCAGTTATATTGAAATCAGGAAAATAAACAGAGAGTTGGGTACAGCAGACTTCCCTCGTTCGTGAGCGGCTCGGCCGGACGAACTTGTGTGCTCGGCCGAGTGACTAGTATACTCGGCCGAGTGAGCCTTGTGTTCTGCTGTTTGTCTTCGTTTGGGCTCTAAACTCCGTCTTTCTTTCCTCCAGTCGATTCCATCTTCCTCCTTAGCGTCGAGCGCCTTCTTGGGGCGCTCCTCGTCGTCCCGTTCATCCTCCTCATGATGGATGTACCTATCTCCTCTCCTGTCAAGAAAAATAGGACCCGTTATCACAAAATTTTTGGGCGAACGACTCGAAACACTAAAAATTTCTAAAACGAAAATAAAGAAAAAGTAAAAATAAAGCAAAAACTGTCGGGTTGCCTCCCGACAAGCGCTCGTTTAAGGTCATGAGCTCGACCCCTTATAATTTTCAATCAATGCGGGATGTTTGGTGCATATGAGATGCACCCATCAAACTTTCCGGGGAGAACGCTTGGATTGGGACGTGGCGGCGGTGTGTTCTCCCTCGGTGGTCTCCCTTCTCGAGTAGTGTTGGGGGGAGGCTCCCCCAAGCTAGCATTTGCTCCGGTCAACGGTTTTGCCGGTGATGCCGATCTCCGTGCCGGCGGAGCTTTCTTTGGAGACTTTAGTTTCGAGAGCTTGCAGAGCTCTCGAATCCTTGCGACATCAACGTCGCCTTCATCATCTTCAGTGGAGAGGTCGGGGGAATCATCTTTATTCTCTTCATGGCCTAAATCCGGGCCTTCCTCGAAATCTTCGTCAAAAAGAGCGCCAATTGAGTGAGGAATCGCCTCTTCAATCACCTCATCAAGGAGGTCCATGTAGTCAAGTTCCTCGTGATAAGGCATGTGCTTCATAGCCTTAGGAATGTGGAGCTCCACCTCGATGTTTCCGACGTTTAAAGTTAGGGTACCTTCGCGCACGTCGACGATGACTCCAGCGGTGGCGAGGAACGGGCGTCCAAGTATCAATGAGGTGTCTCCCTCCTCCTTAACGTCCATGATCACGAAGTCACATGGCAAGCATATTCCACCCGGGACTTGTAGCGGTATGTCTTCGGCGATCCCTACCGGCCTAGTTATTCGCCCATCGGCTAATTGAATGCGCATGTCGGTAGGTTTCAACTTTGTCCCGGTGTTTAGCCTTAAGAACATGGAGAGAGGCATGAGGCTCACACTAGCCCCAAGATCAACCAACGCCTTTTGAAGAGGAACGCTGCCCAAGGTGCAAGGAATCCGAAAATTCCCCGGATCTTTAAATTTGGCCGGCTCCTTCTCTCTCTTGGTGAACCAAGAACCCTCCTCGGCTAGCATGATCTTCTCCTTCCTTTTTCTCCCCGAAATCAAGTCCTTCAAGAATTTAGCATATGTGGGGATCTCGACGATGGCGTCGAGGAAGGGAATATTGAGGCTAACTCCTCTTAGATACTCGAGAAATTTCGCTAGCCTTTTCTCCATTTTCGCTTTCGCTAGTCTTTGGGGGAATGGGACCGGTGGCATGAAGCGCCTTTCCTCAATCAATTGTTCCGCTCTAGATTTCTCCTTGTCTTGTGGCTCCTTCTCTTTTTCAACTTCAACTATCGGCTCAATTGGCTCCAAGCTTTCCTCCACGGGCTCCTCAATAGGAATCATGGCGGGGGTGGTGTCCTTCCCGCCTCTAGTAGTAACGGCAACTACGGCATTGATGTGGCCCGTGTTGCCCCGTGGGTTTTGCTCGGGTTGCGCCGGCAATCGTTGAGTGTTCCGATTGAGCAAGGCCAATTGCTCCGATATTTGAGCCACAACGGTATTAAGAGAGTCTTGCCCCGCCTTCAATGTAGCATTAACCTTATTTTGCTCGACCATGAATGCCTCCACTCTAGCTTCGAAGTCGGATCGTTGTTGAGCTTGTGGAGGGTTTTGATTTTGATTCCTCCACCCTTGATTGTATCCGGGCGGCCTATATGGTGGAACTTGTTGCTTCGGTTGAAAGTTTTGTTGAGCGGGCCCCCTCGGTGGATAGTTTTGTTGTTGGGGTGGTGGTGGTCGAGCTTGTTGAGGTGGTGGTTGTGGCGGGTTCAAAGCTCCTTCATTGTTGGCGTAGGAGAATCCGGGATGATTTCTTACGGCCGGATTGGCCCAATATCCTTGGTTCCCCGCAACATATTGTACTTGCTCCAAGGATCCTTCTCCTTGCTCTCCTCCCACGTACATGGCTTGAGATTGGTCTTGCCAATCACACATTTGGTTGGTCGGTGCGGAGGTGGATGGGGCTCCTTGGGGCTCCGTGATAAACTTCTCCAATCTCTCCACCACCTTGTGGAGAGAGTCAAATTTGCTCGTAAGCTCCGCCACGGCCTTCGCCTCATAAATACTAGTCGGTTTCAAGGAGGACGTAGAGTGTCCTCGCTCATCGCCCCATTGTTGATTATTTGAGGCCATCTCCTCAATTAGGGCCGTAGCTTCTTCGGGAGTCTTTGACAAGATAGCACCATTCGCCGCGGCATCAATAATTTGTTTGGTCCCCGGTTGGAGACTGTTGTAGAAGCTATGCACTAGCTCCCAATCTTCTATACTGTGGTGCGGGCATTGATGCTGTAGATCCTTAAAACGCTCCCAAGCCTCATAGAGCGTCTCCTGTGGTCCTTGCTTGAAGGACATGAGAGCGCTCCGGATCTTCACCGTCTTGGATGGCGGATAGAACTTGTCAATGAATGCACTTGCCAACTCGTCCCAAGTGGTGAAAACTCCGTCAGCCTGCGTCCTTAACTAATAGAGTGCCTTGTCCTTTAGCGTGAAAGGGAAGAGACGCAGTCTGATGGCATCGATGGAGACCCCCGTCATCTGAAATGTGGCGCACTTCGACAAGAATAGTTGGATGTGGTAGTGGGGGTTCTCAAGTGCGTTCCCATGAAATGGGTCTTGTTGCATCAAAACCACTAATCCAGTCTTTAGCTCGAAGTTCTTGTCAGCCGCCAACTGCGGCATGGCAATGGACGAGGTAGTAGAAGAGGTCTTAGGCATAAGCCTATCTCGAATAGAAATTATCCTCGCCATCCTTGCCGCCAATTGTTCCGCAGTTTCCGGGTTGGTCATAAACCTCCCTTCCGGACTTTGTCTCCTTTCCACTCTATGTCTCCGCGCGGTACGTTCGATCTCGGGATCAAATAGTATAGCTTCAGGGTCCGCCGTAGATCTCGTGTTCATGCATAGAGAAAACAGAGTTTCAAGGAAATGATTAGAACCGTGGAAGGGTTAGGTAAGAGTAAAGGAACAAAAATAATGATAATAATAAAATAATAAAAAAAAGAAATAGCTAGGGTGAGAAAGAATCAAACGCAATCGTCTCCCCGGCAACGGCGCCAAAAACTTGATCGCTCCGGGATGTGACCCAAAGAACGGTTGTAGTTTTACCGCAAGTGCACGGTGTAGCAGCGAGCGGGATATCGAACACAGGGAGGACGAATGACTGTGCTTGCTCCAAATCAACCTGGCTACTTAAGAGAGAAATTTGCCTTTGGCGATCCTGTCACAATCGTCAGACAAATGTGCGAAATATCAAATCAAATAAAGAACGTCAAGGGAATGGGGAATCCCCGCTACTCACCGTATTTCATAAATGTGGTTCATCGGTATCAAAATTGCTTGAATGAGAATTTGGATGAACTAGTTGCAACTGAATGTAGAACCAAGCTCACGCTCTCGCGCTGTTGCCGGTCTATAGCTATCCTAGGTTCGGGTCCAATCTCTTGCAAACCCTAGCCTAGGAAAACTAGCATTAGGATCAACATCATCGTCCAATCACGCACCGAGCCCAATCTCTTGCAAACTCGGCTCACGATCTAGATTGCGATAGTTCCTACCCGTCCAATCTCTTGCAAACGAGTATCGGCATGGAATTGCAACCGGAAATCCTAGTATCGGTCCAATCTCTTGCAAACCGATACTACGGAAATTCGATTCCAACCCAATTTGGATTTCTAGGGTTTCCTATCGAATTGGGATCCAATCTCTTGCAAATCCCAATTGATATGAATACCTAGCCATCCGTAGTAAATTGATCACAATCTAATCCCTAATAACAATTCTAGCACAATTTCTACCAATTCATCATAAATATGAAAGTGGGCTTGTAGGGTTCATCCCCACGCCCCAAGACGTGGAGACTACTCACAATTCATAGCTAGATCACAAAAATAATCGTTGAAATAAGCAATGGAATTCATCACAATATTGAGATATGCAATAAAAATAGAATTTTTAAGGAAAAGAGATGCAAACCAATGGAGTTCTTCAATTAATCCAACAAAATTCCAATCTTTGTCTCTTCTCCAATCACAAGATTAAAGCTAAAAACTAATCTAAAAAGCTGCAAAAAATCTAAGAGAGAGGCTCTTAAACTAGGGTAAAAACAGGGCTTAAATAGCCCTCAAAATCGTCCAAAAATCGTGACCAAAATACCCCTGCACAGCCTGTTTTCCGCAGATTTCGCTACAGGCAGCGCATCGCACTCGGCCGAGTGACAAAAGTCGCTCGGCCGAGTGAAAACCCTGTAATTTTTCAGTAAGTCGGGGCTTTCAGGGGTCTTCAGTTCGGAGGCGGCTCGGCCGAGTGAGTTGCCGTCACTCGGCCGATGGCTTCAAGGCACTCGGGCGGACGTAATAATCCACTCGGCCGAGTGGGTCTTCTGAAGTTCAGGCGGCCAAAAAACAGTAACTTAGGTGTTTTGGAAGGGCCTCGTCTGGGCGCCACTCGGGCGGACGTGATGTCGTCACTCGGCCGATGTGGTCTTCGGTGCTCGGCCGAGTGCACAGGTAAATCGTGTCTGTTCCGGTCGGCCGAGCAGTGTCTCGCTGGTCGGCCGAGTGGCTCCTCCACTCGGCCGAGTGGGACACAAAAAATGCCCATTCTGCTTGTTTTGACCTCCTCGTCGCTCCTGCGACGTCCATTCTTCTTCCGCTCCTCTCCAACAGCAAAATACCCCTCGGGGAGGTCGTCGGTGACCGTCTAGAGTAAGCGCATCTCAAGATCACTCCAAATCGCGGCAAATCACCTGAAATGCGACAAAAACAACAAATCGTGAAAAGCATCGCAATATCGTCGATATATCGTGAAAAACATGATTTGGGCGATCTAAATGGCATGCAAACATGCGAGAAAAAGGTGTAAAATAAGGAGTGATCACACATGTCAACGGCGGTTATCAGGACCGGTTCAGCAATCCTATTAAGTTGTCTCTAAGTTGACCGTGGCTAACCTATCAGTTTCAAGTCAAGTTTAAATATTCAGCCTATCCGACGATTCTATCCTATGTGCATAGTTAAAAAGTCTGATCGTCGATCTACGGTTTCACAACGTTTTAAAAGGAGCGTAAAATAAATTTAGTGTGTTAAGTTACCGATTTTTAATTAGGTTTTAATGACGTATCGTTTGGGTTGCTACGAGTAAAGGGACCAACCTAGTACGACGTACGCGCACGAGTCTGACGGCGGATCTAAAACGGTGATGTGCCTCGTCGTCGCTGGTTCCTCGACTGCGGGTAGCAGAGTAAGGAAGTCGACTCGGGATAGTTCGGTAGCGCAACAAAACGATAACGATGTCGGGGTTGCCTCGGCTGTGGATAGCGCAGCGAGACAGAGAGCGGCAACGGCACCAAGTCGCCACGACAGCGAAAGAGGTCGCAACAACCAAACAGCGACTACGTCGGCTGAACTTACGACTACGAGGGGATGAAGCGAGGGGTTGCGGCTTGGAAAGGGGCTGCGCGAAAACGAAGAGGGAGAAGGGGGCTGTCAATGGGAAGAGGGGCCGGCGGTTGTCAATGGAGAGGGGGGTCTGTCGTGGGGTGGTCGGAGCAAAAGGGGGAGGCCGGTAATGGGGTTCGGCCTGGGAGATGGCCGGCAATTTTGAGAGGAAAGTGGGGATGTGCGGCTTAGGGGGTTCGGCGGCAGCACGGGCAGCTACTGCGCGGGTTCTCTGCGTGGAGGAAAGGAGGGAGAGGGGGAGAAAGGCAGTACGAAAGGGGGGTGGCAGCAGTCCTTGCTGGTGGTCGGAGAAGAAAGGGTGGCCGGCGGCTTCTGTTGTGTGGGTCGGAGAGCAGGTCGGCGTGAGGTTGCCGTTATGTGGAGGTGGAGGATGAACGACAGATGTCACGCCCCGCTTCCCATAAGGCTTGAGAGCGAGGACGTGAACGGGCCCGCTTGTGCAAGCCAGGAGGAGGTACTTTTGCTTTTCTTTCCCCCTTGACTTATCACAATAAGCGTCTGTGTAAAAACTGCAGGTTCTTGCTTGCATTACTCAGAACAACACAGATAAGTAAAACATTATTACAATCTCAACCGTCTCAATGGAATTACAACGAATGGAGAAAAGAAGAGTGGGTCTTATGACCGTACAACAATGAAAAGAAATGCAATGAAAGTTCTCTAGTTTGACAGTTCTTGGTCCACTGGTTCAGATATCTCAACTAGTCCTCCTGGTGCTAAAGCTCGAAATCTGACATACATCCAAAAACATGAATGTATGTCAGCAAGGGTCTGCAAGTAGAGGTTAGAACCCAAGGTAAGGTATATACAAATTTATACTGGATTTAAGAGGCGTTAATAATTTTAATGAGATAATGACAACAAGATTAAACATGCTGATTATAAAAGACATCCTATCATGCAGTTCTAAGCAGTTTAACAAGTAAAGTAAATCTTCTCATTGGTTCATTAGCATGTCAATATAACTGAGATAACAAATCCAAGTTGCAAGTTTCAAGTTAGCATTTCACGACCGTTAGCATTCACGATTTGTTAGTATTCACGATGGTTAGCATTCACGATTTGTTAGTATTCATGATTTGTTAGTATTCACGATGGTTATGCTGGACACGAGCCAGGCGCTAAACCGACATATACTGGAACACGAGCCAGACTAGTCATATGTGACCCTACTGGAACACGAGCCAGACTAGTCACACATGACCGACGGAGTAGCCATATTACAAGCACGAATTCACGAATTACAAGCACAAATTTGTTAGCATTTCCATGTTACAATGATATTGAGACAGCATTCACAATAATTTAGCAAAAGAGTGAACATGCGAGTTTAACGAATACGAACAGAAAGTTGATTTCTTGTTATTGTTCTAAACTAAGTTATATCAAGTTATATGCCGTTGGATCACATTTTTAGCCACGGATGTCGTGGTGGTAATATCACGCGTCATTTCACGTGTAGATTTTAAGTTATGCAACTTTACATGTAAAAGACCAAATGAACATCCAACTTCAAAAATTCAATATAAATTGTACACTTGCCTGATTTCGGTGATTTCGGTGATTTTGGTGCCGTTGTGTCCGTCTCGATGAGTATTACGTAACGGTACATCCGGTTCTCTGTTTTGGTTAGACAAATCACTGAATTAGATTTTTTCGTGAATAAACATAATATTGAAATAATCCCTAAAACAGGTCCGTCTAATTTTATCGGGTTCCCTGGCTAGGGTGATGCCTATTCTGTCACACTGACATGATACGCTTTATTTATACTAATATTATCATCCTAACATTAGTTACAAACTTGCTAAAATGCTGGAATTAAATTAACAATAACAAGCAAATGACAAATTTAATAATAACTTAACTTACTCTAATTACATTACTAATCTGATTTCTTGGCTTAACATGGTGTTAATAGGTCTACCTACCAACCTTGACTAATGGGTAAAACGTTAACATCCCAATAATATTCCTACATACTCATACATTGTTTAATACCCAAAACTCTTTCTTACTCTCTTTCATTAAATTTTAAACTTCCCCTTTCTTAACCCATTATTAACCCATAGGCTGTCAATTACTCTATATCCTTTTTAATAAGGCTGGGCTAGGCTGTCACTCTTTTATTATTAACATTCAATGCTCTCTCTGTCTCTATCACTTCCTCTCTTTCTCTCTCTCTCTGGCTGTCTCCTTTCTCTCTACTTCATTTTTTTTTCTTTTTTTGTGTGTTAGCAGCAGGTGAAATCATGCACCCACACACGAGGAGGAGAAAAGAAACCCACACACGCACTCAAGGGGAGAGCTGCCGGCAGCGACGACGGCTTCCGGCCAGGCGGCGTGCGCGGGGGCGGCGTTTCGGCGGATGTAGGCGATTTCTGGGGTGGCGGGCAGCTCCGTCCGGCCAGCAACGGCGGCGCACGGGGCTGGGCGCAGCGGCGGGCTATGGTGAGGGGTGGTGGTCGGCCAAGGGAGGAGGAGAGAGAAGGAGATGATGGTTTGAAGTTTCTGAAATTTCTTTTAGATCTGAAGTTGTTTTTGTATTGGATTTGAGTTCTCAAATTAGAAACTCTGATTTTGATTTTTGAATCTGTTTTGTTTTGAGGGGCTGATTTGTTGGTGAATTTGGTTGCTGAAATTTAGGGGTTGAATTGGTGGTGGATGGAGTTTGAGGATGCGTTTGTGATGAAGGTGAAGGATTTAGAAATGGTGAACAGTTTTGGGAAGAATTTGGTTGGATTGATTTGATGTGGTTTGGGGAAGAAACTGGTGGAAGATCTTGAGCTGATTTGTTTGATCAGAAAATGATTTGGGTTAAATTCGTGTCGATGGGTTTTGCAGAGTGATTTATACGAACTTGTAATAAACGTTTTGTAGTGTTTAAGTCAAAGTTTCCTTCAGCTTTAATTTAATTCAATTTGTCGCATGCAGAATTTGGTGTTGGTTTGTCTGTAGATTTAGTCAAGGATTAGTTTTGTGATTAGGATATGTATTAATGAAATCTTTTGACAAATGTGCAGAAACGTGTGTGTTGATTTGATAGGGAATTTAAAGCTAGTTTGACTAATTGTTTTAGGGGGAAGGAACCTGGTTATATCAACGTGTTGGTTGTTTTTAGTGGTAGGTAGAGTTCATGTAAGAGTTAGAGGGTTTTAAGGGAACCTAAATGCAATTAGTAAAATAAATAAAGTAATTAGTGAAAATTAAAAGTGATCAGCAAGATAATTTAAATCAAGTAATTAGTAAAATAATTACGTTAAAGTATATAGCTAAACTTGATGGTAGATTAATTGTGCCACGGTAAAAACGGAAACAGAGACGCGCTCGCGTCGACTCGTAGCAGAAAGCGTACGAACGAAAAGTTATCTTAATGACTGAAGTAAAATACCGGTACATACGATCGAAAGAAATACGTCTAAAAAATACATGCCGTTACATTCTACCCACCTTAAGAAAAATTCCGTCCTCGGAATTCTTATAAACTAATGAGCAGGAAACAAGTATGTATAACGTTCTTGTATTTCTATGAGGTAAATTATGACCTGAAATACTTCAAGATAAAGAAATGAAATTGGTTAGGAAAATTCACAAGTGATGCTGTTAAGACTGAGTTTCAAAAAAAAGTTCGGATGACTAAGCATCATCGATGGCCTTGACCGTCAATAGGCAAGAAAAATATCTAACGACGGCTACCAGCGATGTGTAGGGATAATGGTGAGAAAATAATAAAACACTCCCAACTGCAACCCCAATGCTCTAACACCCTGGTGGTTAAACCTATATCCTCAAATAAGTGTTCCTAAAATAAATCATTGCTTCTCATCGCGTCACTGAATAATGTTACAATGATAAGCATATTCTGAACTCAAATATAGGTCCAATACATCCCCTTTCCCCTTTTTTATAATTCTTGTTTTAAACAATTAATACTTTTAACAAGGCAACTTTGAAAGGGAAAATACTAACTATCCTTAACCAATACTTCTCATAAATTTCCTCGCTCCTTCGCTCGATATTGCTATTAAGACAGTAACATCTTCTCGGAAAATCTTTAATGTATGATATCCTTTATACCCAAGCTCTCCAAAACAAAACTGTTCATTTTTATAGGTTGTCTCATCCGTAATGCATCCTTCCTTGCTTATCGTATAACCTAACTTGTAGTACTATAATTGTGATATCCACAAATCCCAATATTAATCTTATTCTTATATTAATCCATTGATATAACGGTGCTCTACCAATTACTAACATAAGATGACAAGTAAAGATACGCCTAGTATACATCACCATCACCATCAACATTTATCAGGCTCCCAACTCATTCTTCATCGTGACAGCCCATAAGTTTAAGCACCCTAATTAACAAATTATTAAATCACATCACATCATTTCTTATTGAATCTTATCCCAAGCAACTTAGATCCATTAACGTAACTATCCATTTGTATCAACAGATCACTTCATTTCCGACGTCTCCATCACTTTACTTCTATGATGAAATCTTGTTACTTCAAATATTCTACTCATTCTCATGATCACCATAGATCATACTATACCTTTATATTTACTCTTATCCGTTACTCGTCTAAATTTCAAATCTGTAACGTACTCATCTTCCTGTGCACCATTCATAGTATGGAATTCTATTGAAGCTATAATGTATGAGTATAAACCAAATGTGAAATATAATTCTTAACACATCATTCTATCTATCATATTGTAAATATCAATACAACTACATCTTACATCATCTCAAACTACTCCTATCTGTAATTATTAATCACTTAATAACAACAATCATATCTAACATTTTATCAACATAACGCATGACAAAATTCAATACTGTTGATGAAAGAAATGAAAGTAGAAGTAAACATTTTAAAAAAAATTATAACGCAAATTGAAAACTAATCTTGTTAAAGTGATAATAAGTAAATGGATGCGCTAATGTGGTAACCAAAAGTTTGTGTAGGATACAGAGCTGTTTGATGTAATGAATCAAGTTTGCGACGTATGGGTTTCAGGTGCGGCAAGGATATGGAGTTAGCTTGATCAGAAAGATGATCTTACAGGTGCAAAAAGTAAGAACAGACATGCATATACGAGCAGAAAGTAAAGTACTGATGGCTGCTCAAGTGTGGTAAGTAAAGTGCATGTATTGTATAAAGTAAAGGTGACTGTGCAAGTGCAACAGTAACGACGGTGGCATGGCATATAGTAGCAATAATGTTTTAACCAACAGGCAATGCAATGACAATAGTAAGACAATCAGGTAGACGCAGTAACACTGAAAAGGACAAGTCATGAGCGAGCATGAGGAAAACAAACGTTACTTGACCATCTAATAGTGTAGGCTGGCCTAATAATAAGAAGTCTAGCTTAACTCCTAAACCAGCCAGGCAGTCAGGGTTTGAATGCACATGTCACTTCTATGACCGCATGACATGTCCTTTGGTTGACCAACCCCCTTCCCATTCCTTTCTAGACACTGATCCAATAGTAATTTAAGACTGCTTATTATTATACCGTCTTATCACATTTGAGTAGTCTCGATTTAGTCTGTAGAAAGGTGGTATCAAATCAGTAGTCGTGACAAGGGTTAGCTTGATCAGGTGGCATAGAGATGGTTATGAATGAGTAAATGGGAGGATGGGAGATACGTGTAAAATGTGACAATATCCCAATAACGTATATAAGGATAGCGAGTGGCGTTATGAGTTAAAATAGTAGATAAGCAATAGACGAAGAGTCATGGGTGTAGAGATGTAGTGTTTGTTTTGTAAATAGGGATAGTTTTTTTTTACAAATTTTTTTTAAAGTATAAATACGATGAATACAGAGCTAATACACTGAAATAGTTGATGGTTTATTTAGCATAAAAGTATTTAAAATTTGTAAGAAGAAAATGCCATAAGTAATCATGATTCACGTCCTTGCGGTCCAGCGGACACGGTCAGGGAAGTGACTAAGCCAGGATTACTTACCCCAAGTCTAGCAAGGGTGATCCAACAAACTTAGCCAAGTACATTGACCAGATCATGGTCCATTAAAGGAAGTTTTTCATTTATATGCGTGCCATTAACAAAAGAGTTTAAAGATAAAGTTCTCCATATGTAGAAAGTAAAATAGGATGGTATGGATTTGAAATCATTAAAAATTTTGTGACTAAAAATTTTCAGTGAAAGAAACTCAAAATAATAATTTTAAGTCAGTTGAAAAATATAAGGCCTATGTAAAAGATTTTTAAAGAAGTTAAATTGGGCAAGAAATTCCATGAAAGAGATATCGATAGTAAAAGCAGGATAGTAACGTGGGTGATTCAAAAATAATGATGGCTGTCAGGAAGATCACGTGGGTTGAAAGTAAGGATTAGAATCGGATGATCAAATGTGAGCACTGGTAGGCAATGACTTGTGAAAAGTTATGATAGATTCCTAAGATAAAAAGTGAAAATATAAAATGAAGGTAGATTAAAAAAATCAAGGATATTTTGATTTGGTTGACTACAGATCAGGAATCTTATGACTAGAATTTTCTAATGAAGTTGATCGGAGTAGAAGATTCTAGTGAAAGTGTTGTTTGAGAGTCAAGAATGTAATATTATCTATGCTGTTTTTAAGTATTCTGCATGAGCATTGACCTGTATGGGCCACCACTAAAACCTGTCACGCCCCGCTTCCCATTAGGCTTGAGAGCGAGGACGTGAACGGGCCCGCTTGTGCAAGTCAGGAGGAGGTACTTTTGTTTTTCTTTCCACCTTGACTTATCACAATAAGCGTCTGTGTAAAAACTGCAGGTTCTTGCTTGCATTACTCAGAACAACACAGATAAGTAAAACATTATTACAATCTCAACCGTCTCAATGGAATTACAACGAATGGAGAAAAGAAGAGTGGGTCTTATGACCGTACAACAATGAAAAGAAATGCAATGAAAGTTCTCTAGTTTGACAGTTCTTGGTCCACTGGTTCAGATATCTCAACTAGTCCTCCTGGGGCTAAAGCTCGAAATCTGACATACATCCAAAAACATGAATGTATGTTAGCAAGGGTCTGCAAGTAGAGGTTAGAACCCAAGGTAAGGTATATACAAATTTATACTGGATTTAAGAGGCGTTAATAATTTTAATGAGATAATGACAACAAGATTAAACATGCTAATTATATAAGACATCCTATCATGCAGTTCTAAGCCGTTTAACAAGTAAAGTAAATCTTCTCATTGGTTCATTAGCATGTCAATATAACTGAGATAACAAATCCAAGTTGCAAGTTTCATGTTAGCATTTCACGACTGTTAGCATTCACGATTTGTTAGTATTCACGATGGTTAGCATTCACGATTTGTTAGTATTCATGATTTGTTAGTATTCACGATGGTTATGCTGGACACGAGCAAGGCGCTAAACCGACATATACTGGAACACGAGCCAGACTAGTCATATGTGACCCTACTGGAACACGAGCCAGACTAGTCACACATGACCGACGGAGTAGCCATATTACAAGCACGAATTCACGAATTACAAGCACAAATTTGTTAGCATTTCCATGTTACAATGATATTGAGACAGCATTCACAATAATTTAGCAAAAGAGTGAACATGCGAGTTTAACGAATACGAACAGAAAGTTGATTTTCTTGTTATTGTTCTAAACTAAGTTATATCAAGTTATATGCCGTTGGATCACATTTTTAGCCACGGTGTCGTGGTGGTAATATCACGCGTCATTTCACGTGTAGATTTTAAGTTATGCAACTTTACATGTAAAAGACCAAATGAACATCCAACTTCAAAAATTCAATATAAATTGTACACTTGCCTGATTTCGGTGATTTTGGTGCCGTTGTGTCCGTCTCGATGAGTATTACGTAACGGTACATCCGGTTCTCTGTTTTGGTTAGACAAATCACTGAATTAGATTTTTTCGTGAATAAACATAATATTGAAATAATCCCTAAAACATGTCCGTCTAATTTTATCGGGTTCCCTGGCTAGGGTGATGCCTATTGTGTCACACTGACATGATACGCTTTATTTATACTAATATTATCATCCTAACATTAGTTACAAACTTGCTAAAATGCTGGAATTAAATTAACAATAACAAGCAAATGACAAATTTAATAATAATTTAACTTACTCTAATTACATTACTAATCTGATTTCTTGGCTTAACATGGTGTTAATAGGTCTACCTACCAACCTTGACTAATGGGTAAAACGTTAACATCCCAATAATATTCCTACATACTCATACATTGTTTAATACCCTTTCTTACTCTCTTTCATTAAATTTTAAACTTCCCCTTTATTAACCCATTATTAACCCATAGGCTGTCAATTACTCTATATCCTTTTTAATAAGGCTGGGCTAGGCTGTCACTCTTTTATTATTAACATTCAATGCTCTCTCTGTCTCTATCACTTCCTCTCTTTCTTTCTCTCTCTGGCTGTATCCTTTCTCTCTACGTCATTTTTTTTCTTTTTTTTTGTGTTAGCAGCGGGTGAAATCACGCACCCACGCATGGGGAGGAGAAAAGAAACTCACGCACGCACTCAAGGGGAGAGCTGCCGGTGGCGACGGCGGCTTCCGGCCAGGCGGCGCGCGCGGGGGCGGCGTTCCGGCGGATGTAGGCGATTTCTGGGGCGGCGGGCGGCTCCGTCCGGCCAGCAATGGCGGCGCACGGGGCTGGGCGCGGCGGCGGGCTATGGTGAGGGGTGGTGGTCGGCCAAGGGAGGAGGAGAGAGAAGGAGATGATGGTTTGAAGTTTCTGAAATTTCTTTCAGATATGAAGTTGTTTTTTTATTGGATTTGAGTTCTCAAATTAGAAACTCTGATTTTGATTTTTGAATCTGTTTTGTTTTGAGGGGCTGATTTGTTGGTGAATTTGGTTGCTGAAATTTAGGGGTTGAATTGGTGGTGGATGGAGTTTGAGGATGCGTTTGTGATGAAGGTGAAGGATTTAGAAATGGTGAACAGTTTTCGGAAGAATTTGGTTGGATTGATTTGAAGTGGTTTGGGGAAGAAACTGGTGGAAGATCTTGAGCTGATTTGTTTGATCAGAAAATGATTTGGGTTCGATTCGTGTCGATGGATTTTGCAGAGTGATTTATACGAACTTGTAATGAACGTTTTGTAGTGTTTAAGTCAAAGTTTCCTTCAGCTTTAATTTAATTCAATTTGTCCCATGCAGAATTTGGTGTTGGTTTGTCTGTAGATTTAGTCAAGGATTAGGTTTGTGATTAGGATATGTATTAATGAAATCTTTTGACAAATGTGCAGAAACGTGTGTGTTGATTTGATAGGGAATTTAAAGCTAGTTTGACTAATTGTTTTAGGGGGAAGGAACCTGGTTATATCAACGTGTTGGTTATTTTTAGTGGTAGGTAGAGTTCATGTAAGAGTTAGAGGGTTTTAAGGGAACCTAAATGTAATTAGTAAAATAAATAAAGTAATTAGTGAAAATTAAAAGTGATCAGCAAGATAATTTAAATCAAGTAATTAGTAAAATAATTACGTTAAAGTATATAGCTAAACTTTATGGTAGATTAATTGTGCCACAGTAAAAACGGAAACAGAGACGCGCTCGCGTCGACTCGTAGCAGAAAGCGTACGAACGAAAAGTTATCTGAATGACTGAAGTAAAATATCGGTACGTACGATCGAAAGAAATACGTCTAAAAAATACAGGCCGTTACAGCAGAGGGGGAGGCTTGGCCGGAGCAAGGGAGGTCGCTGACGGATGCATTGGTGCGTGAGGTTCTAAGGGGGAGGCTTGTTTGGCGGCTGGGTTTGTGTTAACCCTATGTTGCGTTATAATGAGGGGGTGTATGCTAAAGGGGGTAGAAAAGAGTAGACTTAAGGAGTAGATTGGATAGAGTATGTGATATGGGAGGGTAGGATTTGTGTGGCAAATTGTCTAGGAATATTTGATATGATATGTAGGATTCCCTAAAGATTAGATTAGGGTTTGAATTAGGGATTAAAAGTAATTAAGGTGAATGGTCAGTCTAATGGTGTCCGAAAAATACAAGAAAATATCAGGATGACCGTGGCAACGAGAGGATCGAGGCTACGGTGGTCGGTCACGAGCTAGGTTTACGGAAAAAAATAAAAATAATAAATAGCCAAACGTCGAAGTCTAAAAGTTAAGACACATCTTCATTCAAAGTTGATTTGTGGAAGAATGACCCGTGAAATGACGTTCATAAAAAATTCCACAAATAACTACTCTTTCTGAGGGTCACAACGACATATCCCTTCGCGCGTTTTGGATACCAATGAAGGTCACAATAAATACACGTACAAAAAAGAAAGTACGCGCTAAAATACACACGATCGAAAAGAGACCGTTACAGTAGTCGACTACCTCTGTGATAGTCGACTATTAACAATAGTCAACTACCATCAGCTCAACAGATAGATAAGACGCAGCTCCATAGGATATATGTTTTTGGAAATGATTTTCAATGGATTTTCACCTATATATATGCTAAAATTGTTAAGGTTTTTAGTATGAAATTTTTGAGCAAACTTTAGGTTTTAAAAGTATTTCTAAGCTCTCTCAAAACCCCCTCAAAGTTTTCTTGGACAATATTTCTTGATCTCTCAAAGCTTTCAACTTCATCATCCATTAGCGATCAACACTATTGACATCACATCTACATAAGGCTTCAAAGCAAGGTTATATGTAAAAGTGTATTCATGATCTCTTGGTAAGGAAAATCCTCAAAGTACGGAGGTGGTGAGTTGTTTATGTCTTGGAAATAAATTGTATGTTGTATAGTCCTCTTTGATAGAGGTGTTATTGTTAGGACATGTGCAACTAGGCAACACACATTAGAGAGGGGGGGTGAACCGAAGCCCGCAGCACTAGGCCACGGGCTTCGACCCGCTAGCTATCAACTCAGAAAATGGGGAATAGATGTAGGTTGAGGGCTCAAGCCCGCAGCAAGTACTGTGGGCTTCAATCCAGATCACCGTAAAACATAAAAGAATGAAAGAAAGAAAAAATTGTTGTAGGGGAAAATTAAATTGGGGGGGGGGGGGGGGTAAATAAAAGGGTTTATGTCTGCCTGTGCCTCATCCACATTTGGGTGATCTTTAAGGTGAGAGATCTGGGACGAAGCAAACTCTGCTCTTTCCATCTATTCCCATTGTTCAGCGGCCCAGATGTCGAAGAAAAAGCCATGGAGGAGTTCCTCAAAGGGAAGCGAAAACAACAAAGAAGGGAAAGGGTTTCTTTTTGAGTGTCCAAACAAGAAAGTTCACTTCATTCCCCTCTTTCCCTTATTTATAATGCTGACTATCTCTCACGATCGGGCCCAACCTTCTGATAAGGGGGCACGTGTCGATGATCTATGGGCATCCATACCCCGAGCCTCATACAAATGCTACGGCCGAATCTGATGTGTAGGGATTCTGGTGGTCAAACTCAAAAATTCCTGCTTCGTTTAATGAGATATCACATCACAACCTCAACCGACGCCCCGTCTAAGCTCAAGCGATGGGGGCCATTGTTATTACATTGGGCCAGACCACGAAGAGGAGAAAGAATATTTCATCCAAATGAAAAAGTCCACAATGAACATGAGGCCTTGCCCCAAAGGCCCGAGAAGTCTTTGTGAAAAGTGAACTGCTTACCCAGTCAAAGCCAAGCCACGTTTTGCTCGTTGAGCTTCCGCGTCTCAAGGGATCGGTTTATGGTGGGCTTGATATTAATGGCAGTGTAAGTGGATAGCGGTTATGCCATTTTTCAGGGACAATCGTCCGTAGAAAAGCCATTATTTTACTAACGGCACTGAGGGGAAACCCTCAACTATAAATAGTCCTAACAACGATGAGATCGTGGGCTCCAGAGATACTAAACTCTCTTACTTCCACTTTACATTTCTTCCTCCAAAGCTCGGTGTGACATTGATCGGACGACGTCCCTATAGGTCTGACTTAGCTACCCCAAGCTTTCTTTAAGTCTCTTACTGACTTTAAGCATCGGAGGGGGATTTGGGTCGGAACCCAGTTTGAACCCCCTAACAATTTCTTTATGCTGCAGATAGCTAGAAACAGCTCGGACTTAGGTGAGTCTTCATCCGATAGCTCGGACTTAGCTCTTTCTGACTCGGATTCAGCCTTTCTCGGGTCCCACTCCTCTACTGACAGAGCGCCACATTATCAGAGGCGTCCTTGTCAGTATCACTCTACTCTATGCCAAATTTACCGGTCAACGGATTTAACACAATACTATCATCAACTCCATAAATTAGAGTCATACTCTATACTTTGCCTATTTCAATTTGATTCTCTGACGCCATCAATGAGAGAGGCAAACTATCAGTTAACTAAACTGTGTCTTTCACAGTTTTCCCACGAAACTGCCTAACAGTGCCATTACCGGCGTTAGATAAGCAAATTGACAGGATATATGATAATAATATTGTGGAAAGTGGCGCGTGAAAGATAGAAGGGAGTTTTCTGAATTAGCCTTTTCGTCTATTTTACAACCGAGAGGCTCCCCTTCTGGATTTTCTTGCATTTGACATAAGACATGAGAATTCGCTACAGAAAAGGCTATATTTTAACAAAGAAACCATCAGCACGCTCTAAATATTCAAAGCTTACCAAATCCCGCGTCAGAAGACCAAATCAAAAGGAAGCTACCAAGAAATAGAAAATTTGAGCTTATGCGCCCGAATTACATAAGCAGGGCAACCCCCTCGCTTCCATTGCATCTATCCATCTCTTCCCCCTCTCCTCTCTTCATACATTGCACATCTGTATTCCAAGCACGCACGCAAGCCATGTACCAGCCAAAACAGAATGACTACTACCCGAGCGCGCCGACGCCACCGTCGACGGGCATTCCGGTTGGCGGGCCCAACACATACTACCCCGCCGCCGCCGCCTTCCAGATGCAATCTCAGGCCCCCGTCGAGTGGTCCACCGGCCTCTGCAACTGCACCGAAGATTGTGGCAACTGTAAGCAAGACATTCTAGCTAGCCCGAATTTTGTTTGCTGATTGTGTGTGTGTTTGATGTGTTATCGCTTGAACAGGCTGCATGACTTTCTGCTGTCCCTGCGTTACCTTCGGACGCATCGCCGAGATTGTCGACAGGGGATCAACCTGTAAGAACACCAAATCAGCTCACACAATTCAGATTTTCCATATGAGAATCCCACACAAATAAACACATGGAAACATGTTATTCAGTAAAGTTAAATGACAAATAAATAAAAATATACAGAAACGTTGGCGATCTGTTACTGATCCGTTGCATATCACAAAGTTGCGTTTTTTGTCATGTTGATGCAGCGTGCGGTGCTAGCGGAGCCCTGTATGCACTTCTGGAGTGGTTCACATGCTGCCACTGCATATACTCGTGCATTTATCGATCGAAGATGAGGGGTCTGTACAACTTGACGGAGAGCCCTTGCAACGACTGTCTCCTCCATTGCTGCTGCGAGCTCTGCGCCCTGTGCCAAGAATACAGAGAGCTCAAGAATCGCGGATTTGACATGAAAATAGGTACCGTTCCTTCTGCTTAACATACAGACTATTTCCTACTAGTAATAATAAACAGATCATGGTTCCTTAAATCTATAATACAACCATTGAGTTGGCCATCACTTTGTTCCTTTCAGGGTGGCATGCAAACATGGAGAGGCAAGCGATGGGGGTGACGGCGCCTCCACTCACCCAAGGTGGCATGATGCGGTGAAATCTCACGAGAACTTTGTCAATGGCATTTGCGGCAGAGAGCTCGATTAAGATTATTTATGCGTACTCATTTGTATTTTCTAGTTGTTCATTGACCAAATGTTTTTATCTTCAAAAATAATGTGACGATTTCCATTTGTTGATCTTGAAAATTTCACACACCATAATAGACGTGTGGCTTCTCTTACATGAACAAACACGCTTGATTTTTTTGACTGGTACCGATATCCACCTAATCTATGAATAAACATAATAAGTTCAACTTGATAATCCTTTAGTTTAGTAGTATATTTTGTAAGAAAATAAGTCAAACCTGAAAATTGACAACATTTGCAATAATAGAAGCTGATGCAGTTGCCAAACAATGCTATATGTTGGTGGTACTTTGGGCTAGGCCTAGTCTGTTGGCGAGGTCCATCGCACCAACGTTCGAAAGCTACACATGTCCTCGGAAGCCGTCCAAGAATAGCTCGGAAGGTCGGCCTGACCGAGCCACTGGCATAGCTTTGCAACACAGACTACCCTCACTTACCCTCACTGCCCCAATCGACAGAGCAAGATTCACACAAAAACGATCTCCACGAGGTCGGCTTTTTAAACAACAGCTTTACATTAACTACTTTGGCACCCGAGATTGGCTCCTTCAGCCTAATGACCCAAGGACCTATCCGTCTGGTGAGGTTAGCCCGTGTGACTAAGCTGACACGATCCTCGACGGACTACCAGGTCGTCATGCATGGAAAACATTTAATGGTGACCATCTAGGTGAGGTCAAGTCACCATAAAAGCCCCGCGCGATCAGGTGCTCGATCTCAGGCAAATGAGCTACCCTTTATCCAAGTCGTTACAAACGGATAACATTCAATACCAGCCCGTCATATGTGTAATGACCAGCCTAATCTAGGGAACCAACTACACCGAGAAATCACATATCCCTATAACTATCCCGACGTGACGTAATTGACCCCCCAACTTCTACAAAAATAGCAGAATATCTCCTTCATGGGATACACAATCCGTAATGATCAACTACATCTACACACCTCATTCCTCCTGTTTGAAACCGACTTAAGTATCGGAGAAGAATCGGAGGGACACCCCATCTGTTCCCCTAATGCTTCTCTCTCTATTTCAGGCACCAACGGAAGACCTTAGCCCAACGAAACCCTGCACCGGTCCTCTGTTGCAAATATTCCCGCATCAAGAGCTGACGCGAGATCATTGCATCAATAGTTGGTGCTAGAAGAGAGGCCTTGTGACAACTGTTGCTACATAGGCTCTCATCGTAGTTTTCACATCAGCCTCCTTTCCGATGGCGAAAGGCAAGAAGGTCGTGGGAGGAGAGCCCAGCGATGTGCCTGAAATCAATAACACCGACGATAGCCAACCCACTGGCATACTGCCTCCACAGGCCTCTGCCACTCACACAACGGCCCATGCCGCTCCCACAATAATTGACTTTCAGACTCTCGTGGCGGAGCCCTGTAAGATGCGAGAGACCAGGATCGTCAGATTAAGAATACGAAGGTCTTGCCAGATTTGTACCGAGATCTGGTCCGAGGAAGGAAGCCTAGAGTCTCAACAAAGAGCGTCAGGAGGCACCTGTCCAAAAAGTAGAATGAGCTCATAATAGTCAAGGATGCTAGCTAGACACAGAGCTCTAGTAGTGACGGGGATGCAGAAAACAGTGACTATAGCCTCACAAAGGCAAGGCGAAGTCTTCTAGAAGCCAACGCACCAAAAGCCCTTCGTCCATGACAATCAAAAACCTATGTGCTATACCTGCAGGCCAAAACGGACGATAAGCCTAATCTCAAACAAAAGATCACCGCAAGATGAGCAACTCAGGCTCCTTTAACAGAGGATCAAATCACTAACCTATAACGACAGATTGATCGACTTCAACGAGGGGACCTCGATCCCCCCAAAGACATGAGCTGCTTGCCACCTCACCCTTCACATCTACCATCCTTAGCACATCCTATCCACAGAAGTACACTTCACCTTCCATGGATGACGTCCCAAGGTTTACGCCAGTGTAGGCGACCCAGTCGAGCACCTTGAGACCTACGTCAAATAATTGCAGTCGAAGGGCTACTCTTTAGACCTGATGTGCCAGGTCTCCCCGTGTTGCCTGGCTGAGCTGGCCAGACAATGGTTTAGAAACCTACCTAAGGTGTCTGCAACATCTTCACCGACCTCCGAAGACAGTTCCTATCTCACTTTGATACCTAAAAAAGTGACTAAGAGTTATCCCGAGTCCTCGGCCTTCATCAAGCAAGGGGCCGATAAGTCCAACCAGCAATCCTAGCTCGTTTCAACCGAGTTCACATGGCCGTCGATGTCTGCCTTAACGACATCACTAAGATGGCCCTCTAGGCGGTCTTCCGAGACATGACTAAACTGAAATTCGAGACCTGAAATTTGAGAAGCGCCTTAGGTGTCTAGAGCGCCCCCGAAAAAGTTACGGGAGACCCAGGTCCCCAAGGTACGGGTCTACACGGCCTTATTAGCCATACTTCAGATATACTAGCCACGACAGTAAGGGAATCGACACTCCGTGTCCCTTAGCAGACCACACCAAGGGCAGATAAGTCCAAAAACAATGACTTTCATAAGGGGTACATGTATATCATTGACAATTGCAAGGTCCTTCGTGACCAGATCGAGCGTCTCATCAGAAAGGGTGACTCTGGGAGTTTAAAGCTTCAGAGCAAGGTCGAGTTGGAGGACCTCAGAACAAAGGCAAAGGCATTGCCAGCTAGTCCAGCATGATCAACCTTATATTTGATCTTATCACCAGGATCGGCTATAACGTGGTTCAATTGTCCAGTCATGTGTAGAAGAATCTCGACCTCCAAGCGCGCATGCCTTCAACCAAGCTCGACTCTGCCATCACTGAGAGGTCCTGAAGCAACTCAGGCTGTCCGAGGAGCCTCTGCTCTTCACAGAGGCTAAGTCGAGGGGAATTCACCAGCCCCACAATGATGCCATTGTGGTCAACCTGCAGATTGCAAACCACAAAGTTCACCGCAGCCTCATGGACAATGGGATCGATGTCGACGTCCTTACCTAGACACATTTAAAAAGCTGGGATCCTTGGTGACGCCATACATCATGTCTACACCAATCCCTTTGGCTTCACGGGAGCCCAAATGGTCTCGGAAAGGATGGTCTCTTTTCAAATGGAGTTCGAAACACCACCTACCATCATGTGCGCAATGTCCACTTACTAGTTGTCAACTACCCAGATGCCTTCAACACAATCATAGGACGGTCAACTCTCAATACGCTGCGAGTGGTGACATCCACCTACCATCTATTGGTTAAGTTCCCTGCTACACATGGAGTAAGGGTGCTCGAGTGGATCCAATCAAAGGCTAGGGAGTGCATGCTCATTGTCACGTCCCGCTTCCCTAAAATGGAGGCGAGACGTGAGAAGGTCCGTACAGACGTGGAGCTGTGAAGCCACACGCCTGATAAGCGTCAATAAATTAAATGCAGGTCCCTGTAACCACGAACAGAACAAAGATAATAACACAAGAGAGACAGAAATAAAATCTCAAATCTCAGAATTGTCCAACATTAAAAATAAGTTCAACATCCAGAAAAGCCACCAGGCTAAAAGAAAGAGTCTAAAGGTCCAGAACAAGGCCAACCAAGACAAACATAAACATAGTATTGGTGCTACGCACCGACAACAAAAACAGTCCAAAACAAAGAACACAAGCAGCCTCTACGACTGATCGCCCGTGTCCTTGTACTCCTCGATGAACGTGGGCTCTGACTCAGCGTCAGCGAACACCACGTCCTCAGCAGCAACCTCAGGCTCAAGATCTAACATGTGTCACCCAAAAGAGTAAAGGGGGCACATGTCAGCAAGTCTAAAAGACTTGGGCACGGAAACTGGAAGAAAGGTAAACTAGCATCCTAGCAGTTATAGTATGCATGACATGGCAATTATGGTATGAGAGCACAAGTAAGGCATGTTGGAACAATAGGTGCAAGAGAAAAATTATCATGGCATGACAGGAGTAGCCAAGCTACTAACATTCTCAATCTTTTCACTAGTCACGTTTTCAAGTTATTTGTAGATGTTTACGCCTTACAGCTGAACTGTTTAACATTCACACTGAGTGGCCGCTTAACACTACCCCAGAACCTAGAGTTTACGCCTTACAACTGAAGTTGCTGATCGGGCAGACTCCCAGTTGAATGGCCGCTTAACCCTTACCCCTCCCACACGTAAACAAGCCAGGGTCCCTGTACACGATGCTCAGTAAATGAGCCAGGGTTGCCCAGCACAAGAGCTTGTTTTTAGGTTCACAATTTGGCGCAGGGTTGTGCCCGCTAAAAGCAGGTGCCTAGCCTCAATCAATTCACTAGGTGTAGCGGAGCTACGCAATCACGAGAACATTTAAAGAATGCAATGACATGACAATTAATTCGCGTACCGTTAATGGAAATGAAACATGACATGGTAGTTATGCAACATGATAAATGACGGATCTAGCTTCGTTGTCAAGCTAGATCCTAAAATTGCGCCTAGGCGAGTATCATTTTGTCGCCTAGTCTCTTTTACGCCTACAACAAGCAAATGGCCTAAGACATGGCCCAAAACCCCAAGTGGCAAGTTTCACTTGCCTAGCACCGAGGATGACGATCACGAATGTTCGTCTCACAAACGCTAATCTACGGGGAAAGTCGCTGTTATGGAGAAACAATCATCAAAACAACATTCATTTATATTAGGGTTTAACAAAAATCACAAAACGGGTTATGAGAACATTAAAGGATCGATCACTACCGTAGGAAGCGGAAGAACGATACCGAGCAAGCACGGCAACGGAAGAAACGATCCGGGGAACTAGGGCTCAGATCTGGAAATGTGGAGAAAATATGGAGAAATTGGTTTTTGGGGGTTTTTGGGGGTTTTTCGGCGGCCTAGAGGTGATGGCCGGCCTAAATGGAGAAGGAGAGGGGCTCTTGATGAAGGAGGAAGGCTAGGGGAAGATGGATGATGATCAGAGGTCAAGGGGGAAAGAAAAACGGCCAAGAGAGAAGAAGGAAAGAAAAGAAACGAAGAGGGGTTTAAATAGGAAACCATCCGGCGGCTGGGCAAACCCTAGGTTTACGACAGCAATTAGTCGGTCAAAGAAGGTTGGCTGACCGACTAGTTTGAGAACTAGTTGGTCGGTCGGCTAACTATGACCGACTAACACCAAACAGTAACTCAGGTTGACAAAATGATCAATGAATTAGTCGGTTAAAGAACAATGTCTGACCGACTAGTTTGCAACCTAGTCGGTCGGTGGTTGTTCTTGGACCGACTAACGATAAACAGTAAAATTTATTGAAGGAACTAGTCGGTCTGAGAGCAAGTTCTGACTGACTAGTTTCACATCTAGTCGGTCGGTGGTTGTTCTTAGACCGACTAAGAGTAAACAGTAACTCATGTACAATTGATTCAATAAACTAGTTGGTTCCAGTAGAGTTCCTGACCGACTAGATCTCAATCTAGTCGGTTGGTCCCCCTTCTTGAACCAACTAAGGTGCACTAAAAGTGCCGAATTGAAGCGCGAAGCTTCGGGAAGATTCCTATAGCTTCTAAGATCACTCTAACTCTAAAATATGAGCGATTTGAAGTTCGTCATGAGCGACTTACTCCAAGATCAACGATTCTAAGGAAGAAGCTGGAAAATCACGACGAAACGATCGAAAACGAAAGCTACGGAGACGAAAACCACACATAAGGAAAAAATCCACCAAAACATATATATAATATATATAATATAGTTAATCCAAGTACATGAAAAACCAGTCGTTACATCCTCCCCAACTTAAGAAAAATTCCGTCCTCGGAATTTCCCAACACTCACGTGTCCGGGAACAAAAGTGGGAAACGCTCTCGCATCTCATCCTCATTCTCCCAAGTAGACTCTCCTGGCGAGCCGTGTCGCCACATCACCCTCACAAGATTGACAACCTTGTTCCGGAGCGACTTCTGACGCCTGTCCAGAATCTGCACTGGCTGCTGGTCATACGTCATATCAGGGCGAACGGTAATCTCCGAGAAATCCACAGCATGAGATGGATCGCTAATGTATCGACGAAGCTGCGACACATGGAAAACATTGTGAACCCCTTCCAAAGATGGCGGCAAGGCTAAGCGGTAGGCTACCTCGCCAACCCTCTCCAGAATGTCAAATGGTCCAATGTATCGCGGGCTCAACTTCACTCGCTTCCCAAAGCGAATCACACCAGGATTTGGGGAAATCTTCAAGAACACATGGTCGACTGGCTGAAACTCCAAAGGACACCGTTTAGCATCCGCCCAATGCTTAAAACGGTCCTGAGCAATCCTCAACCTCTCCCGAATGTTCCTGACAACATCCACGGCCTCCCCAATCATCTCAAGCCCCAACAGCTCCCGATCACCAACGTCATCCCAACTCAATGGCGATCGACATTTCCTCCCATAAAGCGCGGCGAAAGGCGCCATGCCAATGCTCGCCTGGAAGCTATTGTTGTAAGAGAACTCTACCAGATGTAGATGGTCCTCCCACGAACCCTTGAAATCCAACATGCATGCCCTCAGCATGTCCTCCAAGATCTGAATCGTCCTCTCGGACTGGCCATCTATCTGCGGATGGTACGCCGTGCTGAAACTCAGACGCGTACCCAAACTCTTCTGTAAACTCTGCCAGAACTGAGATGTGAACCTCGTGTCTCTGTCCGACACGATACTCACGGGGACTCCGTGAAGTCGTACGATCTCCTGCACGATTCACGTCACATCACTATCTAAACTAGGAAAAGGAAATAAAAACGGAGAGAAATAATTTACCTCCATGTATCTCCTCGCTAGCGCCTCAGTGGACTGTCCTACTCGGAATGGAATAAAGTGCGCGGATTTGGTCAATCGATCTATGATCACCCAAATCACGTCATTCTGCTTCGGACTCCGAGGTAGTCCAGTCACAAAATCCATAGTGATGTGTTGCCACTTCCACTCCGGAATCGGAAGCGGTCGTAGCAACCCTGCCGTACGCTGATGCTCCGCCTTTACCTACTGGCAAACCAAACACTTGGCTACACTCCGAGCCACACTCCTCTTCATACCATGCCACCAATAGTTCAGACGAAGATCCTTGTACATCTTGGTCCCACCAGGATGCACAGAATATGGCGAACTGTGTGCATCAACCATCAACTCCTCTCTAATATCCCCAGCTGGCACACACAACCTGGCTCCAAATCTCAGCGAGCCATCCTCATGAATAAAAAAGTCAGTCCGCAGACCGGCTTCCACCTGCTCCCGAACCTTCACCAGCTTCGGATCCTCAGCCTGGCCAGCCTTGATCTGATCCACGATCGTCGACTGAATCTGCATAGTCATCAACGAAGAGGCCTCCCCAGGAATAACAATCTCAACACCAGACTCGCAAAAATCCTGCTGCAATCTCCACTGCGAAGTCAAAATCATCACCGCTGGAAGCCTACTCAGCGCATCAGGAACCACATTCACCTTGCCAGGGTGATACTGTAAATCAATCTCATAATCCGCCATGAGCTCCAACCATCGACGCTGTCGCATGTTGAGCTCCTTCTGAGTAAAAATATACTTGAAGCTTTTGTGATCGGTGAATATCTTCACTTTCTCACTCAGCAGAAAGTGCCTCCAAATCTTGAGCGCAAACACGACGGCAACCAACTCCAAGTCGTGCGTCGGGTAATTCTTCTCATGAGTCTTGAGCTGACGTGAAGCATACGACACAACATGCCCGTGCTGATGCAACACACAACCGAGACCCTTGCCAGAAGCATCGCAAAAGATCTCAAAGCCACCGCTGCGATCAGGCACAACAAGAATAGGGGCAGTCGTCAATCTCTCTCTCAGAACACCAAAGGCATTCTCACAATCACCCGACCAAACAAAAGGCACATTCTTCCGCGTCAATCTGGTCATCGGCTCGATAATATGGGAAAAGTCCTTAATGAAGCACCGATAGTAACCAGCAAGCCCAAGGAAACTCCGGATCTCAGATGCTGACTGCGAAACAGGCCACTCTCTGATGGCCCTAATCTTCTCGGGATCCACTGAAATACCATCGCCAGTCACCACATGCCCCAGAAAAGCAACTCTGTCCAGCCAAAACTCGTACTTCGAAAACTTGGCATACAACCGCTCCTCAAAATCTCCAACACCGTCCTCAAGTGCGAGGCATGCTCCTCCTCCGACTTTGAATAGATCAGAATGTCGTCAATGAAGATACCGACAAACTTGTCTAAATAGTCGTAGAAAATCAGATTCATTAGATTCATGAAAACTGCGGGTGCATTGGTTACACCGAAGGGCATAACCACAAACTCATAGTGTCCATACTTCGTCCTGAACGCTGTCTTCGGAACATCTTCCTTCTTCACCTTCAGCTGATGATAACCACTCCTCAGATCCAACTTCGAAAACACCCTCGAACCTCCAAGCTGATCAAAAATATAATCGATGCGAGGCAACGAGTATTTATTCTTGATGGTCACCGCATTCAGCTACCGATAGTCCACGCACATACGACGCGAACCATCCTTCTTCTTTACCAGCAGCACCGGTGCTCCCCACGGAGACACACTAGGATTGATATAACCCTTCTGCAAAAGCTCATCCAGCTGCTTCCGCAATTCCTCCAACTCAGCGGGAGCCATACGATATGGCGCCTTCGAAATCGGCTGCGCTCCCGGAATAAGATCAATCGAAAATTCGAGAGCTCGATCAGGTGGCAACCCAGACATCTCCTCGGGGAAAACTTCATCGAAGTCCCGCACAACCGCTGGCCTCTCCAGCTCCATCTGCATAGCCACAATCTCCACCGGCCTGGCCCGAAATCTGACAGGGCCAAGCGATCTGCTTCCTCGACTGAACTCAAATACTGGATGTTCGGGAATCTCAAACACCGCCTTCTTCCTCCGACAGTCGATCGTAGCATAGAAGCTCGCAAGCCAATCCATCCCAAGGACCGCATCATAGTTGATGATGTCGTGGACAATGAAATCAGCGTAAAGCTCATGTCCACAAACCACCAACGAGCAAGAATTGCAACCAAGATGCACCGAGACCACGCCATTCCCTGTAACGATATTCCAACTCTTGGAAAGAGGGGACGTCGACAAAGAATGCTTCTCCACGAAGCTCCGAGAAATAATGAACATCGACGCACCAGAGTCAAAGAAGACTCGTGCAAGAAATGTGCAAACCAAAACCACACCTAATAAGCAATTTAACAATCAAGCCCTAGTCTAGCAAACAACCATATGCAAGCAACAAAACATAATCTAACAAACAAAACTAACTAAGAAGGAACGGCTAGATTGAGGATTACCTGTGATAACCTCATCCACAGCCTCGCTCTCCACCTCGGTCATCAGAAAAGCCTGCCTCCTCGGCGGAAAAGCCTGCTGAAAAGCCTGCCTCTGTGGGACAAGAGCTGCTCCACGTCCAGCAGGAACATGCGCTCTCTGCTGCAACGGCTGTGCTGCAACAGGTGCCCTCCGCAACTGATTCGCATGCCGACAATCCTTCGTAACATGAGAAGCATCACCACAAACCAAACACTGGCCCAGAAATTTCCTACACTGATCCTTGATGTGGCCAGGCTTGCCGCAGAAATGGCAAGTCTTCAGATTAGGCCCTCCTGGCCTCTTAAACTGAACCGGATGATTAGGCTTGAAACCAGGCCTAACCACTGCTCTGGCCTGCTCCATAGGCCTCTTCCCAGCACCAGAAACATGTCCCCTCCTCTGACTCAGGTTCAGCTCCTGCCTCCTCGCAGCGACCAGAACCTTCTGATAAGAGTCCAGATCAGAGGAAGACACAAAACTCTGAAGCTCCAGAGCAAGTCCCTGCAGGAACCTCTGAGCCCTCTCATCAGCATCCTGCACCATCTTCGGTGCGAACCGACTCAGCCTAGTGAACTCTTGGTGGTACTGGTCCACCGTCAAGCTCCCTTGCTTCAGATCAATGAAGCGCTGCAGCATCTCCTTCCTAGCAGCCTTCGGAAAGAACTCCTCATCAAACCTGGACTTAAAGGTAGCCCAAGCTATCGGCTCCACCAACATCTTCTCTTCCGCATCCCACCAGTTCCGAGCATTATCCTTGAGTTGTCTCTTCGCCAAATCAACCCATCCAGCCGGGCCGATCTTCGCCATCTTCAAATTATCCTCTATGTTTCGAATCCACTCATCGACAGCCAGAGGACCCTCAGACCCATCAAAATAAGCGGGACCCAGCTCCCGAAATTGCTTCGCTCCCGGCTCGGAGCGAGGGGCATCCTGAATTGCCCGAGCAGCTCGAGCACCTGGAGCATTCTGGACTTACAGGAGCACGCCCTGCTGCACCTGCATCATCTGAAGCATCATCCGCATCATCTCCCCACTGGTGGGCTCCCGCTCCGGCTCCTCGTCATGAGGGGGCGCACCACCACCACCACGGGTAAATCGCCTTCTTGCCATCTAGTGACACAGAAAGCGAACCAGATTAGACTCATAGCTTATGACTCGGACGTCGAACTTAGTTTATTGGACAGTCTAATATTATTATCGTTATTTCGATAATCGCAGTTACAGAAGAGGACCTGCATGGGCCACCAACAAAACCTATCACGCCCCGCTTCTCTAAAATGGAGGCGAGACGTGAGAAGGTCCGCACAGACGTGGAGCTGTGAAGCCACACGCCTGATAAGCGTCAATAAATTAAATGCAGGTCCCTGTAACCACGAACAGAATAAAGATAATAACACAAGACAGACAGAAATAAAATCTCAAATCTCAGAATTGTCCAACATTAAAAATAAGTTCAACATCCAGAAAAGACACCAGGCTAAAAGAAAGAGTCCAAAGGCACAGAACAAGGCCAACCAAGACAAACATAAACAGAGTATTGGTGCTACGCACTGACAACAAAAACAGTCCAAAACAAAGAACACAAGCAGCCACTACGACTGATCGCCCGTGTCCTCGTACTCCTCGATGAACGTGGGCTCTGACTCAGCGTCAGCGAACACCATGTCCTCAGCAGCAACCTCAGGCTCAAGATCTAACATGTGTCACCCAAAAGAGTAAAGGGGGCACATGTCAGCAAGTCTAAAAGACTTGGGCAAGGAAATTGGAAGAAAGGTAAACTAGCATCCTAGCAGTTATAGTATGCATGACATGACAATTATGGTATGAGAGCACAAGTAAGGCATGTTGTAACAATAGGTGCAAGAGAACAATTATCATGGCATGACAGGAGTAGCCAAGCTACTAACATTCTTAATCTTTTCACTAGTCACGTTTTCAAGTTATTTGTAGATGTTTACGCCTTACAGCTGAACTGTTTAACATTCACACTGAGTGGCCGCTTAACACTACCCAAGAACCCAAAGTTTACGCCTTACAACTGAAGTTGCTGATCGGGCAGACTCCCAGTTGAATGGCCGCTTAACCCTTACCCCTCCCACACGTAAACAAGCCAGGGTCCCTGTACACGATGCTCAGTAAATGAGCCAGGGTTGTCCCGCACAAGAGCTTGTTTTTAGGTTCACAATTTGGCGTAGGGTTGTGCCCGCTAAAAGCAGGTGCCTAGCCTCAATCAATTCACTAGGTGTAGCGGAGCTACGCAATCACGAGAACATTTAAAGAATGCAATGACATGACAATTAATTCGCGTACCGTTAATGGAAATGAAACATGACATGGTAGTTATGCAACATGATAAATAACGGATCTAGCTTCATTATCAAGCTAGATCCTGAAATTGCGTCTAGGCGAGTATCATTTCGTCGCCTAGTCTCTTTTACGCCTACAACAAGCAAATGGCCTAAGACATGGCCCAAAACCCCAAGTGGCAAGTTTCACTTGCCTAGCACCGAGGATGACGATCACGAATGTTCGTCTCACAAACGCTAATCTACGGGGAAAGTCGCTGTTATGGAGAAACAATCATCAAAACAACATTCATTTATATTAGGGTTTAACAAAAATCACAAAACGGGTTATGAGAACATTAAAGGATCGATCACTACCGTAGGAAGCGGAAGAACGATACCGAGCAAGCACGGCAACGGAAGAAACGATCCGGGGAACTAGGGCTCAGATCTGGAAATGGGGAGAAAATATGGAGAAATTGGTTTTTGGGGGTTTTTGGGGGTTTTCCGGTGGCCTAAAGGTGATGGCCGGCCTAAATGGAGAAGGAGATGGGCTCTTGATGAAGGAGGAAGGCTAGGGGAAGATGGATGATGATCAGAGGTCAAGGGGGAAAGAAAAACGGCCAAGAGAGAAGAAGGAAAGAAAAGAAACAAAGAGGGGTTTAAATAGGAAACCATCCGGCGGCTGGGCAAACCCTAGGTTTACGACAGCAATTAGTCGGTCAAAGAAGGTTGGCTGACCGACTAGTTTGAGAACTAGTCGGTCGGTCGACTAACTGTGACCGACTAACACCAAACAGTAACTCAGGTTGACAAAATGATCAATGAATTAGTCGGTTAAAGAACAATGTCTGACCGACTAGTTTGCAACCTAGTCGGTCGGTGGTTATTCTTGGACCGACTAACGATAAACAGTAACTTAGGTAAAATTGATTGAAGGAACTAGTCGGTCTGAGAGCAAGTTCTGACCGACTAGTTTCACATCTTGTCGGTCGGTGGGTGCTCTTAGACCGACTAAGAGTAAACAGTAATTCCTGTACAATTGATTCAATAAACTAGTCGGTTCCAGTAAAGTTTCTGACAGACTAGATCTCAATCTAGTCGGTTGGTCCCCCTTCTTGAACCAACTAAGGTGCACTAAAAGTGCCGAATTGAAGCGCGAAGCTTCGGGAAGATTCATATAGCTTCTAAGATCACTCTAACTCTAAAATATGAGCGATTTGAAGTTCGTCATGAGCGACTTACTCCAAGATCAACGATTCTAAGGAAGAAGCTGGAAAATCACGACGAAACGATCGAAAACGAAAGCTACGGAGACGAAAACCACACATAAGGAGAAAATCCACCAAAACATATATATAATATATATAATATAGTTAATCCAAGTACATGAAAAACCATTCGTTACACTCATGGCTCACAAAGTGGTCGCCTCCCTCCCAATCCAGACCATGGCAAGCACTACCTCTAATCAAGGGCCAGTGCTGATCTCAATAAGGTGCTCTCGCTCAAGTGCACACACTCTCAATTCAAGAAAAAAGTTCTCCTTCTAAGCTCCAGAAGTTTTGCATCCTTCTATTCGCCAAACCCCCAGCCAGCCTTGGGCTCGTGCTGTCGAGACCCACGATCCTAATGTCGACCAATGGTGCTCGATCTACGGTCGTGCTACAACCAAACTCCACTGGTGAGACTCCCCAGAAGGTCCTAGTGCCGACCTAACACTCGACCACAGTCATGCTATGTCCAAACTCTACTGGCGAGACTTCCCAGAGGGTCCCAACACCAACTCTGACACTCAACCTTCGGTCATGCCATGTCTAAACTAAACGCCTAGCCCATGCATGTTCATTCAATGGCAAGACTCCCAAAAGGGTCCCAACACTGACCTCTGACACTCCATCCACGGTCATGCTACGTCTAAACTTCGCTGGCGAAACTCCCCAGTGGGTCCCATCGTCGACCCCTGGCATTCGATACACGGTCATGCATCCAAACTCCATTGGAAAGACTCTCCAGCGTGTCCCTGCAATAACCTATGGCACTCGACCTTCGGTCGTGTTACGTCCAAACTCTGCTGGCAAGACCTACAGTCCCAACGTCGACATCTGACACTCGACCCTCAGTCTACTACGTCCAGACCCCACATGCGAGACTCCCCAGAAGGTCCCAGCACCGACCTCTGGCACTTGACCCTTGGTCGTGCTACATCCAAACTCTGGCGATAAGACCTACGGTCGCAGTGCTAACCTCTGGCACTCGACTCGCGGTCGTGCTACGTCCAAACTCTACTGACAAGACCACAATCCAAGCACTAACCAATGGCACTCGACCTTCGGACATGCTATGTTCAAACTCCATAGACGAGATCCCATCGCTGACCTTTGGCCCTCGACATTCGGTCTGACACATCCAAACTAAATGCATAGCCCAGGCCATGTCCTTCGCTAGCGTGACCCTAGGGTCCCAGCACCGACCTCTAGCACTCGACCCATGGTCATGCCATGTCCAAACTAACAAAAATCACTCGACCCAGTCATGCTATGCATAAACCACAGCCCAGCTACAGCTTTACTAGTCCGACATTAGGATCCCAGCACTGACAACAACACTCGACCCCAGTCATGCTAAGCCAAACCCCAAGCCCAGACTGGGGCCTCATTGGTCCGAGCTCAGGGTCCCAGCGCAGACAAACAGCATTCGACCCAGGTCGTGCTGAGCCTAACCGTAGCTCAGGTTGGGCCCCCTGCTAGCACCAACCCAGTGTCCTAGCGCTGACAAGCAGCACTCGGCTCAAGTTGTGCTGTCTTTAGCAAGGCCATATCCTAATCCAGGGCACCTGCTGCTACAATTCCAATCTTTCGGTTCATGTGGCATTCAACTCTGGTCACAACAAACCCACGATGCAGATGTGAGCCTATTGATCTTCCCTCAGGGTTTTAGGCTGAAGTCACAACTGAACAAGTCCAGCTCTATCACTCAACAGACTAAGATACCAACATACACTCAGCAAAGTGGTGCCTAGTGGTATGTAGTGAATCCAGTGTTAGTCTCTTGAGTTCGAGTTCGAGATCAACACAATAGTTTAGCAAGCTACAGACTTGGAAGCTCGAGAAAGAAGTAAAGAAGTGATGAGGTTGGAAAAAAATTCTTAGTTCAATTTCTTCATTTCAAAAATGTTCTTTAATCATTTCAAAAAATGGATCTTCTACAAAGTTGAGCCACTCTATGCAGCTACAATCAAAAGAAAAATGAACAAAAATTACACGTTTTGTCCAGATGCATGCTTCACATACACGGTGGGCGCCTCGTCTTAAGGAGCCAGTCATGAGTTCCACCGTTAGCAGCAACATAAGTCTTGGCAACAGAGACAATAGACTTATCCGTGAGGAAGGATATGAGATCGGCGTGAGTGGGTGCATATCTAAGAATGCATATATTGAGTAGCACCCCAGCCTCGGAGGAGACATTGGCTCGAGCTTCCATCACTATCAGCTCATTGCAATGAGCCCTGGCTATCTTGGCCACCTGGACTTAAGCTTTCGTCAATTCAGCATGATGGGCCTCGGCTGCCTTGGCTGCCTATTCCTGGAAGCTCTGCCTGGTCTTCTCCAGCTCCCATTGTAACTCAAAGACCCGATCGTCCCTCTTCTCAACATAATGTGTGAGGCAAGAGATGGCCTCTGTGGACTCGCGACACTCCTTCCTCAGCTCAGCCCCTTCTCTTGAGCCCGTTTTATCTAAACCCTCGCATCCTGAAACTTGAGGTATAGAAAACAGGCCAGCTGGGCATGCCCCCCGCAGCTCCATCTCTGCCTCCTGCAGCTCCATCTCTTCCTCCCGGAGCCTCTGGAGCTTCACCCACAACTGCTCAAGCTCCTTGTAACAGTGCGAGCCCTTGCACGAAGAGCTCGATTCCCTCCAGGGTTACCAATTTCTACTCCCAACATGACTAGCTCCCGCATCAGCTGGAGCTCCTGAGCTAGAGCATGGGCTCACCCTTTCACGGAATATAACTGTGAAAGAAATGGCCCACACTTCCTGAGCGTAGGCAAGAGACAAAGAAGAAGGTAAAGCCTGAGCTCGGAATCTTGCTACATTTTACAAAGGAAGATCTTACTTTGCTCATTTACATTAGAATCGCGACAAACCCCTCCGCATCGATATCAAGAACGCTCTCCTTTCTGGTCTCCTTAACCATGGGGGGAAACATCATATTCCAGATGGCCAACCTCCTCGTCCTCGAGGTGAGGGTCGAAAGCTCCTGTTGGTCCCGATTCGGGGTGAGCTGAGCTCGAGGCCTAGTCATCCACCTGCTCAGCAATCGCAGCCTTGGACTTTTTCTGCTGGGGCGCAGTGGCCTCAGGAAGAGTAGACTCCCCGCACTTTAGATCAGGAGCTGCCTTTTTCCCTCTCCTTCCACTTTAAACCTCTTCAACAGGGGAACATTGTTGATCGCTCCGGGACGTAACCCAAAAGAACGATTGTAGTTTTACCGCAAGCGCACGGCGTAGTGGCGAGCGGGTATCGAACACGAGGAGGTGGTGTTGGCTCCAATCTATCCTAGGTTGGTTTGACTACGATGGTTTTATTGGTGGAGATGGCGATGGTGTGATATAATGGAAATGGTGGTGGATGTCGGTGTCGGAGATAAAGAAGTCGGATAAAATATCGATTCAGATACAATACAATAAAAGTGGGAATTTGCCTTGCGGCGATCCTGTCACAATCGTCGGGCAAAGTATGGGGATATAAAGCCAAGTAAAGACGTCTAGGGCTAGGGAATTCCCACTACGGATCGTCATACATCATCGTAAATAGTGAATCTCAATATTACTAGACTTGCATTGAGGTGAACTAGTCGTAACTGAATATAGAACCAAGCTAACGCTCTCGCGCTATTGCCGGTCTATAGCAACCTAGATTAGAGCCCAATCTCTTGCAAACCCTAACCTAAGCCACTAGCATGAAGATCGACGTCATCGTTCAATCGCTCCTCGAGCCCACTCTCGTGCAAACTCGAGTTACGATCTAGGTTGTGATAGTTCGTATTCGTCCAATCTCTTGCAAACGAATATGGGTATAGATTTACAATTAAAAATCCTAGCTTTGGTCCAATCTCTTGCAAACCAAATCTAGAGAAACCCAATTGTAAACCTAAATCGAATATCTAGGCCTTCCCATCGATTAGAATCCAATCTCTTGCAAATCCCAAATCGATGGAAATCCCTAGCTATCCGTAGTAAATCAATCACAACCTAACCTCCTAGCAATTCTAGCAATTTAGAAATTCATTCATCACAAACATGAAATTGGATCCATAGGGTTCATCCCCAAACCCTAGAACATCAAATCTACTCTAGCATAGCAATAAGGATATGAGAATCAATAGAAATCATTGCTTGCATACAAAAAGATAGAAAAACAAAGATTCAAATAAAAAGAAGAAAATACTTAGCTTTAATGAAGATCTTCAATCCAAAATACAAGCTTTTAGATCCAAGAGGGGGCCTAGGGCATGGCCTAACCTCTAAAATAAATCCCTCCTAAAACATCTTGGGAATCCCCTCTAATGGTGGCTACAAACCCCTTAAATACTCCCCCAAAACCCTAGCAAGAAACCCTAGAAAACCCCTCAAATTCATGCCCAAAAACAGCCCAAACCGCAACTTAAAATCTGGGCCCAGGCCGCACTCGGCCGAGTGGAATATGTGACCCGGCCGAGTGACACTGACATGCAAATTCCAGCACTGCAGCATCAACTTGCAGAAATTCCCCAGATTTCATCCGACCTCCGATTTGCGCGTTCTTGGCGGCGTTGGAACCTTCATGAAGTCTACTATCCATAAAAAATATGAGAAAAATACTTTGATTGCTGGAATGATAGCAGATTTCAAAAGAGTGAGAGGCTGTCTGAAAATCTGGGCGCTGCATGTCCTCGGCATCACTCGGCCGAGTTGACTTCTATACTCGGTCGAGTGGGCTTCTCTACTCGGCCGAGTGATAGACCCTGTAAAATTCCAGTAAGTTAGGGGTCTTGGGGGGTCTGTCTTCGGAGGTGACTCGGCCGAGTGGCTTTACTCACTCGGTCGAGGGGCATTAGGTAATCGGCCGAGTCGGAACCCTCAATTGCCTGACGGATTCCAGTAAGTCTGGGATTTTTGCTTGCCGTCGTCGTGATGCCACTCGGGCGAGTGGTGTCTCCACGCTCGGCCGAGTGGGATGGCGATGCTCGGCCGAGTGCACGCTGATACTCAATCTGCTGCGTGTCCGATCTGGCCGGTCGAGCGGGCTTCTTTGCTCGGCCGAGTGACTCCTTCACTCGGCCGAGTGGCATGCTGAAAATGCCCAATCTTCTCCGTTTCTCCTCCTCGTCGCTCCTACGGAGTTCCTTCTTCTTCCACCCGTCTCCCATCGCCGAATAGCCCTGAAAAGAGCCTTGGGTGACGCTCTGGAGTGGGTGCAAGTCCCTTAAGCTCCTTTTTGCTCCCGATCGCTCCATATTTCCTGAAATCCGACAAAAACAAGAAATAGTGAAAAGTAACACAATATCATCGAATAATCGTGAAAATCGCAATATGAGCAACCGAAATGGCATGCAAATATGTAGAAAAAAGGTGTAAAATATGGACCGATCAAAATCCCCCAAGCTTGCCTCTTACTCGTCCTCGAGGAAGAAAAGTAGAGAGACGAACTCGGGAGATGAAAACAAAGAAAATGAAATGGAGAAGAAAGAACACGAGGTGGAAGGGGTCGCTAGATCATTCTCTCAGATCTCAAGCCATAAGCTACACATCACGATAGCTTGGAAAATACGAATCGCATGCTATAAGGATTTCATATCTTTCATAAACATGGTACTTGCAAGCTTTTAAGATCAACAAAAGGGATTCTCTAAATTCATACAATCAATTCATATCCACATCACGCATTTCATAGAATTTAATATACAAATGTTGGCGATGCACTTTTCAATCAAAAGTTATAAATGAAGCATATAAGAAATCACACCAAGCATGCAATAGAGAATAGAATAAAAGTCATGGCATTCACATATTTATATCGATTCATAAGAAATCTCCATAACTAAGGTATTGTGCTAAGTTTCAGCATTATCTAACTTCCCCATTCGTGCACCTCTCCACTCTAATGTCGCACTCACTCACATGGTCAAATGAGTTCACCCCCCCAAGCTTAGCTTGAGGCATCGCATCTAAAGGAATATGATAGTGGAAAATGGGATTTTTACCTTGGTTTTCCCAAGTATTTTGTGGCTCCAATAATAAGATAGAGAAACATTTTTTCTTCTTCTTTTTTTTTTCTTTTTGAACTTTTTTTTTTGTTTCTCACTTTTCTTTTTGGATTTTTGTAGGAGCTATTTGATTTGTATTTTTGGTTTTTGGCTCCTTTTTGGCTTTTTGGACTTTTTGGAGCTAACTTTTCTTTTGTAGGCATTTTTGGGAAATAGATGCGATATAAGTAGCTTTAGGAGGTGAACTCAAGTGACATGTAGAGAATAAAAAGATATATGTGGAGAAAGAAATAATGTAACACTCGGTTCACTCTAAGATGTGCACGAATAGTTCAATAAAATAAAACTTCAACTAAAACTCATATGTAAGCATGGATATTCTCAACCATCTCAATAAAAAGTGAAGTCAAGCGGTAAAGCGCACAATCATATCAAGCATGCAACAGAAGGTGAATAAGACACTAAAACTGATGCTTCAGATATACTAATGATGCGTGAATCTTGGTGCATTTCCAACAAAAGCATACTAAACACTAATCCATGCATTCAGTTTCAATTAATATCATGCATTCATATAGAGGAATCATCAAAAGAAATAGATTTGCAAGAACATGTGAATAGCAAGACTATGGAATACTCTAAGTAGCATGGCAAGGAATAATAAGCATCGTGATGGTTGCTAAAGCAATAAGAGATATCATCATACGAAATTCATCTAGCGGAAGAAGAAAAAAGGAAAATAAAGAAATAAAAAAATAAAAGAGAGGAAATAAAAGAAAAACAAGCACACAACATGATGCATGAACACACATAAAAGGAAAATAAGATGGAAAATTCAAAAAGATGATGCAAAATTTTGAAAAAATTCTAAAAATTCCAAAAAAAGGTAAAAATGCAACTAATGAATCTAAATGGCATGGAAATGCACTCCCCCAAGCTTAAACTGCACATTGTCCTCAATGTGATCATAATGGAAGAATATGAGGAACAACGATAATAATAGGGGGGTGAATGCAAAATGATGAAATGAATGACATGAGATCCTAAGGCAACTACATGCACATACAATGATGCATGAGAGCGCTTTCCCCCAAGCTTATACCAAACAATCCTATTCAAATGACTCGATCAATAAAATCATGATTTTGCTAAGCGTGATCAAGTCAAACAAATAAGAAAGTGAGGTTTCACTTGAAAGAAATGCTCGATGGTGGTGAGCAAAAGGATGTGACACTTCAAAATATGAAGGGTAAATTAATATATATAATGGGTTTTGGGTGTAAAAGATTTTTTTGTTGCCATCATATGAGGTGATATTTATTCAAGCAAATCTATACGGTCCTCTCGCTGTCGAGAGGATTCGAGTTTATTGAAAGCATAAAAATTACTACACTACTGGATTGATATCACCTATAGCAAAAGGCGGATCCAGTATCTTTGCTGGTGCAGGCAACTGCTCCAACTGCTCTTTCCGTGGCTCTGCCAGGCGCACATGTCCACGGACACCAACGAACTCTAGCAATGCATCCTCCAGCATTCCCACAAGGACTCCACCGGTACCCTGCAGAGAATAGGATGCATCAGTTCGCTGCAAAAAATTCACCCTCATAATAAAAGTATCCCAAAGAGGATCGTCTATAGAAATGTATGGAATAAATAATGGTGGACGATACTTCCCTGGAAATAATCCAATATCCTCACGTGCCGTGATAGTTGTCTCCATGGTGTCTTCTCTATGCTGCTCAGGTAAATCTAGATCATAGGTGTGGACCTCATCGAGATGCTCCTCATCATCGTCAGACTCATCCCAGTGCACCTCTTGATCATATTCATATGCGTCCATGGGTGCTAACTCCTCGCTCTCCTCCTCATATACGTCCCATCGTACCTCTTGATCGTATGTACATGAATCCTGCAAAAGGCACGATGAATCATAAAAAACATCATACACGGGAGGGAAATCAAAGATAAAGGGCGAGGGAGTAAAGAGATCTCCCTGAAGGGGGGCCAAAAGCTCTGTGGGGTAGTCCTCTGCGTCAGTGGGAGGATGAGGTGGCTGCGGAAGCTCTAATGGAGGAGGATAGTGCTCGTGATCCTCATGAATGGCTGTGTCCTCGTCCTGATGCACGACCTCCTCGGTGATAAGCTCTGGCTCTGTGTGTAAGGCCTCCTCAAAAGCATGCTCTGACTCCGTATGTGAGGCCTCCTCGGCAATATGCTCTGGCTCGATAGTGTACTCCTTTGCCTTCTCATCAACTATCAATGTAGGCTCTCTCTGGGATGGTGATGCTGGCTGCTCAGGTGTGTCAACTTGTGGGGATGTATCATGTGGACAGGAATGCCCGCAAGCAATCCGAAAATATAGTCTATCCCCCTCAAGACTGACATGGATGTCCTCCTCAATTGTTCCTGCAGCTGAAACACGGTTCATAACAAAATCTGCAAATCGTAGCTCAAATGCATCACCTGCCGTAATGCTCTCTGAACCGGTGAACCTCACTGACTCCAAGAGACCCTCCAATAATCTCTGAAATGCGTCCTCCTCTGGCTGCGCATATGACTCAGTTTCTGCTTCCTTCACTGCCTCTTCGTCCATCCACTCTTCATATGCAATAGATGTATCGTAGGAAGTGGGATCGACGACGGCACATTCTGGCTCTGGTAGTAAGTCTGGCGATGCTTCTTGCCCATAAAATGAAGAAGCAGAAATGATATCTTTGGAAATCCCTTCAACCTTAAGCATGAGCATATTCATTTCAAGTTGCTTCTTCACCCGTTCCAATAGAAGGTTACCCTTTTCAAGCCCGGCTTGCACTTCAACCTGGTGTGCATGCATCTCATCAAAAAAGATCCTTTGTCTCTCATCAAGCTCGGGCCAGTGCATCTCCTCAAAAAGGTATTCGCCCATCTGAGCACTCTGATCAAAATAGTATTCTCCCATCTGAGCACTCTGATCATAATAGTATTCTCCCGTTTGAGCACTCTGATCAAAATAGTAATCTCCCGTCTGAGCATTCTGATCAAAATCTGTGGTCCACGTAGTATAATCCATAGCACCTGATCAACAAAGATAAATACCTGGAGAAAAGATATCAGTGGCACAAAAGAATATAGAAATGATAATAATGGTGGCAGGGGTGAAAATTTCCTTTTTATTTATTTATTTATTTTTTTCGTAGTTTAATCAACCTAATTGTGACAAATTGGCACCAACGGAAACACCTCCCCGGCAACGGCGCCAAAAACTTGATCGCTCCGGGACGTAACCCAAAAGAACGATTGTAGTTTTACCGCAAGCACACGGCGTAGTGGCGAGCGGGTATCGAACACGAGGAGGTGGTGTTGGCTCCAATCTATCCTAGGTTGGTTTGACTACGATGGTTTTATTGGTGGAGATGGCGATGGTGTGATATAATGGAAATGGTGGTGGATGTCGGTGTCGGAGATAAAGAAGTCGGATAAAATATCGATTCAGATACAATACAATAAAAGTGGGAATTTGCCTTGCGGCGATCCTGTCACAATCGTCGGGCAAAGTATGGGGATATAAAGCCAAGTAAAGACGTCTAGGGCTAGGGAATTCCCACTACGGATCGTCATACATCATCGTAAATAGTGAATCTCAATATTACTAGACTTGCATTGAGGTGAACTAGTCGTAACTGAATATAGAACCAAGCTCACGCTCTCGCGCTATTGCCGGTCTATAGCAACCTAGATTAGAGCCCAATCTCTTGCAAACCCTAACCTAAGCCACTAGCATGAAGATCGACGTCATCGTTCAATCGCTCCTCGAGCCCACTCTCGTGCAAACTCGAGTTACGATCTAGGTTGTGATAGTTCGTATTCGTCCAATCTCTTGCAAACGAATATGGGTATAGATTTACAATTAAAAATCCTAGCTTTGGTCCAATCTCTTGCAAACCAAATCTAGAGAAACCCAATTGTAAACCTAAATCGAATATCTAGGCCTTCCCATCGATTAGAATCCAATCTCTTGCAAATCCCAAATCGATGGAAATCCCTAGCTATCCGTAGTAAATCAATCACAACCTAACCTCCTAGCAATTCTAGCAATTTAGAAATTCATTCATCACAAACATGAAATTGGATCCATAGGGTTCATCCCCAAACCCTAGAACATCAAATCTACTCTAGCATAGCAATAAGGATATGAGAATCAATAGAAATCATTGCTTGCATACAAAAAGATAGAAAAACAAAGATTCAAATAAAAAGAAGAAAATACTTAGCTTTAATGAAGATCTTCAATCCAAAATACAAGCTTTTAGATCCAAGAGGGGGCCTAGGGCATGGCCTAACCTCTAAAATAAATCCCTCCTAAAACATCTTGGGAATCCCCTCTAATGGTGGCTACAAACCCCTTAAATACTCCCCCAAAACCCTAGCAAGAAACCCTAGAAAACCCCTCAAATTCATGCCCAAAAACAGCCCAAACCGCAACTTAAAATCTGGGCCCAGGCCGCACTCGGCCGAGTGGAATATGTGACCCGGCCGAGTGACACTGACATGCAAATTCCAGCACTGCAGCATCAACTTGCAGAAATTCCCCAGATTTCATCCGACCTCCGATTTGCGCGTTCTTGGCGGCGTTGGAACCTTCATGAAGTCTACTATCCATAAAAAATATGAGAAAAATACTTTGATTGCTGGAATGATAGCAGATTTCAAAAGAGTGAGAGGCTGTCTGAAAATCTGGGCGCTGCATGTCCTCGGCATCACTCGGCCGAGTTGACTTCTATACTCGGTCGAGTGGGCTTCTCTACTCGGCCGAGTGATAGACCCTGTAAAATTCCAGTAAGTTAGGGGTCTTGGGGGGTCTGTCTTCGGAGGTGACTCGGCCGAGTGGCTTTACTCACTCGGTCGAGGGGCATTAGGTAATCGGCCGAGTCGGAACCCTCAATTGCCTGACGGATTCCAGTAAGTCTGGGATTTTTGCTTGCCGTCGTCGTGATGCCACTCGGGCGAGTGGTGTCTCCACGCTCGGCCGAGTGGGATGGCGATGCTCGGCCGAGTGCACGCTGATACTCAATCTGCTGCGTGTCCGATCTGGCCGGTCGAGCGGGCTTCTTTGCTCGGCCGAGTGACTCCTTCACTCGGCCGAGTGGCATGCTGAAAATGCCCAATCTTCTCCGTTTCTCCTCCTCGTCGCTCCTACGGAGTTCCTTCTTCTTCCACCCGTCTCCCATCGCCGAATAGCCCTGAAAAGAGCCTTGGGTGACGCTCTGGAGTGGGTGCAAGTCCCTTAAGCTCCTTTTTGCTCCCGATCGATCCATATTTCCTGAAATCCGACAAAAACAAGAAATAGTGAAAAGTAACACAATATCATCGAATAATCGTGAAAATCGCAATATGAGCAACCGAAATGGCATGCAAATATGTAGAAAAAAGGTGTAAAATATGGACCGATCAATTGTCGTCATCATCCTCATCCCTTGAGACGACATCAATCACTTGGGGCCTCGATGTCTCTGATTCCCTCCCGAGGCAAAGCTGAGAAAGCCAGAAGCTATGCCCCTCGGGAGGAAGCGACCGAGGTCTTCCATCCTAGTCCCTCAGGGCAGGTAGCAGTTTTTTGCTCGTAGACAGTCTGATAGGCTTGCTCCCTCCAGACAAGGTTCAAGTTGAAGCCTCTCATCTCTGTAAAAAGAAAACAAGGAAAATGTTAGCAATAAGGTAAGAATTCAAATTTCCGACCTCTTGGCTAGTACTCGCCAATAGCAAGAGCCTTGCCGAGCTCCTTGCTCTTCTCAGTAGGCATCACCTACATTCCTTGGATCACCAGTTCTGACAACTCATTGCGGGACCTTGTGGTAGTAGGTCGGGTGGCCATACACACCCACGAGCTTAGCTCGTTCTTTCTGCCATCTTCAAAATGACGCCAGTGTCCCACTTGCAGGGCCAACCAAATCAGTATAAGAGCTGCTGTTCAGTAGCAACAGGGCTCTCCTCAGAGCTCTCCTAGCTCCTCGTGGCCCAAAACTACATGTTCTTCCAATTTTTGTTCCCCAATGACTTCTCTTCAAAAATCCTCAGGGCCCCAGCTTAGCTGTTGTGGCAATACTGTGTGTCTGTAATCTTCTTCAACTCAGACACACCATACACCAACTTCGCTGAGAGCCATCCCTTGCCTTGGGAGGCAAATATCTCAGCCGAAGCAATTAAGCCCCTGAAGCTGTTAGGAGCTAGTTAACACGACACCATATTAGAGAGGTAAAAGGAAGCACCGAGTAAGGTGGTTGAATGGGAGGCGGGACCCTGTCTCCAGTGCATAAAGCTCAATGCAATTGCATCCAAAGGTGGATGATCAGGCATCCACTTAGCTCGTAAAAGTGGTGCAGGACAACCAAGCGATGGATGTGGTACCTCATCCTCACCCATTTCAGGTAATGGCCACCTTCATCTTGGACATGAACTCAACGGCCCTGAGGGTCAGCAATCTTTCTCAAGCTATATTCACTCATTTCCCTTGGATGACTACAATCCTAGCCACATTGACGTCATCTAGATCTTCAGGATGGGAAACCTCCAACGGTCCCATAAGAGCGAGAGGACCAAACGACGAGCCCACCAGCGGCTGGACAGATGCCTTGGGGGCAACCGAGGAGACAGGTCAAATGGGGGCAGACGACATTGCCTCGCAAGTCTGAGCTTCACGACGACGTGTCAACAGCCTCCCTTCCACAAACGTAGGATTACGAGGCCACTTGACTCTAGATTCCACCATATTCTTTCACATCCCCTCAAGGGGATGGCCGCCCTCTCCACTGATAGAGATCTCAACGGGTGACGATGATTCCAATTCTTCTGATGAGGTGATGCATAATAGTCAAAGGAGTTGCTTGGAAATCAATGGAGTCTGACATGAGTTTAATTGGAGAAAGCAACGAAGAGAAAAAGAAGGAAAGACAAAGCAAAGAGTCAGAAAAGGAGAATTACATTTTCTAGTGAAGTGCAGCTACCACAACGAAGTTTGAAAGGCGCAAAAGAGGAGCAGTGAAAGAAGGCAAGAATTTTTGAGTGCAAGTACAGCCAACTGCTGCCCTCCCTCTCCCTTTTTCATTTCCCTAAGCAAGAACTAGCAGGAGACGATTATGGTCGTCCGATCCCCATGATCGCATCGAGCCAATCGCAACCGTTCGACCTCATGAAGCACACTAGGCATGTGCTAACCATAGGCAATCGATCTTCATGATCGGCCAACTCATGCACGTCATACTACCTGCAAATCAAACTCCACCACATCAACAGTGACCGTTCTTCGAGACCTAGGCCTGCCTCTTCTGGTTTCGGGAAAAATATGATCATGTTAACGCTGTCTTTTCAGCTTCCGAGGGAAGGCAGTCACATTAGCAAGGCATGTTGAGGGTGTCTATACCTAGGTGATGTCCTTCACCTTAAACGTCACGTTTTAGGGCAAGTTGGTCCAATCAGATGAAATCAGACAAACTCTTCAGCTTTGTCTTCCTGCCTCCACACATTCGATCTGGATAGCTTAATTCAGGTCGGCAGTGTCAAGCCAGAAGATGGGGGGCCCGTGTTAGTGGTACTTTAGGCTGAGGCCCACTGCAGATGGGGCCCAGTCAGACCTGACGGCATGAGCCCACCACATCCAAATCCGAAAGCTAAAGATGTGCACAAAAACTGCACGAGAGCAGATCGGAAGGTCGGTCCGAACAAGCTAATGGCACAGCTTTGCAAGACATACTTATTCTCCATGAACCAAGTCAGCAAAGCAGGATTCAAATAAAGACGAGCTCTATGAGATCGGCTATTTTAACAACAGCTCTACCAGGACAATCTCAGCACCTGAAGTTGGCTCTTTCAGCCTCATAACCCAAGGGCCTGCTCGTCTAGCGAGATTAGCCCGCTTGACTAAGGCGGGACGATCCTCGTTAAGCCACCATAAAGCTTCGCACGGTCAGGTGCTCAAGCTCAGGCGGATGGGCCGCCCTCTCTAAGCCGTTACAAATGGATGGCATTTAATACTTACCAGCGCATGCATAATGAACGGCCTAATCTGGATTACGTCCTTCATGGGATACAATCCATAACATTCAACTACATCTACACACATCCTTCCTCCTGCTTGAAATTGACTTAGCATTGGAGGCAAACCGGAGGGCCACTCCCTCTGTTCACATATCTCTCTGTTTGAGGCACAGGAGGAAGACCGTGCCCGTCAAAACCATGGTCGGGTCCTCTGTTGCGAAGATTTCTGCATCACTAGTGTGAGATCCTTACATCAACACTATCTAACTTCAGAGATGAGCCCTTCGGCGCAATAGCAACCACTGGGTTGCAGTTTTGTGATTGGAAAAGTAATGCCCTCTCAAATCCAAATAGTATAACTTACAGTATATCCTCATTAGTGGTTGGAATAAACAGATTATGACAAATAAGATGGTGCTGCAGTGATTTTTCATGTCAGAAGCTATTCTCAAGTTCAAAAGAGTATCAAGGATCCTCTATAGAGATGTAACCCAGATGGAGAGAACATGGATGGAAAAGAATCCAACTTTTCAAGAGAATCGATGGACTGCACCCCTTCTGGTTTTTCTCTCAACTGTTTGGTATTGACTCTACCAGCCTCAGGTCCTCATTCTGACGACAAGATTTGGTTTCGTCTGCATTCATGTCAGGTCAACAAGCCTACAGTTTCTGGTCTGCATACTTCGACCCAATCCACTCTGGAAACGATTTTCCCAAGCATATGCTCATATAGTCAGATAGGGCTCTGTTTAAGGCATAGATCTGATTTAAGAGATCGGAATGAAATATATGTATATCAAATGGATTTGATTTTGGAAAAAGGAAAATGAAGAACAGAGTTTCTGTAGTATAGGCTCTTAGGATGTGAATAACATCTGATGGATGGACTGCTCGTGCCATGAAAGGTTTAGATGATCATTTGATGAAAGAAATGGACAATCGACTTTGTGCTGTTTTGACAATATTGGTGATTTACTTAACTCAGTTCAGCCTTTTTAACCTTAGTTTAGGATAGATTTGTGGTAAGTGCAATGCTCGCATATGGAAGCTTTAATTATTCATATACATCATCTCTGTATAATGGGTTTTGAAATGACTTCCAAAGTAAATTTTCTTGGAGGGAATATCTAGGTTCTTTGGTTAGACAATTCTAGAAGTTATAATAACAAGCATAAAAATTACCACCCATGCTTTGATGGCACAAGGCTTTTAAAAGTCAGATATCAAGATCCTGGAGTTGAAAATGCTAGAAACTACAATAACCAATAAATAGTGTGATACTAGACAAGCTTTAGTCCAGCCAATTCCCCCACTCCCGATACACATACGTGCGTGCATGCACAAGAGGGGGAGTGGGGGGAGACGAAAAAACACTAGAACAAAAATTAATAACCAACCCCAAGAATTCGTATATTAAAAGAAACAAGTAGACTTCTTTTAGTACTTGCTTTAGCTCATAAGGTATAGTTAGAATCATTTGGGAAAAGAGTGTTTAACTTTCCATGTCCACTGGGTTTACATGTAATAAGCTCAAATACCCAAACAACTAATTGCACAATCAACTCCAAACACTTCCTCCCAAGTTGGAGCATAAATATTAATTATGCTTTGCTTGTTAATCAAACAACAAAAATACATTCAGTGAAGAAGGCATATTTCATGAAAGAGTACACAACCCAAATGTAATAACAAATATAATATTCCCTGAATATAACCATGATCAGAAAGAGTGCAAGCCAAATAGCTTCAGGAAAAATCAGCCAGTTGATCTGAAGTGCGAGAGTAGAAGGAACGGAAACCAACTTGCATCCACAGCATCACAAATATAATAGCAATCCATATCTATATTTTGATCTTCTCATGAAAGAGCATAGTATTGGATATCTAAATCAACGCCTGATTATCACACCACATAGGTATCGGATCATCATCCTGAAGCCAAGCTCCTACAATGAAGTCTTCAATCATATCATTTTACATGCAATATGAACCATGGCTCTCTATTGCACGTAATACAGGTTCAAAAAAGAAAAATTTTCTCTTGCTCATTAATATAACAAAATTACCGGGTTCATATGTGCAATATGTTGAGATGGATCACATGTCTCGTTTATCTTATGCAATAAATCTAAAACATATTTTCGTTGAAAAAGAATTAATCTACGCTAGCTATAAGCATTTCAATCTCAATAAAACATATGGGCCTCCTTGTATCTATAATAACAATGTGCTCACTGAAATATTTCTTTTCTTAACAATTCTAGTATGATCACTACCTCTCAAGAGGATGCCATCAACGTAGACTACCAAAATCACATATTCAGATGATCTCTAACAAAACAAAGATAGAATAATAGAAATAACACCTTCAAAAGTGTTAACGGGACTAGTTTGGCCGGGCCCGGAAGAGCCAAGTCAACTACGACTGGTCAACCAGACTACTACGACCTTGGGGCCTCGGCCCAAGGATCTCACGGGCGGGCCGCGCTTCTCCACACATGACGAAGGCCCACTTCCACAGTGGAGGAAATCGGGGCCCAAGTCAAGGAAACATTCGCCAAATATGGCAACCGTCCAAGGCCATCACTCTCTAGCCATCATGGCTCGGCTTAATGGCTCAGCTTAATGGCCCGACTTAAATGGCCATCACTCTATAGCCATCATGGCTTGGCTTAATGGCTCAGTTTAATGGCCCGACTTAAATGGCCATCACTCTCCAGCCATCAATGCCCGCCAGATATGGCAACCGCCCGAGCCCATCACTCCAGCCATCATGGCCACCTTCAGGACATTCATCTCCTCATCAAGATGGGCGCAATTAGTGGAGTTCAAAACTTCCCACATTTGCACGTCCCCATGAATGATGGCCATGATGTCACATCATGGCACATTATCAGGACGAGTCACCTATATGAGGGGAGGGTGGGCATCATCCAAGAGGACCGCATCTCAGGTATCTAAAGCCTAAGGTACTCCATCAACGACCTAGTTCCTCCTTTCCATCTCCTTCCTCCCCCGCTCGTGCCGTGAGACGCCGTTCCGATCTCCTCACGAGTCGAACCGTCTCCGTCGGGCCTCCTCTTTCAGATCTCTGTCTGACTTAGGCATCGGAGGGGATTTGGCCGGAACCAAGGTCCGGCCCCCTGACGAGTGTTCTCGTCTACGCAGGAGGACATCTGATCAACGGGCCGAGGCTCCCCCTCGCCCCTCGCCGACCGTGCACCCCGCTGGACGAGTGAGGCTTCCCCTCATCGTCCGACCGCCGAGGCCGAGCACATCCCACCGAGGCCGAGCGTCTCGCCCAGGGCCGAGGCTTCTCCTCGCCCTTCGCCGACCACGCATCTAGCTGGACGACTGAGGCTACCCCTCGTCGTCCTACCTCCGAGTCCGTGCGCGACCGTCCGAGGCCGAGCGTCTCAACCAGGGCCGATGCTTCCCCTCGCCCCATCCGCACCGACTCGAAGCCCCCGAGGGACCCAAGCGGGCCCCTTGACCACGTTGACCGGGTTGTCCACGGTCAACGCTTTGTAGTGAGAAAACACTCTGAAACATCTGGCGCCGTCTGTGGGAACGAGTCGATATCCACGTCATCTTCCACACCGACAATGACTCGTTCCGAATCTCGAGAGAGAGAATAAGTGGTGGTGGGAGTTTTTTCCTTCAAGACCCATCAACCTTTTTTCTCAAATTAGCATTTGAAATAGTCCCTAGACGATGAGCAGGCTCAAAAAAGTTGGGGATGTATGTGTGAGGAAAGCATAATTAGTCCACATGGGTGGGCCACCTTCAGACCTCACACAAATGGCAGCCTCGCCAGGGAATCCAAGTTCGATTCTAATAGAATTTGTGAACATTGGAAAAATCGTCCGATGCAATTATTAACAGACCAACCCTCTTTAATCAAGACTCGATGAAAGGGTTAGGGTTATTTTTCAGCGAAGTTCCATGACCACATCACCTCCAAAGACGGTGCAAAAAACCCTCGGGTCCTAGCAGCGGCACAAATTCTTCACGACCAACTAGCGACGGTGATCCCCCACCGGCCTGTAAGGCCCTCATCTGAACTCTCTTCAGCCGATCCGCTTACACAGAGTCCATGGCATCCGACATCATCTCGATGGTGGACGAGCTCGGGCCCGATCGACGGGGGGTGGGTGACATGGCCAATGGACGGATCCCTTCGGCTGATCGATGTGCGAAGTCTCTCAACAGCGGCAAGTGCCAGGCGCATGGAGACAGATCCCCATGGATCGTAATCAATAGCAGAGGAACGAGAGTTCTTGCCTCTACTGCTTTCCGTTCGATCTCCGATCCAAACCAAGAATCGAGCCATCGAACCGAGACTTCGTCCGCACAAAGTCCTCTTCTCGCGGCTGATCCCATCTACCTCTCCACGCGTCTGCCTGTCTGATCGATCTGACGAAGAAATGGATGGCGATCAAGGAATGGTTGGGAACGATCTGACGGCAGATCCGATTGAGCTTGGAGCTCCTCCCACCGAAAGCGATCTCATCTCTAGACCGTCCCTCCGAGCGGATCTGCTATCCAAACCCCTGCCGATCAAGCAGGGTACCGACCAAGCGGGCCTGGCCAAGCCTACAGAACTCTGCGGAACAAACTCGCGACCAAGGTCGAGACTTTGCTCCATGATCCATTGTTGGTCCGACCTTCGATCAACTTGCATCAAACTTCAACCCATAGGCACAGCCTGTTGGAGGCATCGACGAGCGCCTCTAGTCCTCGGCTGGGTCAACCTCGCCACTGGATCGATTGCTTCGACCCTCATCAAAGTCGAAGATGGTGCTCTTTCGACCCTTCTTCGGACTGTCGGATTTTTCCGTTCCTCAAGCTGATCCGACAGATCCACCGGCGACGTGCGGTAGCAACGCGCGCGGTGGAGATGCAAGCGATCCCGGTCGAAGCTCGACATCCCTTGTTAGAGATCGACCAAAGCAACGATGCCTCGTCAGACCCTGATCCGAGCCTTCATGCCTCATCCGAAGCCTCGCCGACCCCTGAGAAGGCCGACCAGTCCAGGCCGAGGCCGAGGCTGACCAGTGCAGGCTGAGGCCGAGGCCGACCCCTGAGGAGGCCGACCAGTCCAGGCCGAGGCCGAGGCTGACCAGTGCAGGCTGAGGCTGAGGCCGACCCCTGAGAAGGCCGACCAGTCCAGGCCGAGGCCGAGGCTGACCAGTGCAGGCTGAGGCCGAGGCCGACCCCTGAGGAGACCGACCAGTCCAGGCCGAGGCCGACGCTGACCAGTGCAGGCTGAGGCCGAGGCCGACCCCTGAGGAGGCCGACCAGTCCAGGCCGAGGCCGAGGCTGACCAGTGCAGGCTGAGGCCGAGGCCGACCCCTGAGAAGGCCGACCAGTCCAGGCCGAGGCCGAGGCTGACCAGTGCAGGCTGAGGCCGGGGCCGACCCCTGAGAAGGCCGACCAGTCCAGGCCGAGGCCGAGGCTGACCAGTGCAGGCTGAGGCCGAGGCCGACCCCTGAGGAAGCCGACCCAGCAAAAAGGTCAAACTGTCCTCTTCCCCCTTTGTTAATTAATGGTGTGCTTTCAGACAACTACAAGAGCTTCCCTAACAATTTTCCTCTCTTAAACTTCTTGCGAGATGGTGATAAAAAGCCACATCCTCCGGTTTCAACAAATGTCTCACAAAAAGCTTGTAGATAAGGCTGCCATGGTTGCGACAACGCCGGAGCACACGGCGACCGGCCTTGCGGCCTCGGCCAAACTTGAGGGAGAGGCGCAAGGAGTGCGTTTAGATCCAGGGACAGGCCAGGAAGACGCGGGGCTACGGGGGGCCTGGCAAGGTCGCCAATGAGAATGAGATCTCGATCGAGTTCAGACAAGAGACAGCACCGACGACCCTCGCAGGCGTCGGGCTTAGCCCCGACTCGGCCTTCATCGATGGCCCTACCACCATCTCTGGCCATTGTCTCGACGTCCGCCATACCAACACCGTGCTGCCGTCGCCAAACATATGGGCTGAGCTCCCATCACTGTGCCGCCCTTGCCGAGCTACCTTGGTCGTACCGCCAAACAGACAAAAGCGGGAGCCGAAGCGAGAGCAGGAGCTGGAGCAGAAGCTAGGATCCAGACAAAAGCTGGAGCCGGAGCTGGAGCAGAAGCTAGGCTGGAGCCAGAGCGGGAGATGCGGTCCAGACAAAAGTTATAGCTGGATCTGGAGCTGGAGCTGAATTTGGAAATAGAACTAGAGCTGTGTCTAGATGAGGCCGACCCATCCAAGAGGAGGCCGACCACCCCAGTTTAAACAACCCAGGAGGAGGCCGACCAGACGAGTCCGACAACCTTGCCAAGTATCGGAGTCTCAACGCCAAGCCACCTTGCCGAACAACTCCTGCATCCACCCAAGCTGGACAAAGTAGTGGCAGAGCGCCACCATGGAATCTTTGAAAGTATTTACAAGGTCCTCACTTCTTCGTCGGCCGTAAGTCGAGGGGCAACTCCCCTCGCCACCGAACGAACGGGTCGGACGAAGGACCGGGGCAACTCCCCCGGTTAGCCGACCGAACGAATCTCCTTCGTCGGCCGTAAGTCGAGGGGCAACTCCCCTCGCCACCGAACGAATCTCCTTCATCGGCCATAAGTCGAGGGGCAACTCCCCTCGCCACCGAACGAATCTCCTTCGTCGGCCGTAAGTCGAGGGGCAACTCCCCTCGCCACCGAACGAATCTCCTTCGTCGGCCGTAAGTCGAGGGGCAACTCCCCTCGCCACCGAACGAATTTCCTTCGTCGGCCGTAAGTCGAGGGGCAACTCCCCTCGCCACCGGACGAATCTCCTTCGTCGGCCGTAAGTCGAGGGGCAACTCCCCTCGCCACCGAACGAATCTCCTTCGTCGGCCATAAGTCGAGGGGCAACTCCCCTCGCCACCGAACGAACCTCCTTCGTCGGCCATAAGTCGAGGGGCAACTCCCCTCGCCACCGAACGAACCTCCTTCGTCGGCAGTAAGTCGATGGGCGACTCCCCCACGACCGAACGAATCTCGGGCTGACGATCTATCGTCCCTGGCCAAACTCCGCAAGACGGGCCAAAGTTTTGCAGAGAGTACAACTTCTTCCACATTATACTACATCTCCCGACCTCCACCTCAACAATGGTAGAGCTCAGAAGATGGGGGCATGTTAACGGGACTAGTTTGGCCGGGCCTGGAAGAGCCAAGTCAACTACGACTGGTCAACCAGACTACTATGACCTTGGGGCCTCGGCCCAAGGATCTCACGGGCGGGCCGCGCTTCTCCACACATGACGAAGGCCCACTTCCACAGTGGAGGAAATCGGGGCCCAAGTCAAAGAAACATTCGCCAAATATGGCAACCGTCCAAGGCCATCACTCTCTAGCCATCATGGCTCGGCTTAATGGCTCAGCTTAATGGCCCGACTTAAATGGCCATCACTCTATAGCCATCATGGCTTGGCTTAATGGCTCAGTTTAATGGCCCGACTTAAATGGCCATCACTCTCCAGCCATCAATGCCCGCCAGATATGGCAACCGCCCGAGCCCATCACTCCAGCCATCATGGCCACCTTCAGGACATTCATCTCCTCATCAAGATGGGCGCAATTAGTGGAGGTCAAAACTTCCCACATTTGCACGTCCCCATGAATGATGGCCATGATGTCACATCATGGCACATTATCAGGACGAGTCACCTATATGAGGGGAGGGTGGGCATCATCCAAGGGGACCGCATCTCAGGTATCTAAAGCCTAAGGTACTCCATCAACGACCTAGTTCCTCCTTTCCATCTCCTTCCTCCCCCGCTCGTGCCGTGAGACGCCGTTCCGATCTCCTCACGAGTCGAACCGTCTCCGCCGGGCCTCCTCTTTCAGATCTCTGTCTGACTTAGGCATCGGAGGGGATTTGGCCGGAACCAAGGTCCGGCCCCCTGACGAGTGTTCTCGTCTACGCAGGAGGACATCTGATCAACGGGCCGAGGCTCCCCCTCGCCCCTCGCCGACCGTGCACCCCGCTGGACGAGTGAGGCTTCCCCTCATCGTCCGACCGCCGAGGCCGAGCACATCCCACCGAGGCCGAGCGTCTCGCCCAGGGCCGAGGCTTCTCCTCGCCCTTCGCCGACCACGCATCTAGCTGGACGACTGAGGCTACCCCTCGTCGTCCTACCTCCGAGTCCGTGCGCGACCGTCTGAGGCCGAGCGTCTCAACCAGGGCCGAGGCTTCCCCTCGCCCCATCCGCACCGACTCGAAGCCCCCGAGGGACCCAAGCGGGCCCCTTGACCACGTTGACCGGGTTGTCCACGGTCAACGCTTTGTAGTGAGAAAACACTCTGAAACAAAAAGCAAACGTCGTAACATTGTTAAACTTATCAAACCATGTATGAGGACTCTATTTGAGACTATAAATGACCTCCTGAAACCTATATTTAATATTCTTCCTTGAGCAACATATCCAAGAGGTTTCTACATATAGACTTATTCCTTAAAATCATCATATAATAATGTATTTTTCACATCCAATTGAAACATCAGTCGTTGTTGATCAATTACCTTTAAAAAGATAACATGTATATAGTTGAATCAAGTAATCGAAGAGCAATTTTCTAGGAAATCAACTTCATATGACTATATGAATCTGTTTGCAACCAAACTAGTTTTATATATGTTAACATTGCCATCCGTCTTACATTTCACAATAAATACCCAATGACAACCAGCATCTTGTCTAGAAGGAGAAACTAACTCACATGTCCAAAAGTGCATCATTTTCTTCATTCATAGTTTGCTTTTAATACTGATTCTTCAAAGTTTCCTGATAAATAAAAATACAATGACAGAAGATAATAATAAGGTAAAACTAAGGGTGGCTATCAAAACACAGCTCACTAATCCGGAATGTACCTATCTGTTATAAATGGGTTCGGATCAAGCATACACGGGTTTGACCCGTTTATGACCCAAACCCATCAACCTGTTTATTAAACCGGTTAGGTACGGATAAGTCATCTTAACCAGTTTCCATCCGTTTCGACTTATTTACACTTGTACAGGTATCTTATTATGGTTTGTGTACATTTTTTAAATGTGTCTCAAACTTGAATCGTTTTGCTATTTATGTTTTGAATGAAAATTAATCTCTAATTGGTCGTATTGGATACTGAGTCACTCCAATATAAGTTTTGATGATAAGCAAACATATTACTTGTAGTAATTACTGATGCAGATATTAAAGAATATTTAATGATGTGACAATGCAAGAAAAATTTAAGATACATATATGACAAGGAGACGACCAAAGAACCACATTCATGGAGCAAATGAGTGTACATGTAACTTGATATAATTCTCTTTCTTGTCTTAGATATTATTGTATAGACTTGCAAATTTACCTACATAGATGAAACCGTAGGATAAGATTTAGAATTATCATGAACTCATGCATTAACAAAACCCTAGTTTCATGCTTAAAATTATACATTTAGTAGCATATTAGTATACCAATATAAGGCTATAGTCAACTAGGGCGTCTTTGGTTCGGATAGACTTGAATCTGTGGCATCAGAAGATAACTACTCAGCTTCTCAGCTATTAGTCGGCTAACAGAAGACAGATACTCTAGCTAACTCGGTTTAGTCAACTAACAGAACCTATTAATCGACAGTAAAGTTCATTAATCGACTAATAGGCTTCACTAGTCGACTAGCAGTGTCTTCCAGTCTAGCTCTAATAGGACTTATTAGTCGACTAATCAAGTTACCGTCGGTTGCTTTGACCTTTAGACATAGCAATTTTCTAGCCATTGAAGAGGGTTATTTTATCAATTTCTTTGAAGGATTTCCCCTCTATAAATAAAAAACCTCAGAATATTTTACAAGTTTTTATAAGATTTATACAAGTTTTGGAAAATAAAAATTTAGTATGGCTAAAATACACTTCAACCTCATTCAATCTCTTTGAGCCAAAAGAAAGAACAAGCCTTAATTTTTATTCCAAAATTCTCAATCTTTTAGAATAAAAATTCATTCACATAGAATCCTCAACTCACAAGCACTCAATCTTCAAAAGTTATAGGAAGTTTGTTTTTCAATTTTCATTGTAAAGATAATCTCTCAAGGTTGTTTGAGAGATGTGTGATTTCTTGACACTGTTTTGGTGTTAAGGCTTGTAAGTTCTTACGGATTTGCTAGCGGTATATAGTGAAAAATCTCAAGTGTTAACTACGGGAGTGGAGTATATCACAAAGACCGAAACAGGATAAATATCATTGTGTTTGTGCTTGGTTCATCTGGTTTGATCTTATCTTGTTGTCTTCGAATAACATTGGTTGTCTTGGGACAACTACATTCATCTCCATCTGATTTTATCCTGAACAATGTCCCAGGCCAAAAGAGATCCCACCGTTTAATTTATTGTTTGGTTTAAATTAATCTCTTCATTTGAAAGAATTTCTCTATTACTACCAGCCACCCTATACAAGAAAAAAAATTTAATCATACTTATGTCCATAATGTTCAGCTACGATAAAGACGTGTACATGTATCTTACCAGATTTCATCTTATAAAATGTTTTACCACTATAGATACATCTAGCAAGATATTTCTATCATTAATACAAAAAACATATATATTCATTTTCATTAATTAAAAATGTATGGTTAACCTTCTTTCTACATACAAAGATTTCGTAGCAAAACATCAAAAATTTACTATAAATGGTAGTTCTATAATTTTATGTACAAAAAGATCTACAAAAGTCCTTAAAAGATCCACTCTACCACTAATGCACTTGTCGTCACCGGGATCTAAACATCTACATCGCCCTTGCAAGTCACAAACTCTTTCGAGTCGGAATGTCAGAATCATGTACTATAATTATCTCCTATAATAGACCCACGCATGGTGATGCTGCCTCCATCATAATCGAAGTGCTCTCGATTTCAATCCCATTAATAGTATCAGAAATGTTTAGAACCTCAATGACAGAGCTAGAATTCTCTATACCGACGGTCACATCATTTGAGATTTAAATCAGAAGTGCTGCATGATATCCCAAGGTCGATCCATCTAATTCTCCCTCTACTGAATCCATTGGCATACCTATAGAACCACAATGGTTGGGATCCTCAAAATCAATAACATTAAGGGCTGATAGTTGAGGCCATTCTTCTTGTCTGCCCATGACATGCCCTCAAATAACTCCTCTGAGCCTGAAGGCTGCTCCATGGACTCCTCATCCATGGGCTCTTCCTCCTCAGGCTCCTCTTCGGCATTTGCTCCCAGGCATACTCAACCACAACATCCTCAAACCATAGGCTCGTGCTTGTCAACGTAATAAAAGACTATAGAAGAAAAATCATGATACCATCCATTAGTTCTAAAAAAGCAAAAATCAACTCAATCATATATACACATACTATTCTAATCTATCTTTTGTGACTTGGCTCACGTGCAAAGCATTTTGTGTGTTTCCTAGGTTTGCATATGTACCAATGATCTTATATATAAGTCACATAACTTACATAAAACTTATAACGTGCATGGTGTGTGGGTTGCGTCGCTATTATAGGAGCATCATTCAGTATTGTGTCTTATGAACTTGTCACCTTCCATTAACTTCAAAGATTTAAAAGATAAGTCCTTCTTTCTTTCTTTTCCTAAGTCTTTATGGTCTAAACCTAGGTTATAATACCACCATTTTAAGGCCCCTAAACCATCAATAGAAGACTTAAAGAGCTTAAGCAAGCAGGAGTGCGTAACATCACGACGTGTATACAAGAATGAAGCCACATACGTGCCAAGCCTCATTGGTCCTTTCTTGATGTTTAGCAAAATACATAAGATCTAGATTGCTTCTTTAAGAAGGTCAGAGCAAAATATATACAACACAGATATCTAGACAAAATATCATACAGTAAGGAGTTCTTAAACAAAACATCTCACTAGTAATCTAGTGTATTAGTCATAAAAATTAAGACACTACTCAGTCATCAACTTCTAAAGCTCCCACCAACACCAGGCTATAGGCTAAGTAGTATCTGAAACGGTTTTAAAATCACAAGGTGAGCTATATGGCTCAATGAGTATATTAGAATTTTTTTTTAAAATTAGTGAAATATACAGTTTAATGGGAATACTTCTTAAATAGTATTTATTGCAGAATATGCAAAAGATGTTATGACGTGTCAAGATATTCATAAAAAAGTGACGAGCAACAGTAAAAAAATTCTCTTTTTTTAAACATACAAGAGATGTAGCAAGGGCGGAAGCAAGGAAAATTCAAAGTTATTTAAACCTAGCAAAAATGGCACAAGAAAAACTACAGATTTCATAGTTTAAATGCTAAGAAAATGATCATACCTTTGAGCAGATATACTTTCGCAAGATCTGTTAATCCAAAACTCTTTTGATGAAGACCTTCGATTTTCACACTAACCAAGCGCGATAATAGATTAACCTTGAAGATGAAGCTCCTCACGATCCACAAACCCTCTAACAGCTCGAACTTGGCCTCAGATGTTGCTAATGCTTAAGAGAAAGATGAAAAAACTTCTATTTTGTTAAAGAAATTTTTTATCTTTAAGATAAGACTTCAGAATTATATTTCTCTCTCTATTTCTTAGGATATTTTAATCTTGGATCTTTTTAATTAGATGCATTAGAGAGGATGAAAGGATCCCCTTTTATAATGTTAGGTTTCATGAAATCAAAATATGTTTAGGAGTTCTTATAAGAGTCAAATCATGTCCCTAAACGTATATGATTTAAAAAAAGATATCATGAATTCCTTTAACCTTTAGAGGTATTAGTTAAAGTCAGACTCCATCTAAACCAAGTATGATTAAAGAGAAATACCTTAGAAATCATACAACCTCTAGGATTTCTAATTTGAATCAAACTCCTTATACTTGGGTTGGATCATGACCCAACAATTGAGTCAAAACAAACCCAAACTGGCCCAAAACCCGCACCATAGGAACATCAACAGTAGCTGCCAGCCGCTGCCAGCCATTTGTGCCTTCGATGATGATGCTTCGTCACTGGCGACGCATTCAACATAGTTTCAACTGGGGTTTTCATCTTTCTTGTACGATCAAAAATTTGTAACACTTTATGAACTTTTCCGGCTCGCATACAAAACTCCTTGCGACGCGCTCCTTTTTTCAATCAATCGATCACAAATTATTGCGATCGATCTCTCACAATCAATGTTATCACATCTCCTTGCGATCATCTGTGTATATCTCATATATATCAAGTTGTTTTCCTTCGATTATCATGACAAGACATCATTTTTGTAAGATTCTAAAAGCATGATTCCTACTTCAATAGTAACTCGATTGTAGTCTATGATCATGTCACAGATATGATAATGACGCTAACTACATATAAAGATCATTCATTTCAGAAGTTATTATCCAGTTGGTGTGAGACTGGACCCTTCTCTGAACCAAATCTGAGCTTATCAGTGACAGTTACTGTATAGTCTGTACAGTCTGATCTCTTCATCAAAACTATATCGCTAAGGGGTTTATGGTATAGATATCTATCAAACCATAATAATATCTTAATGTCGAGTCTTGTATGTGATATCATAATCAAAGATGGATCAAACTTATTACATTAATAAGTTTATCCATTCTACAATGGTCAATGATGGATGTACTACGAATCCATACTAACTCATTGCGATATTGACCTCATATACCAAAGGAGATGAATTCCATGTTAACTGGTGTAGGATCCATGTCCACTAAGCTTTGCACTAGAGGGTGGTGAAAAGTGTGTAGACAATTTAAAAATGCTAAATAACAAATTAAGCAAGTGCGGAATAAAAATTGCTACACAATGAACATAAAGAGAAAATGCAAATGCAAACAGAGAATTTTATTTTGGTTCGGATCCCTACGCCAAGACTCCTAATCCAGCACCACCCACCTAGAGCAGTGTGGTGGATTTCAACTAGTGCTCCCTAAATCGGGACACAAGAAAACTCGTCAGAAGTATAATCCCTAAAACGGGACAATCTCTAAACTGGGATATGGAGAAAGTCTCCAAGTTGTGTAAACCCCCCACTATGTACTCACAACCCAAGTACTAGGTATCTCGTAACTAAAAAGAAACGTAATACAACAATCTTACTTATGCCTTGATAGATCTTACCAATGTGTGTGAAGGCATGAAGATTGAAAACACCAAGTGCGATGATGACGCACTTGGAAAACTCTCCCTTGAAGCAATCTTAATGCATGAATACTTTTAACCAAAGTGAAAGAAAAAATGTAAGAGAGAGAAAATGCTCTAATTTTTTGGCTCTAAATGAGTTCAATATCAACGAGTGTTGGTGCCAAAATCTACATCCAAACCGAGCTTAAATAAGCCCTCAATCTTGCATAAAAGACAAGAAAATGGCTCCTCAAAAATCTCACTCAGCGGCTATAAACGGGTATATTTTGGAGCAACCAGACGTCTGGAGTACACGACCCAGTCGCTTGAAAAACTGCTCAGGCGCCTGGGAACTTCACTCTTGTCGTCTGGCAGAGTCGGATGTACAGAAGAATAAAAAGTCCGATCAACGCATCAGGCACCTGAAGAACACTTAACAGACGTCTGACCACTATGTAGACGTCTGGTAAGCCTTCTTCAACGGTTGCAAATAAGGGTCCAAAAATAGAGAGAGCACACAAAGATAGGCTCAACTGATCAGGCGCATGAAGTTCATGAACCAGGCGCTTAGATGACTGTTTAGACGGCTGGTCAAAGACCATTAGGCGACTGACACATGGCTATGTCAAGTATAACCAAAAGCTGACACGACAGGCATCTGGTGACCCTTTACCATGTGCATGTCTTGCACCATAAAACACAAATAAGAGTGTTTTGGGCAATGGACAAAGTGGGCTGGGTTCTACATGAAATCTAAGAAACCTTATGATGGAAAAGATGCATATGTATGTGTGTGTGCATCTATTCAAGGCTACATATAATCTTTGAAATAAAAAGAAAGATTACATGAAGAATAAAAAGAAAATACAATGAAGTCCAATATCTTCGTGAATCCTCTTGCTCCATAGCCTTGATTCATCATTTCACACCTATTGTTTTGTTTCCTCAACAAGATAAAGAAATATTAATCTAAGACTAAAATAATAAGAGCCGTTAGCAACTACATAGTGAGATGATCATCAGAACAACAGTGGGTTAAAAGGCCAATACCCAACAACTATCACCTCCCTTTGCACGCTTTGGACTATACCTATGGAGTACCTAATAATGATCATTTTTATCGTGGTCGATAAAATTCAAAGCATAGCCTCCCACGTGCAAGATTATTGGTGCATTTTAGGGCAAGGACTAATATACACCAACTACCACCTGAGAGCTTATATTGATAGTCAGAGTATGTAACCATATGGAATCTTCTTAGTGAATCGTTCTGCAAACTTATAATTTGACAAACACGTACGTGTTGTCTCATAATGTCCCCACATCGAATGGCTATAAGACTAGACACTCCCATCATTATGATAAACATCAGTGCACATTGGTCTATCCGGAAAATCAATATCAAGTTTTGATATTCATACGATCATGAGCATTTTGGATTTGTACTTGAGCAAATTGATTAGGTCTTATTATCAGGATCTCATCATGAACATAATGTCCTCACACAATCCTGGAAATTTATCCATGCATTCATATGACTATGCATACATATACTCAAACGCATCAAGAATTTACACCTAAAGATTATCAAATAGCTTACCATTATTTAGAACGAGATGTATCAATTACAATAATTAACAAACGGGCATACATATCCCATCAATATCTACACCAAGAAATAAAAGATACATCAATATAAACTAATTACAATAGATTTAGCTTGATTAATGTCGATAACTGTCCATGTTCTTTTCGTATGATATTAAATCCATTCTTCAGCTTTTAACACCTCATTAATTTTTCCTTTATCTACACAAATCATGTTAGTGCAAGCAATTTGTTTATTCATTATCAAAAATATATTGGAGTAAACCAATATCCAATAATATCTCTTTAACTGATGGACGAGGCATCTATATATGACACCTTATATGGGTTAAGATGAGGGCTGATGCAATCCTAAGCGAGAAAGAATGTGGAAGATATAGCATTAATGCAACTCTCACAATCAATGATCACCTTAGAACACTTATCATTATGCTTATTAACGGTGTGAAAGATTGTACTCTTATAACAATCATCATCCTTTTTTAGATTGAGCCAAGGCATGACGAATAACTTCAAATTGTTGTGAATGGAAATACCAGAGTCGGTTAGGATTGAGGGTATCTTAGAGATACGCACATATCTATGTATTCTATCTTTCTACTCTCCTACCATGCATATAAATAAAGGGCTGGGGTTCCTCCCACAGTAGTTGATTCATAACACGTTATTAGCACGAGCCTCTAAAAATTTTCCACTAATATTTTTCGATCGTTGCGAAGGCAACGGGAGACGGGAGATCCACGCGTGCGGTGCAAAACTTTCTCAATCGAGCGTCGTCGTCCGCGCAGGGCTTCGTTCAACCGTCGCTATATCCGGAGGATGGATATAAAGGTGAAAATCGCTAAAAACGATGTTTTTATCATACGTATGATTGTCCTGCCCATAGCTCTCACAAGAGCGATATGGGAATAGCTTGTCGCCTGAAAACGACGAATCTATTCACCTAAAAACTTGTTTTTCCCCTCCCACCCCCCCCCCCCCCGCCGCCGCGAACCCCTCTGAAGGGGGGACGCGGCTCGCCCTGCCGCCGCGAAACCCCCCTCGAAGGGGGGCACGGCTCGCCCTGCCACCGGAAAAAGAATCCTCCCCAAAGGGGGGTACGGTGGTTTCCCGCCGCCGTGAGGCGAATCCCCCCCAAGGGGGTACGGCGGTTTTCCCACCGCAGCGAGGCAAATCCCCCCAAGGGGGGTACGGCGGTCTTCCCACCGCCGAGAGGCGAACCCCCCCACCCCCCACCCACGAAGGGGGGTACGGCGGTCTTCCCGTCGCCGAGAGGCGAACCCCCCCACCCCCCCACGAAGGGGGGTACGGCGGTCTTCCTGCCGCCGCACGGCGAACCCCCCCAAGGGGGGTATGGCGGCTCCGCCGTCGCGTCAACCCCCCCGGCAAGGGGGCTGCGCTGCAACGCCGTCGCCCCCCAAGGGGCGGCCCCACCCTTTCCCCCATCTGCCCAGTGACTAACCTAGGGGCGGCGGCGGCTAACCCTAGCAGCCGCCCCTACTTAGGCTTGAAGCCCAAACAAAAAAATGGAAAACAGCTTTTCGGGCCTGAAGCCCACAGGCAGACTGCGGGCCTGAGACTGCGGGCCTCAGGCCCGCAGGCAAAACAAAAAAAAGTTTGGACTGCAGGCCTGAAGCCCGCAGCCGCACTGCGGGCCTGAAGCCCGCAACCACACTGTGGGCTTCGAACCCACAGTTAACTTCCATTTTTCGGAGAAAATTTTTTTGGGGGAACATCGATAAAAGCTACGAAAAAGGCTTTTTGGGCTAAAAATTTGATTAAAATGGCGTTTTTGGCGACCTAAAAATTCATGTAAAAAGGGGATTTGGGAACTTTTGGGACCATTTTCTGGGGATAAATTAAAAAGGAAATCTTTTTCCTTTTACATAGAACATGTTTAACGGTTTGAGCTCTTCTCCAATTTTTGGATAAACTCAACTTGCACAACCCTTATTAAATGATTTCTTCTGAAAATCATTAATTCATGTGTCGCATCACTGGCTTATTCTGTGGATATTTTATGAGTAGTTTTGCATTATATTTAAGCTTAATAATTAGAAAGATGTTGCGACCGCTCTGCCGTTAGTTACCTAACCTAACGGTGTATGACGTTGCCCAGTGGTCCAATAATTATTAAGTGATTAAATTATTTATCCTCATGCGAATATAACTGCATGTGATGTCTGTGAATGAAAATGTTGATGAGCACAATATTTCTGCATGAATAGCTAAATGCGGTTGTTGGATCGGCTGTTTAAGTTCCACATTTTATTTCCCGCACTTTTCTTTTATTTTTGAGAGAATTTGTGTGGAACTTATGTAAATGTCGAAGACCGAAGACCACTTTCCATGGAGACGGAAGCCACAATTGAAGCTGTAAATATTATATGGGACCCACGTGGTTTCCAAAGTTGTATTTTCCTTTTAAGCTGCAAATTGTGTAATATGGACTGTATGGACTTTGGACTCTTTTTATGTGGGACTGGCCGATCCACGCATTTAGCCTTTCATTATATATTGCCTCCGCATGAACATGTCTCTTTGATTAAATTATTAATTCATACATATTTGTGCTCTGCTAGATAAAATGGCTAAAATTGCAAGTGTCGATTTCGAAGTGCTGGATGCATCAGGCAAAACCTATCTGAGCTGGCAGCTCGATGTAAAGTTCCATCTGCGGGCTAAGTCCCTTATTTCTGCTGTGACAAATAATGAAAATACAATCGATATAGAAAAGGCGCAAGCCATTATCTATATTCGCCGCCATGTGGACAAGACCCTTAAGACTGAATATCTTACGGTCGAAGATCCATTTGAGCTGTGGACTACCCTTGAGGACAGGTATAAACATCAGAAAGATGTTATACTACCAAGAGCACGATACGAGTGGGAGAACCTGAGACTGCAGGACTTTAAGTCCATAGCTGAGTACAACTCAGCTCTTTTTAGCATCATCTCACGTCTGAAGTTGTGTGGTGAAAAAGTCTCAGAAGATCGCATGCTGGAAAAGACATACACGTCTTTCCATGAGAAAGATGCGATACTTATGCAGCAATACCGTAAACGAAAGTTTTCCAAGTATTCTGAGCTGCTGTCATGTTTACTCATGGCTGAACAAAACAGAGAGCTTCTCCTCACCACTCACAACATGTGCCTCCCTGGCACTACTGTTGGAAGCAACGATCTAGGATCTTGGTTTGATGATGACAAACATGTTATATTTGACGTATGTGTTTAGTGTGTTTCAGGCTTGGCGAAACAATATACTCTCTATTTGGAGGAATTGCTAGTCGTATAGCTATTTGGGAGCGAGAGAGATTGCTTTGCACAAAGCACTGTAGCCTTGGTCAATTTTCTATGAGATGGATAGAGAGAGGGTATCATATCTTGTCTAGGACTTCATTGTGCATCTCCTAGCCATACACTAGTTGTTAATTATCCTCTTAGCCAAAACCTTGATTCAATATGACCAAGTCAATGGGAAATGTTCCTAGCCTTAGTCCACAAGCCATCCAAGAGTTTAACAATGTTCTAGCCATCTTGATGGACCAAGTCTCTCTCCATCCTAGCCGCATTACCCTAAAACCCTAGTCCTATTGGTATATAAAAACCCATTCCCATCATCTCTCAAAACGAGGGCAGAAAAAATATATCAAAAACGTTGGCCATCATAAATTCAAATAGGAGAGGTACGAAATCAAAAAAAAGAAGAGAACTTTATCTTCTTCCTTTTATCAACACCCCCGAACAACTCCTCCCCGTGCCAACGAAGGCGCCAATATCCACGTCAAGAAGATCTCCGAGCCATCGTGCCAACATCATCGTTGTCGCTATCTCCTCGTCGTCGATGTACCATCGGAGAACGACGTCCACGCTCGCGCTGTCGTCGAAGGGTTGCCGCCGTGAACTCGTGTGCTCGCTATCGCCGGAGTAGAGGAAGCACAGTCGGAGTAGTCGTCGCCCTAGTCGCTGTGTTCGAGGAGAATTGCCGTGAAGATTGCCACCGACTACCTGTTCTGATCGCCGACGTCATCACCGAGGAGCCCTCCGCCACGAAGTCATCGCCGTCACCGATTGAAGCGAGGCACCGACGTTCAGAAGCTCGTCGCCAATTGCAGTGCACGACTGTCGAAAGGAAGTCACCGCCGCTGCTATCGAGCGTGAGCACCGCCACCGGAGTCGACTGCTGCCATTAACGAAGTCAGACGGCGAGAGTTATTGTTGCTGCTGCTGCATGCCCTAACACGGCGACAGAGAGAGCTCGATGTCGTCGCTGTTATCTATACCAACGAGAGATCGCCGGAGAAGCTGAAGCTCTAGTCTCCGTCGTCGCCAAAAACTCGAGGATCACCGGAGCCTGCCCGCCACTGCTGTAAACGAAGTCGCTGTCGCTGAAGAACTCGCCGCCGTCGATCGCTTCGTAGTCGCTGCTCGAAGGAGATCACTGTTGTAGACGAAGACGTCGAAGAGGAGACGTCGACATCCGAGTACAAGATCCTCGCCACCGTTGCTTACTTTGAAGCCGTCGCTCGACGCCTGCATGCCCTAGCGAGCGGAACGAAGGTTATTTACGGTGCTGACATGGACGAGTTGATGCGAGCGAGAAAACGAAACCAACGGCTGAGATCTTTCCATGCGAGATCGCGTGAGGAAGCTGAGAAACGCAAAAATTGCGGAAGCACGATTTTTAGAGCGTGACGTGGCCAAAGTTAAGAGGAGTTGCTGAGCGCACAGCCGGCCATTTTATAAGGATTTGAACTGAATTTCTTTACACACAGACCAGTGTGTATTTTGCAATCCAGAAGTCAGATTGAGACACCGTTTGCGTCAGATTGGAGCTGACGACGTGCTGATTGATAGAGACGCCTACACGGACATGAACTGAGCATTTCTAACCCCTTAAACTCTTTTATTCGTGTCTTAGTGTAACATTCTCTGTATGGGAAACTTTACCTATATTTTGGGATTATTTTGGGACTTGTCTGGTTGGGGCTAGACAAGTGGGACCCAGCTAGTTTGGGACTAGCTGGTAGAAAGCATTACTAGGATTGATAGTGAGAGGAAACACTGTGTGTGGGGTACTGATTGCCTGGCGAGTGTAGAGATGTAGAGGGTGCTCTGAGCGTGGTCTAACTTGTGGTTTTGTACCTATTACGATATTCAATATTAGTATCTGCTTTGGGGGCTGGAGTAGGTCGTTGGGACGACCGAACCAGGGTAAATCTGCTGTGTTCTCTCTGTCTGCTTTTTATTTACCATGTTGCTGCTATAATTGCGTGTGCTTATTCGTGGGTTGCACGAATTATTTTTATTAACCTATTCACCCCCCCTCTAGGCTAGGTTCCAGATCCAACAAGTGGTATCAGAGCATGTTAGAGGATCTAGTCTAGTCTAGCTATCATGAAAACCCCAAAGTTTGTCCTTCCCCATGGCATGCCTATTGATCGTCCTCCTCTTTTTAGTGGATATTTATATATATATTGGAAGACTAGGATGAAAAATTATTTACTATCCGTTGATGTTGATACTTGGTACATTATTGATAACGGATATTCTATGCCTGAAAGTAATCTGAATTTAAATGATAAAGATGTGTGTGCTATAAATGCTAGAGCAATGAATATCTTATAGTGTGGGTTGAGTAGAAAAATATTTGATCGTATCTCACATTGCTCTTCTGCGCAGGATATATGGAGGACCTTGGAAACTGCATATGGAAGTGAGAAATCCCTCAGCCGAAATGAAAAGAATCTAAAGGGAAGAAACGCTCCTTTAAATAATTTTGATGCTCTTCTTTGTGACAATACTAAGCGTAAAGTTATTTGTTTTAAATGCATAAAGCAGGGACACTTCGCTAAACATTGCCCACAAGAAACAGCTGATGTCGTAGAGAAGAAAGAAGAGATGTAGTGCGAACGTGGGACATGTATAGTGGAGAAGAGCTCAAGGAAAATGAAGCACACACATCCCTCTGCTTGATGACAAAACATGACAATGTAAAATCTGGTAGTAAAGCTGAACTCCTTATCCTTTGTAAAGAAATGCAAGATAAAATAGTAGAGCTTGAATTTACTATAGATGATTATCAAAATGAGAACTTTGAAATGCAACAATCTGAATATGATATATCTAAGGAGATTGAAAAACTAAAAATTGAAATTGTTGCTCGTGACTGTACTATTGACATACTGAAAAAGGAAAAGTCCAGTTTTAATGATGAAGCACCGTGTCTTTCTTGTCCTTCATTAATGAACAATATTAGCATGCTAAAACAAGATCTTCTGAAACTAGAAGGTGAAAAAGATTACGAAATAAGAGAGCTTAAGGATAAATTTTGCATGCTAGATAATGATCTTAAGAGAAAAACAATTGAGTTTGAAAAGAAGGAAAAGGAAAACAAGTTAGCTTTTATAAGTAAATGTACTTTGCTTGTGGATGAGAATAAACCATTAAAATCTAAAGTTTCTAATCTTGAATTGGCCATTAAGAAATTCTCTATGGGAAAACAATCGTTGGATACCATTTTAGAGAATCAATTATATGGCAATAAAAGAAGAGGACTTGGATTTGGTTTGAAAAACGTTGAAAAGCCAAAATTCAAGAAATTCCACAATGTACCTTCTATTGCAAAGAACTTATATGCAAAGTGCTTTACTTGTGATAGTGTAGGCCACACATCATATTATTGTAAATTTAGGAACACAAATATCAAGTTTAAATAAGTGTGGGTTCCTAAAACAATATTGGCTAATACTAGTGGATCTTGTTGGATTCCAAGGTCACACTTAACACCTTTCATGTAGGTGTGATGGAGGTTTGGCGAGGAGCAAATTTTTAAAGTCTCATTCTATTTCTAGCTCCTTAGCCAAATAGCGACGCGAAGGTATATTTCTCTTCCCTCTTTGCATTTCATTGCCTACCTTCATAGATTGTTTTGTGTGCTTGATTTATTTTTGTTTGTGTGCTTGTTTGCATGATTTTTAGTGTCTTTATTTCTGAAAAAAATAAAAAATAAATAAAAAATTTTGTGCTTTAAAGAATACCCTTTATGATCTATCTTAAGTGGTATTGTATGAATGTTCAAATCTATCCCTGGTAGAAGTCAATTCATTATTGTTGTAGCTACATGAACATGTTGTTATCTTTTTAGTAGCCATGACATGTCTCATAAGTTTTAAACTTGACTTCTACACTTACATTTGCACTTTCACGATATTTGACTTCATAGTACTTTTGGAGACTCTTTTGAAGAATAATGGAAAGTGAATGTAGGAATGATTAATTTCTGAATTTTCTAGGGGATATGATGTGTTTAGCCATGAATAAAAATCGAGCACAAAAGAAATGCATATGAAAAAAATATGAAAATTGCTCCGTATGAAAAATGGATACACTTCATGGCTAATACACAACCCACGAGTATCCAACTTATGCTACATGGGTAATCATTAGCGTTGGTGTATATTACTCGTCAAGCAATGCCACTCCACATTTAAAAGTCCTTTTAGGCTATGTTTTGGGGTTTGGTAACTTGAACTCATCTTTGATGAGGTGGGAAAATTCAATCCTCGCGATATTCATGAAAAAAATGGGAAATGTGGATTGATTTGGTTGATTGTTCTAAATTTGAATCTCCCTTAGTTCTTTATCGTCTATATCTTTACACTTACACAAAGGTGGAGAAGTCACTTTATGAAATTCCATGAGCTTGAATTGTTTGCTAATTAGAAAACTCATGTAAATGCTAGCTATAACTTATAATGGTTTGTTTTTGCTTGAGATATTTTTGGGACTTCATTAATCCACTTTTGGTGATTACAAAGGGGGAGAAAGAGAAAGAAAGATTTGTGTGTTGTCAGTATTATTTGTTGAAGTGGGAGCTTGGGTATTATTTGTTGAAGTGGGAGCTTGGGTATTATTTATAGAAGGGGGAGCTTGAGAGAAGGGGTATTATTTGTTGAAGGGGGAGCTTGGGTATTATTTGTTGAAGGTGGAGCTTGAAATAAGGGGGGAGCATGCGCTTGTTTATTTTTTAAGTTATTGTATGCATGATTTGTATGCTTTGTAGTGTGTGATTGCATATTCCATACATCATATTGCATTACACCCTTCAACACACTACACACATCCATACTTATTGCTCAAATCTTTTATGGGTTTGTCATCACCAAAAGGGGGAGATTGTTGGAAGCAACGATCTAGGATCTTGGTTTGATGATGACAAACATGTTGTTATATTTGACGTGTGTGTTTAGTGTGTTTCAGGCTTGGCGAAACAATATACTTTCTCTATTTGGAGGAATTGATATTCGTATAGCTATTTGGGAGCGAGAGAGATTGCTTTGCACAAAGCACTGTAGCCTTGGTCAATTTTCTATGAGATGGATAGAGAGAGGGTATCATATCTTGTCTAGGACTTCATTGTGCATCTCCTAGCCATACACTAGTTGTTAATTATCCTCTTAGCCAAAACCTTGATTCAATATGACCAAGTCAATGGGAAACGTTCCTAGCCTTAGTCCACAAGCCATCCAAGAGTTTAACAATGTTCTAGCCATCTTGATGGACCAAGTCTCTCTCCATCCTAGCCGCATTACCCTAAAACCCTAGTCATATTGGTATATAAAAACACATACCCATCATCTCTCAAAACGAGGGCAGAAAAAAAAAATATCAAAAACGTTGGCCGTCATAAATTCAAATAGGAGAGGTACGAAATCAAAAAAAAAGAAGAGAACTTTATCTTCTTCCTTTTATCAACACCTCCGAACAACTCCTCCCGTGCCAACGAAGCCGCCAACATCCACGTCAAGAAGATCTCCGAGCCATCGCGCCAACATCGTCGTTGTCGCTATCTCCTCGCCGTCGATGTACCATCGGAGAACGACGTCCACGCTCGCGCTGCCGTCGAAGGGTTGCCGCCATGAACTAGTGTGCTCGATGTCGTCGGAGTAGAGGAAGCGCAGTCGGAGTAGTCGTCGCCCTAGTCGCTGTGTTCGAGGAGAATTGCCGTGAAGATCGCCACCGACTACCTGTTCTGATCGCCGACGTCATCACCGACGAGCCCTCCGCCACGAAGTCGTCGCCGTCACCGATTGAAGCGAGGCACCGCCGTTCAGAAGCTCGTCGCCGATTGCAGTGCACGAAAGGAAGTTGTCGCCGCTGCTGTCGAGCGTGAGCACCGCCACCGGAGTCGACTGCTGCCATTAACGAAGTCGGACGACGAGAGTTCTTGTTGCTGTTGTTGCATGCCCTAACACGGCGACGGAGAGAGCTCGCTGTCGCCACTGTTATCTATACCAACGAGAGATCGCCGGAGAAGCTGAAGCTCTAGTCTCCGTCGTCGCCAAAAACTCGAGGATCACCGGAGCCTGCCCGCCGCTGCTGTAAACGAAGTCGCTGTCGCTGAATAACTCACCGCCGTCGATCGCTTCGTAGTCGCTGCTCGAAGGAGATCACTGCTGTAGACGAAGACGTCGAAGAGGAGACGTCGACATCCGAGTATAAGATCCTCGCCACCGTCGCTTACTTTGAAGCCGCCGCTCGACGCCTACATGCACTAGCGAGCGGAACGAAGGTCATTTACGGTGCTGACATGGACGAGTTGATGCGAGCGAGAAAACAAAACCAACGGCTGAGATCTTTCCATGCGAGATCGCGTGAGGAAGCTGAGAAACGTAAAAATTGCGGAAGCACGATTTTTAGAGCGTGACATGGCCAAAGTTAAGAGGAGTTGTTGAGCGCACAGCCGGCCATTTTATAAGGATTTGAACTGAATTTCTTTACACACAGACCAGTGTGTATTTTGCAATCCAGGAGTCAGATTGAGACACCGTTTGCGTCAGATTGGAGCTGACGACGTGCTGATTGACAGAGACGCCTACACGGACACGAACTGAGCATTTCTAACCCCTTAAACTCTTTTATTCGTGTCTTAGTGTAACGTTCTCTGTAGGGGAAACTTTACCTATATTTTGGGATTATTTTGGGACTTGTCTGGTTGGGGCTAGACAAGTGGGACCCAGCTAGTTTGGGACTAGCTGGTAGAAAGTATTACTAAGATTGATAGTGAGAGGAAACACTGTGTGTGGGGTACTGAGAGCCTGGCGAGTGTAGAGACGTAGAGGGTGCTCTGAGCGTGCTCTAACTTGTGGTTTTCTACCTATTGCGCTATTCAATACTAGTATCTGCTTTGGGGGCTGGAGTAGGTCGTTGGGACGACTGAACCAGGGTAAATCTGCTGTGTTCTCTCTGTCTGCCTTTTATTTACCCTGTTGCTGCTATAATTGCGTGTGCTTATTCATGGGTTGCACGAATTATTTTTATTAGCCTATTCACCCCCCTAGGCTAGGATCCTGATCCAACAACTGCCCCCTCCCAGAAGCTCATAATGCACCTCTTCCTGAAAGAAGAGAGATAATAAGAGAAAAGAAAGACCATAGAAAGGAGGGACAGAACAAAAGGACTAGGGGCCAAGTCCAGCAACGAAGAAATGAAAGCAAGCGGAAGTTCACCTGGCGTAGAAATGACAAAAATAGAGATGATGCACCCCCACCCAAGAGGGAATGGAAAGACCAGTGTCGTAGCTGTGGCATGAAAGGCCACTGGTCCAGAGTGTGCAGAACTCCGCAGCATCTCCAGGATTTATATAAAGAGAACAAGAAAAATAAAGCTGAAACAAACCTGATGACCTCTGATGCTCCAGTCAAGTTTACAGCTGACGACTTCGAACATGATGACCTGCTTGATTAGCCTTTTATTTTTATCTTAGCAAACTGTTTAAAACATTTCTTGTTATGAGAGCTTTCATATTATGTAATTTGATTTTGAATGAAAATGTTTTCTCTAAAAATGTGCATATATAATTCATCTTTTAATAGATGAACTGCTCTCATGAATGATTAGTAGACAATAAACACATACGATCCTCCTATACAAAGCCCAATATCAGGGCCATATTGAAGGTTCTGGGAACGCAACATTGTTGCCCCCAAATGACCCAGAAATAAAAATAAAGGATGCACTATTCTGTCCGAATTCCAAAAGAAACTTACTAAGTTTCAAGGACATCTGTTTCGACGGATTCCATTTGGAAACAGCAAATGTAAATGAAAAACAAATTACTGTATGCAACGTCTCAAGAAAAAAGATTAAAATCCATAATTGAACGTTTTGAGAGCCTTACAGGCCTCTACCATACAAAGATTCGGAGAAAGGAAGCGGAATTAAACGGAGCACCTGAAATGCCCGACATCAGCCAAGTTTTTACTCTGGCATGATAGACTTGGACATCCTAGATCAGTGATGATGCACCGCATCTTATCCTATGGGTATGACTTGAAGAACCAGAAAATTCTTCAGAAGGGAGAATTCCCTCGCATCCCTTGCTACAAGGGAAAACTAATTACAAGGCCATCTCTACGAAAAGTTGAAAAAGAATCTCCATGCTTCCTCAAAAAGAATATAAGGAGATAGATGTGGATAAAATCCACCCCCTAGTGGGGTATTTCGATACTTCATTGTACTGATAAATGCATCCTCAGAATATTCGTATGTGTGTCTACTACAGACCCGCAACTTAGCTTTTCCAAAGCTATCGGCACAAAAATAAAAATGTTGCGGACACATTTTCCAGACAATCAAATATAGAAAATACGTATGGATAATGGGGGGAATTCACCTCCCAGTCATTTCAAGAATACTGCCAGGCAATGGGAATAGAAATTGAACATCCGGTGCCACATGTTCACACCCAGAACGGATTAGCTGAGTCGCTAATTAAAAGACTCCAATGGATTGCACGTCTATTGCTAATGAAATCCCAGTTGCCTGTGGATGCATGGGGACATGCAACACTGCATGTGCACCATTAATAAGAATAAGACCCTAAGGAGGTCAGAGTCTCTCTCCAATGCAATTTGCATATGAAACGCCGCCGAACATTTCTCAAATCTTCGGCTGCGCAGTTTATATCCCCATCGCACTACTCCAGAGGACCAAGATGGGCCATCAACGTCGCCTAGGTATTTATGTAGGGTTTGACTCACCCTCACTTATAAGATACCTAGAACCCCAAACGAGGGACACATTTAAGGCACATCTTAAAGACTGATCTCAATCAGACGAGTTTCCCCAAAAAGGCCCAGATACTGGAAAATCTACCGCGAAGCAATTATAACGTGGGATACAAAAAGCTTGACCCACTATGATCCGATAACAATACAATATGAAGATGAGATCCTGAAGATCCTCCACATACATAACACTGTTCGCCAATTACCGGAATCATTTACTGACAACCAGAAGATTGTCGGATCGCACATCCCTGCTGCAAATACTCCAGCTAGGATTGACATCCCCGAGAATGGATGCAATCCACCAACAGCAGAAGTAGCTGCTCAACAGAAAAGGGGCAGACCACAGGCTCCAAGGATGAAAATAAAAGAACAAAGAAACATACCTGAAGACCTTGAGACAATACTACCACAGGACAATGAGCTCATGTACACACCCTCACCCCTTCCCGGAATCCACTACAGAGGAAATGCCGGAAAAAACCGAAATTGAAAGTAAATGTTGTACGTACTGGAGAGGTGTTGGACAGAAAGAACATAATTGTCAACAATATATTCACGTATCATATTGCCATATACATCGCAAAAGCGATGATGTTTATAAATTATCGTTCCATACTCCGTTGCTAGAATGCAAACGTAGAGATTGGCCATATGTGGAACGAGGCAATAAAAGATGAGCTGGACTCACTTATGAAACGTGAAATATTCGGACCAGAAGTCCAGACACCAAAAGATGTCAAACCTGTGGATAAAATAAAGTATTGCACACATAAGAAAAATAAATACAAAATCGTATGCTATAAGGTACAACCTATAGCCCAAGAAAAATTTCGCTGAAACTAGGGATCAAACAAATTAAAATGAGAATGTCTCATAAATGATGCATCAGTCTCCTTAAGTTATCAAAAGCGAATACCTTACGATTTGGCGAAGAAAATTTTTGGATATGCTGTTATTGGATGTTGTGACAGCATACCTTCGTGGATATCTTAATAAAGATAATTTCCACATTTCCTTAAATGCCTGAATAGACTTCGGGACGTCTATTCTATTGAAGAAAAACAATAAGAATAATGTACAGCCAAGAGAATCGCTTGACAAAGCAATGATTCCTACTGAGGGTTGTCTTTGCATCTGAGCAAAGAGCAGGATTTGAGATCACAGTTGTAAACAACTAAAATCTCATTGGATCTCCTGAAGAGAAAACCGAAACACCTGTTCAAGCCTGACTTTTAAACATGAAATAAAAAAACCTATGCAAGTATAAAGTCATGGCTCATAGAATCCTGTTACAAATGCCCAGAAGTGCGTTGGAGAAATTAAAAGGACCATCGTCATCCCAAGTACACCTACGGTAGTATACTTAATGGATGTACAAAAAGAACCCTTCCGATTGCTGGAAGAGGTGGAGGATATAACTGGTCCTAAAGTCCCTTATCTAAGTGCAATCAGCCACTCCTGGCTAACTGCACGTGTCCCGATATAGCTATTGCAGTAAATTCATTAGCCAGAGATAGTTGGCACCTAAAAGGGCCATTAGACTGGAGTTAGGCCTTCTGCGCTCCAAGGGTCGAAAGATTTGGACTTACAATATGAAGTATCTTTCTCCAATGTTCATGCAAATGCATGTTACAGGTCCGGTCCCTATACTGAGAAATCACAGAACGGGTACCCACAGTGGGATGGCCATCTAATGCAGATCTGCAAAGCAATTTATGAAGGCAACATCATCCTATCATTCCGAGATCCTCACCACACCAATGGTGTATTTGAGAGCGCCTACTAGTACATCACATTCCAGTGACGATTGGGATAGAGGCTAATTGTGGAGCTGACCACAAAGTCTGAAGACCACATCAGAGGCAACGATACTTAACACACCTCTCCAGAGTTTCTAGATTCAGCAGCTGCTTAATTATGATAACTTTGTAATCTGTGTATATTTTCGGAATGTTGTAAATAGGAGTGATGAGATAAGACTAAGAGATCTGAAAGCCTAAGAGCTTTTACAGATTATGGGGAGTTGAGGGAATTTGTACTCTTTTCCCTTAGCTATGGTTTTTCCCACTGGTTTTCCATAGCCAAAGGTTTTAACGAGGCAAATCACATCAACTCTGGATCCTGAAGTATCCATCCTTCTGTGACGCTCAGAATCCAGAAGTATTCATGAGCAGAGTCACTTGTACAAATCAGGGGGAGTTAAAGAGCGTGTGTACTCTTTTTCCTTAACTATGGTTTCTCCCACAGGGTTTTCCATAGCTAAAGATTTTAACGAGGCAAACCTCACCAACTCAGGATCCTGAAGTATCCACCCCATGTGAGACTCTTATTACGCTCAAAATCACGAAGTACTCTTGAGCAGAGTCCACACATATGGCTGGATAAGGGAGAGTGTTGTGAATGGAAATACCAGAGTCGGTTGGATTGCGGGTATCTTAGATATACGCCCATATCTATGTATTCTATCTTTCTACTCTCCTACCATGCCTATAAATAAAAGGCTGGGGGTTCCTCCCCCAGTAGTTGATTCATAACACAAATCCATATTCTGCGAAACAATGATTATAAATCTCTACTCGAATGGATATGCATCAAATACATTCTAGCCACTTTGAGTCATCATCGGTCTTATAACAACTCTTATCTGACTCATGAACTTCCTCCGTATACTCTCCTTGATCATCTCCCTCAATATTGTCTACAAATAAGTTTCCAGATGGTAATGACATGCAAAGTGACTGTAACCTAGATACTTGTAATCCTATGTGCATGACACAACCTTGGAAGCCTTACTCATAACTCTTTGCCTTTACTGTTCATGTTAACAGGAAGTGTTTGGTTTGACTTTCACTAAACCTAACCTTATAATGGTTCCTACCCGTTTGTACTGGATAGCTAGACAGTTCTCGAGAATCATAACGTCTCATCATAGGTGATTAATGGAAGCTGTCAAACTCTTGCACGAGCTAATATGCATACTCCAATAATGCATGAACCTCATGAATGATAAGCTTCATTCGAAGATTAGATAGAATGCCATATGTAAACATAGACAAGGTCATACCAATATCTTCCGTCACATTGTATCGCATCAAGTAGTCATCAAAACGATCAATGTAATTAGATACAAGCACATTATCTTGGCACAAACTCTACCATTGGTTAAGAAGCCCATTATCATCGGACAGACTCTGTCACTGGTTAAAAATCGCTGATGAAAAAAGGAAGGTAAGTATTTTTCATTCAACTTCTCCTTTATCCAACATTAATATATACGGTTGTCTCCCACTAGCTAATAGGCACATAAAATTTTGCCAAAATAATTTACCTGATCCAATTAATTTTATCTTAACAAATCTAATATTCATATTTTCTAACATAAATAGTGATCTATGTCAGACATCCAATCAATAAAAACCTTAGGATTTAAATTGCCATAAAAAATAGGTGCTTCTACGTTGATGTTCGTTGTCACTTTCTTGGCTGCATCACATCGTTGAGTATTGGACATCTCTTTATACTGCTTATGCAGACCGGGACCCTTATTATCATGTGAGTCATCAAATTGTATGCTAACCCAAACAACATTACTAAAAATACAAATGACATTTCATGAGTCATGAGATGAGAAAGTGAGCAGATATTAGCATGTTCATAGGTATATCTGTTCTTGTGGGACTACATAAAATACAAATACAAGAAATATCTTGATATGAATACCCATATTTAATAATCTTTGCAAACAGATATGTATTACATACAAGCATAATTCAAATAAAACAATGATTTTTTTAACACTACTCCACTGGTAAATATTCCACAATGACATTTTAAAAAAATTACATAATTTGATTAATTACCCTATGGCTTCATTTGTATAAGCTGGAAATTGCATTTAAAAACAGCCTCAATCTAAACTTTTAAAATGCACCTCTGTCTACATGCTAACATTCTGATAGGTGCATATATCATGGTGGTCAAAAGGAGGTTAAATATGCATACATAAAGTAGGCATTTATGAAAGTTTGAGTCATGATATTGGTAAATTTGCATATGTTCCTGGTTTTTGGCATCTAGCAGTTGAGCTACCCCAATATTGACATCTGAACCATGATTATACTGATTCAGGATTCAATTTGTACCCAAAAGCAATTACTCAACCTCAATTTCAATTTGGGTAATATGGTATTACACATCTATGTGTAAGCCTACTGAATCATGAATAACTATTTAGGTTTATTCCTTGAAACTTCAATTAAACAATCATTTGTGAAGCTTTTATTTTGGAAACATAGTTTCCTATGTCAATAATAGTGGAGCTTGTCCTTGAAAATTCATTCAATACCTCTAAAGTACAGGTTTCATGTATAGTGATAGTCTCAAGACAATTTGTAGATTTCATCTCTAAAATGAAACATCATCACAAGATTTGGAGTATTGCTTGCCATGTCGGTTTTACAATACCACTTGGCAAGAGCAATGTCGTTCAGTGACACTTAGAACATTTAGGTTGTTTGTCATCCTACTAGGAGGCTGGATACTTTATAACACTTCCCTGACACTCACCCAACACTTTGGCACCATCATATGATTCATGCATGCTACTTGTCATTGGCACTTCAACGTTTACATTGTTTGACAGGCCACTATAAATACTCAACACTCAGAATGTTGACGCTTCATCTCGCTTCCTGACCATTCCAGTGAATTTTCAAATCACAAATTACAAGGATTTTAACATTTCTAACATTAGACTATTGTCAGACGAACGATACCATACACTAATGGTACTGAATTGAAGATCTAAACTTTTTCTCCCTTTCTGTGTAAATTATGTACATGCTGTTTGTGTGATAATTGTCTCAAGGGGCTGCTGGAAATTTACAGCAGCCCCATGTGGGCTGCCCAAAGGGGTTGGTGCACCAACCCAAGGGGGGTTGGTGCACCAACCCCCCCCCAAGCCCTATAAAATGAGGGTATTGTTTTGGTTATGGTCATCCAAAAATTGAGATTTCTTTTGTAAACTCAATAGAAATCATATGAAGTGTTTCCTTGATCGATTTTCGATCTAAATTGTTTTGTGCTCTCTCTCTTTCTTCTTTGTGCTAGATACTTCGGAGGTCTCGATTGCTTCCGCAGCGCAACAAATTGGTATCAGAGCCTTTAGACGACGAAGATCTAGACGAAGAAGATGAGCAAAAGTGGCGACGACGCTTCTACTTCAATGGCGCAATCTTCAACAACGCGAACTATCGTATCCAATACGAAGTTCGAAATTGAGAAGTTTGATGGGCGGATCAACTTCGGCATGTGGAGATGCGAGGTACTTGACATCTTGAACCAACTTGGTCAAGATCAAGTACTAGATGAGAGACCGACTACGATGTCGGACTCGGAGTGGAGGATGATGAACCGGAATGCTTGCGGCACGATCCGGCTCTACTTGACGAAGGAGAAGAAATATCCTTTTATGGAAGAGACGAACGCGAAAGCGTTATGGGATGCTCTTGGCGAGAAGTACATGAAGAAGAACATCCAAAATCGCCTACACCTAAAGAAGAAGCTCTTTGGCCTCAAGATGGAGGAAGGAGTTTCAGTTGAAGCACACCTTGACTACTACAACAAACTCCTCACAGATCTGAGGAACATCGACGTCAAGGTGGAAGATGAGGACAAGGCGATGATTCTCCTCAACTCGCTACATAAAGACTACGAGCACATCGTTTCAATCTTAACCTACGGTAAAGAATCTATCACCTTCATTGAAGTTTCTAACGCTCTCACAAGCAATGAATTTAGAAAGAAGGATGATGAGAAGATGAGGAGCCAAGGGTCCGATGCACTTACCGTGGTGAGAGGTCGAAGCAATGAAAGGAGTGGAGGCCGCAAAGGGAACCAAAGATGCAAGACGAGGGACAAGAGTAGAGCTTCGCGCACCGACATCGAGAAGGATCAATGCGCCTTCTGCAAAGAAAGAGGACATTGGGCGAGGGAGTGCCCAAAGGCCAAGAAGAAGAAAGCGGCTACCGCCAACATCGTCAAAGGTGTGGAGGTTGATGAGTGGGTCCTTGTCGGCGCCGCTAAGGGGGTGATGGAGGGATGGGTTCTCGACTCGGGATGCTCGTTCCATATGACACCCCACAGAGAGTACTTTACTACTTTCGATGAAGGTAGTAGAAGTACAGTTCTTCTTGGAGACGACAGAGCTTGCACGACGGCGGGCATTGGCACGGTCCGCATCAGGATGGGAGATGGAGTCACAAGGAAATTAGATGAGGTCCGCTACGTTCCCGACCTAAAGAGAAACCTCATATCGCTTGGGTCACTTGAAGCCAAGGGTTGCAAGGTGACCCTGGAGGATGGAGCTTTGAGGGTGACTCGTGGTGCCTTGATTGTAATGAAGGGAAAACGCACAGGCAACCTCTACTACTTGGATGGCGAGGTGGTAACTGGCACGGTGGATCTTACTCGAGAGGATGAGAGAGACGACTCTCTACTTTGGCACATGCGCCTTGGGCATGTTGGCGAGAAGGCTCTTCAGAAGCTGATTGACGGTGACCATCTACGAGGAGCAAAGAGCGGGAAGATCGAATTTTGTGAGCATTGTGTCTTTGGAAAGAAGACACGTGCATCTTTTGGGACCGCCATCCACAACACGAAGGGAGTGCTTGACTATGTCCACACTGATGTGTGGGGACCATCGAGGGCGGCTTCATTAGGAGGTAATCACTATTTTGTGACATTTATTGATGATTTCTCACGGATGGTGTGGGTGTTCTCCTTGAAGTCCAAAGACCAGGTGCTGAGCAAGTTCAAGGAGTGGAAAGTCTTGATCGAGACTCAGACCGGTAAGAAGATCAAGCGACTCCGTAGCGACAACGGTGGAGAATACAGGCCGGACCCCTTCTTTGACTACTGCAGAAAGGAGGGGATACAGCGACACTTCACTGTAGCCAGTACGCCGCAGCAGAATGGTGTAGCCGAAAGGATGAACCGAACTTTGCTGGAGAAAGTTCGGTGTATGTTATCGACATCCGGCCTTGGGAAGGAGTTTTGGGCAGAGGCCTTGGCGTACGCGACCTACTTGGTCAACAGGCTACCTTCTGCAGCACTTGATGGAAGACCTCCTTTGGAGGTATGGTCGGGAAAGCCAGTTTTCCACTACGAGTCTTTGCATATTTGGGGGTGTCCTTCTTACTTCGCAGTAAAAGAGGACAAACTAGATCCTAGAGCCAAGAAAGCCATCTTCTTGGGATTTAGCGATGGAGTGAAAGGGTACAAGCTGTGGTGCCCTACACAGAGGAAGTTGATCCTCAGCAGAGATGTGACGTTCGACGAGTCAACTATGTTGAAGAAACGAAGCGAACCGGAGGTGGAGCCTTTAGAGACACATCTGGAGCAGGTTCAGATTGATGTGTCAAAGATTCCAGAGGAGAGGACTATTGACTCTAGTCCTATACCACATGTTCCAGACGGTCTACTCCAGACAGATGGTGGTGATGGAGGTTCGGCTTCAGGTGGTGGAGATGCTTACTCTCCACAAGATGTACAACAGCTGGATTCCATTGCATCTTCAAGACCACGAAGAGAGATTAGAAGACCTGCAAGGTATACTGATTTGATCTCATATGCTTTCCCTGCAGTTAGTATTGATACTCCCACCTCCTTCCAAGAGGTGGAGCTTTCCGAAGACCCACAGAGATGGAAGAAAGCAATGAACGAGGAGATGGAATCGCTTTGGAAGAACAAGACATGGGAGCTGGTGGAGCTTCCTCGTGGCAAGAAGGCGATTGGGTGTAAGTGGGTTTACACTAAGAAGGAAGGAGCCAAAGATGGAGATATCCGCTTCAAAGCAAGACTTGTGGCGAAGGGATATGCTCAAAAAGAGGGGATCGACTACAACGAAGTATTCTCCCCGGTTGTGAAGCATTGCACGATTCGAATTCTATTGGCGTTAGTTGTACAACTCGATCTTGAGTTGGTACAACTAGATGTCAAGACGGCTTTCTTGCATGGCGAGCTTGAGGAGGAGATCTACATGGCTCAACCTGATGGCTACGAGGATGGAGATGGACTTGCATGTAAGTTGAAGAAATCTCTTTATGGGTTGAAGCAATCTCCTAGACAGTGGTATAAGCGCTTTGAGCGCTTCATGACACAAGATCAAGGGTATGTCCGGAGTCCCTTTGATCTTTGTGTATTCTTTCGGAGGCTTGAAAATGGTTCCTTCATCTACCTCTTACTTTATGTTGATGACATGCTCATAGCGTCATCAAATAAAGAAGAGATCCAGAGGTTGAAAGACCAGTTGAGTTGCGCGTTTGAGATGAAGGACCTTGGCGATGCACGAAGGATTCTTGGCATGGAGATATACCGAGATCGAGGTGGAGGTACATTACATCTTTCTCAGAGTCGCTACTTGAAATCTATTGTTCACAGATTTGGATGTGAAAAGATGAAGACCGTGCTTACTCCACTTGCACCTCACTTCAAGCTTTGTGCAATGCATTCTCCGAAGGATGATGATGAGAAGGAGTCTATGAAGAAGGTACCATATGCTAATGCGGTAGGTGCAATGATGTATGCGATGGTGTGCACGAGACCCGACCTTTCACACGCGGTGAGCATGGTGAGCCGTTACATGCACAATCTAGGGAAGGCACATTGGCAGGCGGTGCAGTGGATTCTAAGATACATCAATGGCACCATTGATTTGGGAATGACATACAAGCGAGATGATGATGGTCCGCAAATTGTTGGGTATGTTGATTCTGATTTTGCAGGCGACTTGGATGGGAGGAGATCCATGACAGGCTATGTCTTCACCTTGTCAGGAGCTCCTATTTGTTGGCGAAGTATACTTCAGTCTACAGTAGCCTTGTCTACCACAGAGGCAGAGTACATGGCATTAACTGAAGCTGTGAAGGAGACGATATGGCTAATGGGCTTGATGGACAACTTGGGTGTTTGGCAAGACAGGTATGACTTGCATTGTGATAGCCAAAGTGCAGTACACTTAGCAAAGAATCAAGTCTTCCATGCAAGGACCAAGCATATCGATGTCAGGTATCACTTTGTTCGTGACTATGTTGGAGAAGATGACGATGACATCATCTTGATGAAGATAGGGACGGAGGACAACCCTGCGGACATGCTTACGAAGGTTGTTACAGGGGTCAAGTTTAAACATTGTTTGGACTTGATCAACATTGTTCCAAGATAACGATGGTGGCCCCTTCTGGGGTAACGAGGCTCTGTGGAGCCATATGAGCCTTTCGAGGCAAGATGACGGGAACACGAGATGATTCTCACCGAGGAGGAGCGTTGACGGTCGATTGTGTGACATAGACCCAATATTTCGCCAAGGTGGAGATTTGTGATAATTGTCTCAAGGGGCTGCTGGAAATTTCCAGCAGCCCCATGTGGGCTGCCCAAAGGGGTTGGTGCATGGGTTGGTGCACCAACCCAAGGGGGGTTGGTGCACCAACCCCCCCCCCTAAGCCCTATAAAATGAGGGTATTGTTTTGGTTATGGTCATCCAAAAATTGAGATTTCTTTTGTAAACTCAATAGAAATCATATGAAGTGTTTCCTTGATCGATTTTCGATCTAAATTGTTTTGTGCTCTCTCTCTTTCTTCTTTGTGCTAGATACTTCGGAGGTCTCGATTGCTTCCGCAGCGCAACAGTTTGAACATATATAACATAAATGTGTTACACCATTCAAACACACAGAAGATTCATGTATGGACATTTAACAAGTCCTTGTGATCAATGTTGCATTTTTTTTAAATAGCATGTATATAATCCTCATCTGGCTCATGAACTTCCTCTTATACTCTCCTTGATCATCTCCCTCAAGATTGTCTACAAATAGGTTTCCATATGGGTATTGACATGCAAATTGACTGTAACACTGATACTTATAATACTATGTGCATGACGCAACCTTGGAAGCCTTACCCATAACTTCGTTGCCTAAACTTTTCATGCTAATAGGAAGTGTTTGGTTTGACTTTGACTAAAACTACCTTATGATTGGTTGCAACAATTTTGTACTGGATAACTAGACAATTCTCGAGAATCATAACATCTCGTCGTAGGTAATGAATGGACGCTGTCAAACTCCTGCACTAGCAAATATGTATGCTCTAATGCATGAACCTCATGAATGATAAGCTCCTTTTAAAGATTAGATAGAATGTCGGATGTAAACATAGACAAGGTCATACCAATATCTTTTGTCACACCACATTGCATCAAGTACTCATCAAAACGATCAATGTTATCGGATACAAACCCATTATCTTGGCACAGACTGGACCACTGGTTAAGAAGCCAATTATCATCGGACAAACTCTATTACTGGTTAAAAATTACTAATGAAAAGAGGTAGGCAAGTAGTTTTCATTCAGCTTCTCCTTTTATCTCACATTAATATATGTGGTTGTCTCCCACTATCTAATAGGTGCATAACATTTTGCCAAAATAATTTACCTGGTCCAATTAATTTTATCTTAACAAATATAATATTCCAATTTTCTAACATAATGAACCAATTAAAATAGTGATCTACGTCAGACATCCAATCAATAAAAACCTTAGGATTTAAGATGGCCATCAAAAATAGGTGGTTCTGCGTTGATGTTCCTTGTCACTTTCTTGTCTGCATCACATCATTCAGTATCAGACCTCCCTTTGTACCGCTTATGCGGACCAGAACCCGTATTATTATGTGAGTCATCAAATTGTACAAGGTAACTGCATATTAACCCAAACAACATTACTAAAAATACAAATGACATTTCGTGAGTCATGAGACGAGAAAGTGAGCAGATATTAGCATGTTCATAGTTATATCTGTTCTTGTGGGACTACATAAAATACAAATACAAGAAATATCTTGATATGAATACCCATATTTAATAATCTTTGCAAACAGATATGTATACATACAATGAACCTTAGAAATGTTTTAACACTACTCCACTGGTAAATATTCCACAATGACAATTTAAATTTTTTTACATAATTTGATTAATAACTCTATGGCTTCATTTGTATAAGCTGGAAATTGCATTTGAAAACAGCCTCAATCTAAACTCTTAAAATGTACCTCTATGTGTCTACATGCTAACATTCTGATAGATGCATATATCAGGGTGGTCAAAAGGAGGTTAAATATGCATACATAAAGTAGGCATTTATGAATGTTTGAGTCGTGCTATTGGTAAATTTACATATGTTCCTGAATTTGGGCATCTAGCAATTGAGCTACCCCAATATTGACATCTGAACCATGAATATACTGATTCAGGATTCAATTTGTACCCAAAAGCAATTACTCAACCTCAAATTTAATTTGGGTAATTTGGTAGTACCCATATCTATTTGTGAGCCTACTGAATCATGAAATAACTATTTAGGTTTATTCCTTGAAACTTCACTGAAACAATCATTTGTAAAGCTTTGATTTTGGAAACATAGTTATCATAGATCAATTATAGTGGAGCTTGTCCGTGAAAATTCATTCAGTGCCTTTAAATTACAGGTTTCATCTATAGTGACAGTCTCAAGACAATTTGCAGATTTCATCTCTAAAATGAGAAGTCCTCACGAGATTTGGAGTATTGCTTGCCATGTCGGTTTCACAATACCATTCGGTAAGAGCAATGTCGTTCAGTGACACTTAGAACATTTAGGTTGTTTGTCATCCTACTAGGAGGCTGAATACTTTATAACACTTCCCTCACACTGATACGATTAAGGTTAATCGTAGCAAAAGTTCAGATTTTTAGGTGGAAGAAAGAAAAGAAATTTGATGTGGGCAATGTAATTGATAAGAAATAAGAGATAATTGATCTTTTCTGGAGTAGATCGCTTCCTAACTTGAAATATGGGATCAAGTTTATTCCCCCAAAACCTAGCCGTCAAAATGACAAATTATCTCAATATCTCGATAGCTAACACAATTAGGGTTAATCCCCTTAAATACTCCCTAACAAAATACTAAACACACAACGACTTAAAAACATAGAAGGTAGTGCATAAAACAAAATTGCACGATACTAAATCGAACCCATGGCCGCTCCCACGCCCACGTCCTTGCCGCACCTTTTGCGGTACACGATCGCATCATTACTCCCCCCCAAAATCGAACCTTGTCCTTAAGGTTGAAATTTGGAAACTGCACTCTGATGGTGTCCTCCAGCTCCCACGTAGCCTCGTGATCGGGCAGTCCTACCCATCGTACCAACACCTCTCGACCCCCATCCTCAATGCGCCTCACCTGTAGAATATCCTGGTGCTCCATAAGTGCCTCCGAATCAGCTGTCAAAGTAGGTGGCAGAGTGGCCACCACCGTATGCGTCCCAATCGCCCGCCGTAACTGAGAGACATGGAAAACCGGATGCAATACCGATCCTGGGGGGGGGGGGCAATGTCAACCTATAAGCCACGGGCCCAATCTTCACCTCTATCTAGAAGGGCCCGTAAAAGGGAGCAGCCAACTTTTCGTTCCAGCGTCGTGCTAGTGATCTCTGACGGTATGGCCTCAGCCTTAGATATACATGGTCTTCCACCGCGTAGTCAACCTCTCTGCGGTGTCCATCAGCCTTTACCTTCATAAGATGATGAGCCCTCATAAGGTACTTCTTCAGCTCCTCCAAAACTCCATCTCGCTCCTCGAGGTACTTGTCCAATTGTGATACAGGTGTTGACCCGCTATGGTAGTGGACCAATGCCGGTGGGTCCCTGTCGTACAAAACCCGAAATGGCGTCGTCTGGACCGCTGAATGGAAGGAAGAATTGTACCAGTATTCGGTCCACGTCAACCACCGATACTAACTCCTCGGGCAATCTGACACAAAGCCGTGAAGGTACGTCTCAACGCTCCTGTTGACGACCTTCGTTTGTCCATCCGTCTGAGGGTGGTAAGCGGTGCTCCTCCGCAGAATGGTCCACTGGACCCTGAACAACTCCTTCCAGAAGTTGCTCAAGAAGATCGTGTCCCTATCTGATATAATGGAAGTGGGAAAACCGTGTAGACGAACTACCTCCCGAATAAAGGCTGTGGCTACTGTCCCTACAGTGTACGGGTGTCGCAGTCCGATGAAATGCGCATACTTGCTCAGACGGTCAACCACCACCAAGATCACCGTGTACACCTCCGGCTTGGGCAGTCCGTCAATAAAATCCATGCTGGTCCCCTCCCACACCTGCTCAGGAAGAGCTAAGGGCTGCAACAGTCCTGCCGACGCCATGGCAAGGTATTTGTGATACTGGCAGACGTCACAACTGGCTACCATCTCTGCTATGTCCTTCTTCATCCCCCGCCAATGCAGCTCTCTAGCCATCCTCATATAGGTCTGCTGGACGCCAGAATGGCCCCCTACCGCGCTCCCGTGGAACTCATGAAAGATCAACGGTATGTGAACTGAAGCCTGTGGTATGACTAACCTCCCTTGATATAACAGCCGTCGTTCCTCCAGTGTATAGCCCGGATGCTCAGCCACCCCTTGAACCAAATCCTCGCGGATCCTAGACAGCTCCTCATCGGTGTCCACCTCCCTCCATAACGGCTCCCACTCTGTCAGCAGTGGTACTGACAAGGCTACTAAGGATGTGACCTCGTCTCTTCGCGATAGTGCATCAGCAGCCTTGTTCTCCAACCACGGCCGATAGTGTATCTCAAACTTATAGTCAACAAGTTTAGATAGCCACTTCCGATAGTCTGCCGCTACTAGCCTCTGCTCCAGCAAATACTTCAGCGACCTCTGATCCGTGCGCACCACAAAATGTCGTTCCAACAGGTAAGGACGCCATTTCTGAATCGATAAGGCGATCGCCATCAGCTCCCTCTCATACACGGATTTCTGCCTCGCCCGTGCGGACAAGACCTGACTAAAGTAGGCCACAGGTCGCTGATCCTGCATCAACACTGTTCCAAGCCCATGCCCCGAGGTATCGGTCTCCACCACAAAAGGCATGCTAAAGTCGGAAAGGGCCAACATCGGAACTATCGTCATCGCCCTCTTCAATGCCTCAAACGCCGTCGTAGCCTCATCGCTCCACTGGAACCCATCCTCCTTCAATTGCTCAGTCAGAGGCCAGGCAATGGTGCTGTAGCCCTCTACGAACTTGCGGTTGTAGCTAATTAAGCCCAAAACCCTCGCAACGCCCTCAATGTCGTCGGCTGCGGACAATCTAATATGGCCTCAATCTTGTCTTTATCCGCTGCCACCACCTCTGCTGATACTACGTGCCCCAAGTACTCCACTCTCTCCTGAGCAAACGTGCAATTCTTCATATTGGCATATAGCTGGTGGGCCTGCAGCTCCTGTAGCACCGTCTCCAAATCCCGTACGTGCTCCTCCATCGTGCGGCTGTAGACAAGTATGTCGTCGAAGAACACCAAGACAAACTGCCGCAGATAAGGCTGAAATATATTGTTCATCAACGCCTGAAAAGTAGAGGGCGCATTCGTCAGCTCAAATAGCATGACGAGGAACTCGTAGTGCCCCTCATGAGTCCGAAAGGCAGTCTTGTGCACATCCTCAACCTTCATCCTGATCTAGTGATATCCCGACTTCAAATCAATTTTCGAAAAGATCGACGCCCCATGTAGCTCATCCAATAACTTATCTATCACTGGTATGGGAAAACGATCCGCCACAGTCTCCTTGTTGAGGGTATGGTAGTCAACACAGAACCTCCAACTACCGTCCTTCTTCTTCACCAAGAGTATCGGACTAGAAAAGGGACTGACACTCAGTCGTATCACTCCTGCCTGTATCATCTCCCGGATCAGCCGCTCAATCTCATCCTTCTGAATATGAGGGTACCTGTAAGGCCGAACACTGATCGGGGCCGCTCCCTCACGCAACACGATGGCGTGCTCGTGGTCCCTCTATAGCGGAAGTCCATGTGGCATCTGAAACACATGCTCATAACTCTCCAATAACTCCACCACCTCTTGAGGCATCGCCTGCTCCTCCGCTACTGCTCCCAGCTCCTGTTACGTGACAAAAAATGCCGCTCCTCCGACTAGTACTGCCTGGGCCATGAACTTAAGGGATGTCGCGCAACAGCACAGACTGGGGTCCCCTAACAGAACCACGATCATCTCGTCCTCCTGATACTCCATCCGCAACAACTTCCAGTTGAACTTGGTATCGCCCAAGGTCTGTAACTACTACATCCCCAAAACCAAGTCCACCTTCCCCAACTCCAGGGGGTAAAAATCCGCCACTATCTGAGTCCCCTGCACTGCCAGTATCACTGATCTGCAAATCCCACTGCTCTCCCCCCTCTGGCTTGTGCCCAAAATCACCCCAAAAGTGGTCGTCTCACTCATATCAAGCCCCTGCTGCTCCACCACCTTCTTCGAGATGAAATTGTGGGTGGCCCCACTGTCCAGTATCATCACCTCCCGATCTGCCAACATGTATGCCAGCTTCATGGTGTGATAGGGCGTAAATCCCACCACGGAGCTGAGCGACACCTCCACGGTATCCAAGTGTGCATGCTGCTCTGCCTCCTCGTCCACTATGTCAAGTATAACCGTAGTGTCTCCCTCTTCCTCCTCCTCTGCCGTCACCTCCAACTGCATGCTCATCCCGCACACCTGTGTCCTGGTGTAAATCTCTCATCGCACTTGAAGCACAGCCACTTGGCCCTGTGCTCCCTCATCTCTGCATCTGTCATCTGGGGAGTCTTCCCTCCTGGTCTGGCCTCCGCTGCTGGAGTCCCGACCGTGACCCTGGGTACTGCAGACGGAGCTGGGCTGCGTGTCGTGACCCCGCCCCACGTTCTTCGAGACCTCCTCTTCTGAGTCCGCCTGTCCTCCACTCTCCTAGCCACTCACATCATGGCTGCCACCCCCTGACGGTCATGTACTCCCAGCTCCGCTCTCACGGCTGGCTTCAGTCCCTTCAAAAAATTTCCCTCCATTGATTCCTCCGACACCCCCCTCTATTCGGCTCGAGAGTGTCTAGAACTTTGCGATATAATCAAGTACGGTCACATCCTGCCTCAAAGCGTATAACTGCTCAAACAACCCTCCCCGTGGGTCTCCTGAAACCTCTCCATAAGGCACTCTGTCAGCTCCCTTCAAGTCCGTATAGGCCTCTGCTTCTGGGTCCACCGATACCACGCAAAAGCCTCACCCTCAAAATTCAGTGCCACCGCCCTCAGTCTCTCCGCTCAGTGCAGCCCGCAACCTCAAAGTACCTCTCTATCTGGTAAATCCATCCGTCAGGGTCCTTCCCATCAAAAAAATGGTGCTTTCAACTTCCTCATCTCTGGGTTGGTGTCACCTCGTGGTGGCCCTTCCCTGTTCACTGTCTGCCGCCTCTAGTAAGTGTGATCCTCGGTCCTCCACTGTCCAGCATCTCCCCTGGTCCTCTCATTGGCGAGTGCACCAACATCGTCTCACTCGTCAACCTGCTCTCGCCGGAGTCCTCCACGTAGCCACCTTTCTTCGACGCCCCCAAAAGGAGCGGGAAATCCTCTTGCGGGCCCCAGATGGGCCCACATGTCCTCGTCGCCCACCCCCCACAAAGCCTGCCCGCCTCCTGTGGGCCCCAAGTGGGCCGGCCACCCTCCTCCACCCCCCATGGGGGGCGGATCGCCATCTGCGGACCCCAGGTTGGCCCACCTACCATCCCCCCCCCCCCCCCCCCCGCCGGGGGCAAAACTCCCCATGTGCCCCCAGGTTGAGGGCGCTACCCTCCGCCGCCCCCATGGGGGTGGAAAAGCCCCAGCGGGCCCCAGATGGGCCCGCTGTTATTTGCCGCCCCCAAAAGGGGGCGGTTGCGCTCCTGCGGCCCCTGTTCGGGGCCGCCCGCCTTTGCCGCCCCCAGTTGGGGGCAGCCGACCATCGGCGGGTCCCTGGTGGGTCTGCACATCCTCCCGGTGCCCCGTGCCGTTCCCCCACGAAGGGGAAGCCCCTCCTTCAAACCCTTGGGCTAGGGTTTGCCTTCCGCCATCGTCGTTTTTCGGGATTGTCTGCGAGATCAGATCTGAGGAACCCGACGATTTCGGATCTGGATCTCGCTGAAAAAATTGCTGCTGCTGAAGCATCTTCGCTACGTCAGCAAATCCGTCCTTTATCTCACGTAAATGTCGCTCCGAGATCTGATTCAACTTCTCATCCATGGTAGCGCTCAGATCCGCCTTGATTTCTTTCCTCATATCTGTCATCTCCTTCCGCAACCCCGAGATCTCTGCATCAAGTCGCTCCTCCAGAGTTTTCGTCGTAGCCGCTCGCGTGTTCGCCATAGAATCGAGTGTTCTGATACCAAATTGGTACGATTAGGGTTAATCGTAGCAAAAGTTCATATTTTTAGGTGGAAGAAAGAAAAGAAATTTGATGTGGGCAATGGAATTGATAAGAAATAAAAGATAATTGATCTTTTCTGGACTAGATCGCTCCCTAACTTGAAATATGTGATCAAGTTTATTCCCCCAAAACCTAGCCGTCAAAATGATGAATTATCTCAATATCTCGATAGCTAACACAATTAGGGTTAATACCCTTAAATACTCCCTAACAAAATACTGAACACACAACAACTTAAAAACATAGAAGGTAGTGCATAAAGCAAAATAGCATGATACTAAATCGAACCCACGACCGCTCCCACGCCCGCATCCTCGCCGCGCCTTCTGCGGTACACGACCGCATCACACACTCACCCAACACTTTGGCACCGTCATATGATTCATGCCTGCGACTTGTCATTGGCACTTCAACTTTTACGTTGTTTGACATGTCACTATAAATACTTGACACTCGGAATGTCGATGCTTCATCTCGCTTCCTGACCATTCCAGTGAATTTTCAGATCACTAAGGGCCTGTTCTTTTGGCCGAATGAACCGAGATTCCTCCAAAAAAACTACTATTCCCCGTCCCATCTCTTCTCTCTCCTCTACTTTTCTTCTTCCTGTTCTTTTGCACAACAAATCCGAATGAAGAAAATGGCCGACGTGGCCAGTCCAAACGGGTTGCGAGAAATCTCCGGAAAATGAGGTGAATACGCAGGATTCCAGCTGCGTGGGCCCCTGTTCTCTCTCTCAGCCAATCACAGATTTGTTTTTTAATTCATAAATAAACACCCGGTTTAATAATAATTAATTAATTATTTTAACAAAAGTGGACCCCATATCTCACTTTCTATCTTAACTTTCAAACCCAAAAAGAACACACATACACAAGAAAGTTGCTGCAGGTCCCACAACCAACTTTCAAACCCAAATTTCTCTCTCATCAGATTCCACACTTCTCAACTTTCCCAGTTTATACTTTCCTACAAAAGAACAGGCCCTAATTACAAGGATTTTAACATTTCTAACATTAGACTAGTGAGTCAGACGAACGATACCATACACTAATGGTACGGAATTGAAGATCTAAACTTTTTCTCCCTTTCTGTGTAAATTATGTACATGCTGGTTGAACATATATATGAAAAATAAGTACCCAATATCACGATCGGACATTCGATCCATCATTCTTTCTATTGAGGCCAAGAAAGAGACCCTAATTTTTCGCATGAAGGCTATTATGATAATGATGATGATAAAAAAACAAAAAGTTCAGGATGTCAATTCTTCACAGATGCAATAATAAAAATGGGGTATCTGTGTGTTAATGACATTAATTTTGTTATGACTAATTTGGACCAGCCCGAATTACAACAGCCCACGGCCCAGCCTCAAATGTGACGCCAAGTAGAGAAGACGGGCCCGCCCGGAAGGGCCCACGGACGGGGCTGAAGGCCCAGCCACTCCACCCTCGGGGGCACCCGACTAGCCCTCATTCGGCCAGATTAACCGCCCCTCGGAATCCGCGATCCCATAATGGCCATTAACGGACCCGTTAATGGGCCACCCCTCCACTACGCGCGAGTGAGAGGAGGCGGAGGCGGATCGTGGGGACGTGAAAGGAGGCGGGACATGGGGCAATCGCGAGGGACCATATAAGGGGAAGGTCAAGACGATGGAGAGAGGGATCGAGACTCAGGTAATCAACAGAGAGGTACTCCATCAACGACCTAGGCATACGCCATCTCAATTCTTCCCTCTCCCAAACTCGCGCCGCCTGGGTTGACGTTCCGGCTTCCTTGCAAGCCAGATCTCCCCCGCCGAGTACCCCTTCAGACCTTGATCTGACTTAGGCATCAGAGAGGATTTGGCCGGAACCTAGGTTTGGCCTCCCTGACGAGTTTCCTCATCTGTCCAGGAAGAAGCTGTCCGAGGCGCGGAGGCTACCCCTCAGCGTCGGGCGGCCACCCCCCTCACAGACGTCAGGTGGACGGCTGCTCGAGAACCGACCCTCTAGCAAGGCGCCGAGGCTACCCCTCGACGCGGATCCGACCGAGGTCGAGTGCGACCCAGCCGAGGCCGAGCGTGATTCACCGAGCCGAGGCTTCTCCTCAGCTCCCTGAAGGCAGAGGATCGACGCGACCCGGGGACTCCCCCGTCTACGCCCGACCCCGCTTCCACCCACACCGAGAGCACGCGGGCTCGGCGATCCCAAGGGACCTCCAAGTCGGCCACTTGACCACGTTGACCATGCAGCCGACAGTCAATGAGCAGTGGTGAGAAACCACCTGTAAACATCTGGCGCCGTCTGTGGGAACCGAACAACACCCACGTAAAACAACCACACCGACAATGACACGGCTCCGCCCCCCGCGGCGGAGAAGAGGCGCGGCCCCGGTGGTGGGCACTGACCAACGCCGTGGCAAGCAGAGCGAGGCCGTGCCTCCCGAGCACGCGAACCGGGCAGCGAGCTCGGATCGTGCGGAGGACAGTGTTGAGGAGACCGGCGGCCGACCGTTATCTTCCTGGGGCAGTAGGATTGGGAGAACACGGGAAAAGCCGAGATCGAGCGAAGCGTTGGTGGTATCCCTGATCATCGATACCTCCGTGGTGCGGCGGCTGCTAGTCGACACCGGCAGCTCGTGCGAAATCCTCTTCACATCGACTTTGGAAAGGATGGGGCTGCGCGGCGAGGACTTGGAGCCATGCACTGGGCCCGTGGTGGGTTTCATGGGACATTCCGCACCTATCATCGGGGCGATCCACCTCCCGGTCACGCTCAGGGGAGCACCCGATTCGGTGACACTGACGGTGGAATTCATTGTGCTGAAAGTCGGCTCGGCGTACAATGGGATCATCGGCCGCCCCCTCCTCAACGCTATCGATGCGGTGGTCTCGACGCTCCACCGGACAATTAGGTTTCAGACCCCAAAAAGGGTCAGGCAAATCGACGGCGACACGAAGGGAGAGAAGATCTGCTACCACCTGACAGACGAGAAGGTCGTCGGAGGGCCTGGCGATCCAATGGCTTCACTCGACCTGAGGCATGGACCGAGACCCACCCCTACGGAAGAACAAGAGCAGATCCCCGTCACGAACGTCAAGGGGAGATTCGTCTCCATTGGGTCAGGGTTGGATCCTGACTCGAAGCGCAAGCTGGTTGAATGCCTGGAGGCTAACCTGGACGTCTTCGCGTGGTCAACCGAGGATATGCCCGGCGTTGATCCCCGGGTGATCGTTCACTGATTGAACGCCGACCCCAACTTCAGACCTGTCCGACAGAAGAAGCGGAACCTAGGTGGCGAAAAGATGAAGGCGGCCTCTGATGAAGTAGAACGACTCCTCGACGCCGGTTTCATCCGAGAAGTCTGGTACCCCAAATGGATGTCCAACGTGGTAATGGTCAAAAAACCCAACGGGAAGTGGCGAATGTGTGTGGATTTTAGCGACCTCAACAAAACCTGTCCCAAGGACGGCTATCCACTGCCACAGATCGACCACCTCGTAGACAGCGCCTCGGGATACGAGATACTCAGCTTCATGGACGCCTACTCTGGGTACAACCAGGTCCAGATGGATCCTGACGATGAAGAGATGACGGCTTTCACGACGGACCGAGGGACCTTCTGCTACAAGAAAATGCCTTTTGGATTGAAGAACGCGGGGGCAACCTACCAAAGAATGGTCAACAAGGTGTTCGACTCCCAGATAGGAAGAAACCTGGAAGTCTACGTCAACAACATGCTGGTCAAATCGAAGGATCCTGCTGACCATATCACCGACCTAAGGGAAACCTTCGAGCGGCTACGAAAGTACATATCCGGCTCAATCCCGCGAAATGCACGTTCGGGGTGAGATCCGGCAAGTTCCTAGGATTCATGATCACCAATCGCGGGATCGAGGCCAACCCCGACAAGATCGAGGCACTGATCAACATGCGGGAGCCGACAACCAGCTGCAGAGGTTGAATGGCCGCATCGCCGCCCTCGGGCGATTTATGTCCCGGGCGGCGGAAAGATCTCTCCCGTTCTTCAAAACTCTGAGGAAGGCCATCGCCGCGCCAGCCGACGAGAGGAAAACAATACCATAGGATGAGGACTGCTCACGAGCATTCACCGATCTCAAAGAGTACCTCCGCAGCCCACCACTCCTCTCCAAGCCATGAGAGGGGGAGTCGTTGAGCCTCTACTTAGCCTGCACGATGGAAGCGGTGAGCTCGGTGCTGATCCGGGAGGACGACGGGGTGCAGAGGCCGGTATACTACACCAGTCGTGTCTTGAAAGACACTGAGGGGCGGTACACACCAATGGAGAAGTTAGCGTACGCCCTCGTCCTCTCAGCCAGGCGGCTCCGACCCTACTTCCAGGCTCACACGATACTGGTCCTAACCGATTCCCAGTTGGAACAGAACCTCAAGAGGTTTGACCGCATGGGAAGGATGTTGAACTGGGGGGGTCGAGTTGAGCGAATTTGACCTGCGATTCAAGCCAAGTACGGCCATCAAAGGGCAGGCCCTAGCTGATTTCATCGCCGAGTGTACCATAGAAGAAAGGACCCTCACGTCGGGAGACGTCTCGGTAACGGTAACAAACCAACCTTTGTATTTACTTATGACTGACGCCAACTCGGCTGGCCACTCAGGGGACCAGGACACATGAATTATTCATGTGGATGGCTCGACGACCCGGGCGGGGAGCGGGGCCGGGATCACGATTTGATCTCCCGAGGGGAACGTCGTCGAATACGCACTTAGGTTCGAGTTCCCAGCCACCACCAACGTGGCCGAGTATGAAGCCGCGATAAACGGCTTGAGGCTAGCCCGAGAACTCGGAGCTGAGTGCGTACGGCTCCTTAGCGACTCGAAGCTCATCATCAACCAGCTGCAAGGGAGCTACGAGGCGCATGAAGAAACGATGCAGGGCTACCTGGCCACGGCCAAGACTGAGATATCCAAATTCAAAAGGGCCGAGACCCTTCACCTCCCGCGGTCGGAGAATGCCCGAGCAGACGCTCTGTCCAAGCTTGCTTCCTCCTCGCCCAAGGAGTTGGGTCGCACCGTCTATATGGAAAACCTCAGGAGCCCCAGTACGGAAGAGAAGGAGGTGATGGAGATTGATGGAGACCCCACCTGGATAGACCCAATCATCCGATACCTCACCCACGGGGAAGCGACAACCGACGTGGAAGAACATCGTGTAGTGCCCTGGGAAGCTACTGCACATGTACTAGAGGGGGGGTGAATAGTACTTTTAAATAATAAGGAGTGTTATTCCTAATTATCGTGCAATTAACAAACAACGATGCGGAATAACTACAATCAAGAAATAATGCAAACGCAAACACAATGGTTTAATGGGTTCGGATCCACCCAAGTCTCCCCGACTTGTTCCCGGTGATCCTACGTCCCAACCACCCGGATCCCTTCCGGATACTTGAGTTAGAAACCCTAACTCAAGATTTCCAATATGAACACTTGCGAAAACCTCACAAGTGCAATCGACCTACAATCGATGACCGTGACTCCCACAACCCGGGATCACGCAAAACCTCTCACAACCGAGAGTATACAATTCAAATATAACTGAAATGAAATGCTTACCAACAAAATACCTATGCCTTGAGATTTCTTACCAAATTAGGGCAAAGAGGATTTTGATGGAGGAAGATGGCACCAAACCCTAGCTTCAAGAAGATGACCAGCAATGGAAGCCTAGGGTGGAGATGGTGACCTAGAATCAAGCTTCTAGCTTGAATGGCTCACAATGGAGAGAATCTCTCTTGAGGATTTAGGACTCAAGAACTTGAGGGAGAGATTCTTGTGAGAAGAGAGAGCTTGGAAATAGAGTTGATTGCTCTTCTCTTTTGATCTGAAAATATCTCCAATATGTTGCTTCACCCCTTCAAGAAATGAATCAGGATTCTATTTATAGGGGCAAGGAAAAACGAGTTCAAAAAGATCCCAACGGCTCTTTTCTGAACCAGACTAGTCGGTCAAAGAAGGATCACTGACCGACTAGTTCATCAACTAGTCGGTCGGTGATATAACGTAGACCGACTAACGGTTGAACAGCCAAAAGGTGAAGTTCCAGGCAAAGACAACTAGTCGGTCTAAGAAGACTTGCCGACCGACTAGTTTCTCAACTAGTCGGTCGGTGAATGATCTTTGACCGACTAACGTCGAAATAGGATAGGTTGACTTCAAGATGACTTAGTCGGTTTAAGAACAAATGCTGACCGACTAGTGTCTCAACTAGTCGGTCGGTAAACGTTCTTTGACCGACTAACTCGAAACAGTAGCTCAGGCTGAAAATGAGTGAACACAACTAGTCGGTCTAAGAAGGATTACTGATCGACTAAATCGTCATTTAGTCGGTCGGTGACTCTTCTTTGACCGACTAACTGTAGTCATAGAAAGAGCTGAATTAGAGAAGACAAACTAGTCGGTTTAAGTAGAGTTTCCGACCGACTAAATCGTCATCTAGTCGGTTGGTGACTCTTCATGAACCAACTAACATGCACTCGAAGCCGAGGGAAGAAGCGATAGGCTTCGGGAAAGTTTCTAATGGCTTCTAAGAATATCCTAGCTCTAAGATATGAGCGAAATGAAGATTATAAAGTAAGTCCTACTCAAGGCTTAACATTCTAATCTATGAAGCTAGAAGACTATAAAATAAACCTTACGAGCCGTCTTCAAAGCTTCAATCTTCATTCCTCTTGACTTCAATATTGCTCCTCGAGCTTCAACGAAGCTCCAGGCATACGATCACGCGTATTGAGAAGTCTTGAGACGTCGCTTTTGTTGTACGTGGTATTTTGGCGACGATCTCCATAACTGCGCTCACAAACTGTTAGTTCATGATATATTTATGTTTGCTCATCATCCAAAACCAAATCCGGGGAGTCCAATACTCAACATTCTCCCCCTTTTTGGTGATGACAAACCAACATATATAATAATAAAAAATAATGAACTAAATGAAATATACTTACTCCCCCTGCATTGATGACACATTAGTTCCATATGAAATAATAAGCACATACATCAAGCAGACGAGGAAAGTAAAAATGCAAATCCAATATTTGAGATTTAGGATTTGTAATCCATTTTTATATCTTAACTCCCCCTGAATCTAACATATCAAATTAGATTCATGGTAAATTATCATTTAGCACATGCCATTATTATGCCATTATTATATCTCTCCCCCTTTGGCATAATCCAAAAAGAGCGGGAGGAAGCCAATGATAACAAATCATGGCCAAATAATTTATTAAGCATGGGAGTCTAAGAATACGACCGCGTTTCATATGACACCAAAATAAAATTCGAATAAAATCAAAGCGTGTCAATGAGACCATAGTCGAAAATCGTAAACTTAAATCATCAAAATATCAAATGTAAATTCACTTATTGAAGAAATGAATTTACTTTCCAATATCAACATTTATAGCTATTTTAGTGCATGGAAAACAATTCTATGTTTTCATACAACTAAAGCTATTGAATCAAAATAAGTCGTCGAGCGACGAAATCAATATCAGAGACATACATAAAATGTGCACAAAGGAATGATCCATCAGAAGAGTGGTGCACATCATAGAATATCAAATGTCACAATATCGATCGAAAATGAGCATAAAGTAAAAGCACATCAAAACTAAGTGAAGTGTGCGATGAGAAGTGACAAGGTGATAAAAGTAATACGAAAATCATCATAATAACTTTTAAAACACGTCATGCCAAAAATAGAAATGAATTTCAAAGAATTTATGGCATTCACAATTCTATCATGCTAGGAGAAACAAAATGATACCAATGTAAAGAAATAGATTCTAACCAAGCATGCATTCAACCCTCATGGATACCAAATGTAATATTATACTTACAACATTAAGCTCCCCCTACATTGGTGCATTGCCTAAGCACCATCAACTCCGTTTGAATGAAAGTCTTCGCAAATCGAGGAGTTGGTAGGGTTGGTATCCCACGGTGGATTGAACCTAGAAAAACTTCATTTTGGTATCCAAAAACCCTTTTGGATCCAATGGGTTAGACAACAAATTTGAAATATGAAATAAAAATTATTTTAACCCATAAATTAACATAATCAAAATCAATTTTATAAACATATGCCTTGGTACCCATAACATGATCATAAACTCATGGTACCAAGCAATGAAGGGTTAAAGGAACTAACCCTTCGGAAACCAAGTCCAAGAGGAACTTGACTTCCCAACATAATCATCATTCAAAATAACATCATTAATATATGATTTCACATAAACATTCATAGCATCATCGCTAGTGTTCTTGGGACCCCAAATAGTGTACATTTTGGGAATCCTCTTCCTAGTGGTTGCATGCACAAAGGGTTGATTTCTATGTGGTGCATGTGGCCTAGGAGCATGAGATCTAGCAATAGCATTATGATGAGCATGAGATCCATGATGTGGTGTAGCATACATACGTGGATAAGCATGAGGTGTGTATGCATGAGGATGATTATGAGAGAAGGCATGCACATGTTGATGAGATGTTTGAACATAAGCATTAGGATGTGCATGAGCATGATTACGTGCACGTGGGTGTCTCATATGAGTGTTTGCACGTGCTCGTGGGTGCGGAGTACAAAAATCATCATTAATATTTGCATGCACCGGTGGAGTAGGATGTGTGTTCCTACGTGGCATAGCATGTGAGTACAAAAATGCATGACCCCTCTTTGGAGGTCTACCCAAAGTGGGTTTCTTTCCAATCGGGGGTGTGTACGAAGTGGAAGCACTATTGGTAGGAGAACTACCAATGGGGTGTTTGCTCCCACTCGTCGAGGCATCGGATGTCGGCCTAACAAAGGTGGTAGGCGATTTGGATGAGTCTCCCATCTTATACCCCAAGCCAATGTGGTGTTTGGCCGGAAGTAAGTCATTTAGGATATTATCCAAATGGCCCTTACCTTTATTGAAATCATTGATACGGCCTAACGTGCACTCATACTTCTCTTTGAGAGAATGCAAAGAAGCATCCAAAGTGGATACTTGCGATGTGAGTGCATAAACACGTGATTTGAGATTCTTATTCTCAATACTCAAAGTTGAGTTTTGAGACGTCAAATCTGCTATCACATGTTCATCCGAATCCTCAACAAGAACATGCTCAAGTTGAGATTTGAGGGACTTTACCTCATTTCTCAACAAGCCATTATGAGTAAGCAAACTTGCTTTCTCATTGGCGAGTGTCTCAACAATGGTGTCATTGTTGGTGATGGTAGACTTAGGAGAGGTTTGGAGGTTGACAAGTTCATCTTTGGTCTTATTATATCGATCTACTAATTTAGTAAATTTAGACCAAATTTCTTGGTTTGCTAACCTCATTTCATCAATAGTAGGTTCTCCGCTTTCCTCCTCGCTACCATCCTCGCTTTCATCCTCGCTATCATCGAAGGAGGACTTTCGATCTTTTGCCTCATTCGCCATGAAGCAAAGTTTTGCTTTCTCCACTCTTCCATCATCCGACTCTCCACTTGAGGAATCCTCTTCGGAGTCGGTGAATGTACCAACAAGTCCTTTCTTGTACTTTCTCGACTTGTCGTACTTTGATGCTTTCCCCTTTTCCTTGTGTTTGTAGAGAGGACAATCCGGTTTGATGTGTCCTGGCTTGTTGCATTTATAACACACGGGAGTAGAAGCATTAGTCGAACTAACTTTAGATTTATTCAAAGATATACCTTCTCGGAGGAATCGATCGAACTTCCTTGCCATACGGGCAATGGATTCCATGTCCAATTCGTCTTCCGATTCTTCATCATCGGTAGATGGAGCGGCCTTGAAGGCAATCCCCTTTTTCTTTGGCTCATCTTGCTTCAAGTACGCTTTCATCTTTTCCTTCATTCGGATCTTACTATCCTTGCGTACCTCGTAAGACAATAAGGTACCTATTAGTTGTACGACGGTATATTTATTCATGTCATTACCTTCCTCGATGGCGAAGGTACGCTTTTCCCAACATGATGGAAGACCGTCGATAATCTTCGCGACTTTCTCCTTTTGGGTATAGACCTTCCCAAGAGCTTCCAAGTCGTTTGATATATCCACGAAGCGAGCGTAATATTCATTCATGGTTTCGCCCTGCTCCATATGAAACAACTCAAATTCTTTATTAGCAACGACGAGTTTAGAATCTTTTACCGTACTCGATCCTTCGTGCAATATGAGGAGTTGGTTCCATATTTGATATGCACTCTTACATGTGCATATCTTGTTGAAGTCCTCGGGCTCCAACGCACAATTCAAGGCATTCATTGCCTTGGCATTGGCTACTTCCGCGGCGACCTCCGCGGGAGTCCACTTCGCGAAATCTTCTTCGGAAGGCTCGACATACTCCGTCATGGTGGCTCTCCATAGTGAAGCGCTCCGGAGGAAAATTTGCATCCGGCATTTCCAGTACCCGTAGTTGGTACCGTTGAAGTGTGGAGGCCTGACGGAGGATAGTCCTTCCATAACTGAAGAAGCTCCATCGCGGTTCTTGAAGACGTTGTAGTCGTTGTTCGTCATAGCTTTGAAATTTGGCTATGTGTAGCTTTGAACTTGTAGCTTTAACCTTGGCTCTGATACCAATTGTAGTGCCCTGGGAAGCTACTGCACATGTACTAGAGGGGGGGTGAATAGTACTTTTAAATAATAAGGAGTGTTATTCCTAATTATCGTGCAATTAACAAACAACTATGCGGAATAACTACAATCAAGAAATAATGCAAACGCAAACACAATGGTTTAATGGGTTCGGATCCACCCAAGTCTCCCCGACTTGTTCCCGGTGATCCTACGTCCCAACCACCCGGATCCCTTCCGGATACTTGAGTTAGAAACCCTAACTCAAGATTTTCAATATGAACACTTGCGAAAACCTCACAAGTGCAATCGACCTACAATCGATGACCGTGACTCCCACAACCCGGGATCACGCAAAACCTCTCACAACCGAGAGTATACAATTCAAATATAACTGAAATGAAATGCTTACCAACAAAATACCTATGCCTTGAGATTTCTTACCAAATTAGGGCAAAGAGGATTTTGATGGAGGAAGATGGCACCAAACCCTAGCTTCAAGAAGATGACCAGCAATGGAAGCCTAGGGTGGAGATGGTGACCTAGAATCAAGCTTCTAGCTTGAATGGCTCACAATGGAGAGAATCTCTCTTGAGGATTTAGGACTCAAGAACTTGAGGGAGAGATTCTTGTGAGAAGAGAGAGCTTGGAAATAGAGTTGATTGCTCTTCTCTTTTGATCTGAAAATATCTCCAATATGTTGCTTCACCCCTTCAAGAAATGAATCAGGATTCTATTTATAGGGGCAAGGAAAAACGAGTTCAAAAAGATCCCAACGGCTCTTTTCTGAACCAGACTAGTCGGTCAAAGAAGGATCACTGACCGACTAGTTCATCAACTAGTCGGTCGGTGATATAACGTAGACCGACTAACGGTTGAACAGCCAAAAGGTGAAGTTCCAGGCAAAGACAACTAGTCGGTCTAAGAAGACTTGCCGACCGACTAGTTTCTCAACTAGTCGGTCGGTGAATGATCTTTGACCGACTAACGTCGAAATAGGATAGGTTGACTTCAAGATGACTTAGTCGGTTTAAGAACAAATGCTGACCGACTAGTGTCTCAACTAGTCGGTCGGTAAACGTTCTTTGACCGACTAACTCGAAACAGTAGCTCAGGCTGAAAATGAGTGAACACAACTAGTCGGTCTAAGAAGGATTACTGACCGACTAAATCGTCATTTAGTCGGTCGGTGACTCTTCTTTGACCGACTAACTGTAGTCATAGAAAGAGCTGAATTAGAGAAGGCAAACTAGTCGGTTTAAGTAGAGTTTCTGACCGACTAAATCGTCATCTAGTCGGTTGGTGACTCTTCATGAACCAACTAACATGCACTCGAAGCCGAGGGAAGAAGCGATAGGCTTTGGGAAAGTTTCTAATGGCTTCTAAGAATATCCTAGCTCTAAGATATGAGCGAAATGAAGATTATAAAGTAAGTCCTACTCAAGGCTTAACATTCTAATCTATGAAGCTAGAAGACTATAAAATAAACCTTACGAGCCGTCTTCAAAGCTTCAATCTTCATTCCTCTTGACTTCAATATTGCTCCTCGAGCTTCAACGAAGCTCCAGGCATACGATCACGTGTATTGAGAAGTCTTGAGACATCGCTTTTGTTGTACGTGGTATTTTGGCGACGATCTCCATAACTGCGCTCACAAACTGTTAGTTCATGATATATTTATGTTTGCTCATCATCCAAAACCAAATCCTGGGAGTCCAATACTCAACACATCGAACCTTGGAGAGGAAGGCGCTCCGGTACGTGATGCATGAAGGAACCCTCTACAGAAGACGGTGGACAAAGACGGACGTCCTCCCCTACCTTAAGTGCCTTGGCCCCCAGGAAGCTGACTACGTCCTCAGGGAAGTGCACGAGGGGATCTGTGGGAATCACCATGGAGGCACAACAATCGCCCAGAAGATCTTGAGGCAAGGATACTACTGGTCGACCCTGATCCACGACGTGACAGAGTACGTCCAGAGGTGTCAGGAATGCCAAAGGTTTGCCAGCACCGGGACCATTCCCCCTTCAGAGCTCGTCCCAATCATTAGCCCAGTACCTTTTGCGAAGTGGGGACTCGATATCCTGGGACCGTTCACGTCGGGCCGAGGGCAAAGGAAATACCTGATCGTGGCCGTGGACTACTTCACCAAATGGATCGAAGTCGAACCTCTAGCCTCAATCACCTGGAAGAAGGTAAAGAGCTTCGTATGGAACTCCATCATCTCCAGATTCGGAATCCCCCGCGCCATCGTCACCGACAACGGAAAGCAATTCGACTCAGCCGGGTTTAAAGACTTCTGCGCCGAATGGAAGATCAAGCTACTATTCGCCTCGGTGGCGCACCCCCAGACCAACGGGATGGTGGAGGCCGCCAACAAATGCATCATAGAACCCCTCCGCAAGAAAGTAGAAGGCGCCGAAGGGAAGTGGCCTGAAGAGCTTTCTGGGATACTCTGGTCTTACCGTACGACCCACAAACAAGCCACGGGTGAGACCCCATTCATGCTCACCTATGGCGCCGAAGCAGTGGTCCCAGTCGAGGTGGGCGAGGAGTCCCTCCGCATCCGACATTTCGACGAAGAAAGAAACGCCGAGGGTTTGGAGCTCGGCCTGGAGCTCCTGGGTGAACGACGAGAACATGCCTTGGCCACCATCATCCGCCAGAAGCAAAAGGTGGCGCGTTACTACAATTCCCGCGTCAAGGGGCGGAGTTTTCGCCAAGGGGATTTGGTCCTTAGAAAGGCGGTCTTCTGTCCAGAGGTCACGCACAAAGGGAAGCTGGCAGCCAAGTGGGAAGGTCCCTACCGGGTGATCGAAGTCCTAGGACCCGCTACCTATCGGCTAGCAAATTCGGAGGGAAAGACCCTCACACATTCCTGGAACGCCGAGCACTTGCGCAAATATTACCAATAAAGCCTACGAGATCGCCCGCGAATGTAACTCTTTTCTTCCCATTGCTAAATAAATTGGCTTGATCCTGCTTTCCTCTTATAGCATGGCCGTAAAAGAAAACCTCACGAAAAGGGGAGACCCTGCCAAGGGAGTATCTGGGGGGCACCTCGCAAAGACAAGGGACGGCCCCCAAACGGGCTGGACCCCCCTCCACGTTCGCCTGGTTGGGAAACTCCCCGGAGCCGAACCTCGGAGTGGGCCAACCGCTAGGCGAGGGTAACCCTCCCAGCGATTGGAACGACTCGAACCGGCCGTAAGGCTGGGGCAACTCCCCCAACGGTCCAGCGAACCGACCGACCGTGAGGCCAGGGGCAGCTCCTCTGGCGGGTCGGTCGAAAGGACGACCTCAGAGGTCGACCTCCTTGGCTAGTCGCAAGACATGGGGTCGCCCCCTAGGCCGACTAGCCAACTGACCCGGGGGTAACTCCCCCAATATGCTGGCGCGCCAACCGAGCCGGGGGCAACTCCCTCGGCCCGTAGGCGCGCCAACCGATCCGGGGGCAACTCCCTGGACCCGTAGGCATGCCAACCAAGCCGGGGGCAACCCCCTCGGCTCGACTGCACGCCAACCGAGCCGGGGGCAACTCCCTCGGCCCGTAGGCACGCCAACCAAGCCGGGGGCAACCCCCTCGGCCCGACTACATGCCAATCGAGACATGGGGCAACACCCCCTGCAGGAGCACCGACTCTTCTCCGTCAGAACTCAAAGGAAGGACCCGCCCCAAGGGAGGAGGTGAGCAATAGCAAGCAAGGAAAAAACACTTTACTTTCGGAAAATACGAGGGGCTACATCAAAAGTCCTGGACTTGAAAAACTTAAGGACCAAGCTCGGGATCTAAACACTCCCTCACTCATCTCCTCGGGGGGCCCCTCGAGACCGTCAACTGGGGAAGCACCGGACCGCCCCGGGATCTCCTCCTCTTCATCGGAGTACGCTTGAAGCTCCTCGAGGTTGATCTCCGTGAGTGGGAACCTCTTTCGAACCTCGGCCTGGCAGCGGGCGAATCCCTTCTCGAACGCCGAGGACATGGCCTTAGAGGCAAAGGAAAGGGCATATTCCGTCACGGCGTCCTGGGCAACCTTAGCCAGGTCCACATCCTCTAGCTCACGAATCCGACCCTCGAGAAGGGCCACCTGTCGTTGGTGATTGGATCGGTCCTTCTCGATCTCTTTCGATCTCGTGTCGAGCTGGGATAGGAGGGCCCTCTCCCGTTCTTCCGCCGCCTCCAGCAGGATGTTGAGTTCCTGGGCATCGGCCGTGATGAAAGGGGCCGGATCGGCGCCGGCCTCAGCTGCTGCGCCAGTGGCCGCGGTGAGCGCGGCAATTCGCTCCTCGGCCTTGGACTTCCCGACCAGTGCTAAGGCTTTGTCCTGGTCCGACTTCTCCAGGGCAGACGAAAGCTCGGCCACGCGAGACTCCAGGGACTTCACGAGCGCCGTGGACAAGTGATCGGCCTCCTCCTCGCCTTCCCGGGCCCCGGGAACCGACGCCGCGTCCGTCTTAGCCTTGGAGAGAGCCACAAATTGGCGCCTCATCGAAAGCCCAACAGAGGATAGCTACACAAGAGAGGCGGGAGTAAGTTGAAGATAGCAGCAAAAGACTGGGTTAGGGAAGAAGCCCCACCTGTTGACCGGTCTGGACCACGAAAGCGGCCAGACGGTCGCCTCTGACCTCGTCCAAAGCGGCTTGGTCCGAGGAGAGGATGCAGTTCTCAGCCACCCGTGCCGCCACACTACAGCCGGAAAAGACCGACTCACCCGCTCCTACGGGGAAGCGGGGATGGAAAAGACCCTCCTCCCCCGGAGGTAAATCCATGGGGGCGGAGCGGAACGCACCTAGATACCGCTCGTATATATCAGGAAGAGGGCCCGGCTGTGGAGACAAGGGGGCAGCCCATGGCCAAACTGCCTCGGCCGAGGGTGACAGATCCCGGCTCTTGGGCAATGAAACGCTAACCTCTCCGGCGAGATTGCGGACCTTCTTCGAGACGCCATGCTGGGAGGAAGAGTGGACCTTCCTCTTCGACTTCTCGGTACCAGCCGCCGGGCGGTCAACACGTTGTTTCTTTCGGACCGCCAACACATGATCCCCTCTCCGAGAGGCGGGGTCCGGGATCCCGACTTGAGGAGGAAGGGCAGAAAAACTGGAGGGAAACCCACCTGCACAGGGGGGAAAAGGGGAAGCCATCATCAACTAACCCTATCAGCCACAGAACAGTGGTCACGGAGCAGTATCCTCGGAGCGATGAGGGACGGCAGAACTCACCAGCGGGCCACATGGTCTTCCGCAGATTGAGGTCAGAAAAGAGAACGGTGACTCTCTGATCGCCCGGCGGGATCGCCAACAGGGCATCCACGGTCTCGAGTTCAGCCGCGGTCGGGTCACCCAGCCCCAGTGCCAGCATCACGTCGGCGCTCCAGTGAGTTGGGAAGTCCATATCCGACGGGCCGACGACGAAGAGATACTCCTCCTTCCAGAGCTTGATGGAGCTTGGCAGCCCGAGTATCAGGTTCTTCGAGGGCCGAGCGCTAATGTAAATCCAGGCCCCCGACTGATGGCGGATCAGATGATAAAATTGGGAGAAGAGCCAGAGGGAGGGGACCACCCCCTTCTGAAGGCAGAGCACGACGAACCCGGTGACGAGCACAATCGCGTTGGGACAGAACTGGCATAGGGCCACTCGATGAGCACGCAGAAACTCCACGATGAAAGGATGGAGGGGGAACCGAAGCCCAAATCGGAAGCACACCTCATACACCCCGACCGCCTTCGGACCCGAAAAGCAGATCCGCTCGTTAGGCTCAGGGGCCCGGATAGAGTATGGGGGTAGAAGGTAGCGGGCGCGCAAATCTCCGGTGGAGGTGGCACAGAAGGAAGAAGAACATCCCAGAACCTCCGGGGGCACCCCCGAAGGGTCACCTCCTTGACTACCGACGGCCGAGCCAGGGCTATCAGGCGAGTCGAGGCGGACAACATCCTCTGGACGACCCGAACCGGGGGCAGGGGAAGACGTCATGACGCGGAGCTGGAGCTGGATTAGAAAAAGGAGATGCTGAAGGAAAATCTGGGCGTTCGACCAACAGATGTCTGCGCTCCTTCCTTGGCGCCCTTTGAATGACCTTGCGCACGGTGGAGATGAACGCAAGGGGCACGTGGCGACATCAAGACGGCGGCGATGCTTCGAAAACTACACTGACGGAAGTTCAAGCGGAGCTATGATAATGGCATCCAATAAATGGCGGAGCCTCAACTGACGCACCCATCGGATCATGAAAGAGTCACATCACCTGAGCCGAATCGACGGAAGCCGAACGGCCCGGGCGATGGGGGCAATTGTTACGACTAATTTGGACCAGCCCAAATTACAACGGCCCATGGCCCAGCCTCAAATGGGACGTCAACTAGAGAAGACGGGCCCGCCCGGAAGGGCCCACAGATGGGGTTGAAGGCCCAGCCACTCCACCCTCGGGGGCACCCGACTAGCCCTCATTCGGCCAGATTAACCGCCACTCGGAATCTGCGATCCCATAATGGCCATTAACGGACCCGTTAATGGGCCACCCCTCCACTACGCGTGAGTGGGAGGAGGCGGAGGCGGATCGTGGGGACGTGAAAGGAGGTGGGACGTGGGGCAGTCGCGAGGGACCCTATAAGGGGAAGGCCAAGACGACAGAGAGAGGGATCAAGACTCAGGTAATCAACAGAGAGGTACTCCATCAACGACCTAGGCATACGCCATCTCAATTCCTCCCTCTCCCAAACTCGTGCCGCCTGGGTTGACGTTCCGGCTTCCTTGCAAGCCGGATCTCCCCCGCCGAGTACCCCTTCAGACCTTGATCTGACTTAGGCATCGGAGTGGATTTGGCCGGAACCTAGGTCCGGCCTCCCTGACGAGTTTCCTCATCTGTCTAGGAAGAAGCTGTCCGAGGTGCCGAGGCTACCCCTCAGCGTCGGGCAGCCACCCCCTCGCAGACATCAGGTGGATGGCTACTCGAGAACCGACCCTCTAGCAAGGCGCCGAGGCTACCCCTCGACGCGGATCCGACCGAGGCCGAGTGCGAACCAGCCGAGGCCGAGCGCGATTCACCGAGCTGAGGCTTCTCCTCAGCTCCCTGAAGGCAGAGGATCGACGCGACCCGGAGACTCCCCCGTCTGCGCCCGACCCCGCTTCCACCCACGCCGAGAGCACGCGGGCTCGGCGATCCCAAGGGACCTCCAAGTCGGCCCCTTGACCACGTTGACCACGCAGCCGACGGTCAACGAGCAGTGGTGAGAAAACACCCGTAAACAAATTTGATTCTAGTTAGAAAAACAAAATACTTCATATATTATAAACTACTGTCAAGAAACATAAATAAAAAATCAACGGAATTATGGTGGTTCTTAGAATAAGTACGCGAATTACCTAATGCAAAAAAATTGATTTTTTTCATTATTACAACAAATTGCAAAACTAAAGATGATAATAGCTAGTTAACTATTGAGGGAAATTTTGTGCAAAATTAAAAATACCTGGAATCTAGTCCGAGAAGGAGGCTACTAGGACAAGTGTCAACCTCGTCGATTTTGAATGGCTTTCTCATCAAGGTAGCACCGACACGCTTTCATGCTCTAAACCGGCCATGGACTCTTTAGGCCAAGTCCATCGGTCGCATTTTGGGGGGTGATTTTGAGGGATTTTTGCAAAAAACCCCCCTGTCCAAAATGCCCCCCCCTCCTCCAACGCATTCCAGCGAAAAGCCCTCCTAAAATGCGGGATTTTGAGGATTTTGGGTTTAAAATGCGGGATTATTGAAACAATGGTTATTTTTCCTTCAAAAGTTTGTATTTTTTTGGTAAATTCGGCCAAAATCACCACCCCTACATTTTGGGAAAAGCCCACCGCTGGATATGAAGCGCATTTTGGGAGGGGATTTTGGCCAAAATCTCCCCACCCCACATTAGTGCCTCCTTCGATGTGAGATAAAAATATACAAGTTACTGATACTGATTTATAAATATAAAAAATAACAATGGAAACTAATTGATGGAGTTTGGTGACACGAGACCGACCCTCGGAAGTCGGAACTATTCAGAGAGATGATCAAGATAAAGAGATCGAGGGATCGAGCCAACAAGAGCGAAGGAGAGAATGTGTAGAGAAGAGAGAGAGGCAATCAAGGGCTTGTTCTTTTGGAGGAAAGTATAATTGGGGAAAGTTGAGAAGTGTGGATTCTGATGAGAGAGAAATTTGGTGTAGTGTGTTCTTTTGTTTGAAAGTGGGGTTGGATTGTGGAGTTGGAAAATTGAAGTGGGGCCCACTCCGTATAGTGTGTTCTTTTGGATGAAGAAAGTTGATTGAAGAAAGTGGTGTGGGGTCCACAGGCTAAAGTAAATTCGGTAATAACTATTTATATAATACTAATTAAAATTAAAAAAAGTGAAAGCGCTGTTTTGATTGGGCGCGAGAGAGAGGGGCCCACCAATTTCATTCGGTGCTACAATGCGAAAGCAAAAAAACAAGAAATTGCCGTTTTGATTGGGCGAGAGAGAGGGGCACACTGCTTTGGATTCCACTGTAATCCGAGCAAAACTCGCCGCTTGCAAAACCCCTCCACAATCCATCTGACACCAAGACACGTCGGCAAGATAATCCAAAAAAAACAAAGCACAAAAGAACAGGCCTAAGAAAATTAAGCTGGATTCCATCGCCTCTGGCATGAACAGTACAAAAACGAGATTCCCATCTCAGGAATCGGGCAAAAGAACAGGCCCTGAGTATCGAAATTAATGGATCAGTCACAGGGGCTTATTCCTAGGGTTTTGAGATGCCTTCGGTTGGTATCATTTAGCATGTGCAATGCATTTATTGACTTTTATTTTTACAATATGGATAATTATGAATGGTACAACGTAGGCATTTCATTGGTCCGAGTAGACCATATCCTATCATGTATCAGATTAGGAGCTTGTATGCTATCCCACATTGTATGAATTCTTCATGTATAAATAAAGGCATGCTGTCTCTTTTAGAAAACACTTCACAACATGTTATCAACAGCATGCCCTTTCCTGAGAAAGAGAGAGAGTCCGGACGTTGCGAAAGCTTTCGGGAACGACGAAAGACCGAAGATCGTTGTCGTTTGGAAGCTGAAGAATCAAATCGTGTACCTGTGCGGAGATCAACGAAAGCAAGCCTCTGCCTCAATCAATCTTGAGATATATCTAAAACCCCTCTAAATTTAATCATGAACATGATTATTTGCGCATCGATACCCAAGATCAACATAAAAACAATAGAGGGGGAGGTCGTCAGCCACCGACCATGGGGTGACAGCCAATCAGCTGCCAGCCCCACATAAACCGTCGAAGATATAAAAAATTACGGTCGGTCGACAGCCCCCGGGTCGCCCAACCCCCCACCGCCCATGTCGCCACTGCAGCGACTGTACACTACTGTTGCACCCAAACCCTTGATTACGATTTGAACAAAAAAATAAAACAATAAAATTCCCATTGACCAGCGACCCCCGGGCCGTCGAACCCCCGTTCCCCTGTTGCTGATGCTGTGGCGGTACGCTGCCGTCGTCGCCTCCGACGGGCCAAACCCTGATTAGGGCTCAGCTGGAAAAGAGACTTATCTTACGTGCCGAAGCCCGCAGCCCTTACTACAGGCCTCAGCCCATAACAAAAAAACTTCTTCTTCTTGCGGCCCGAATCCCGAAGCCTTTGCTACCGACCTTGGCCCACAACAAAAAGAAGAGACTGGCAGGTCGACGCTCGTATCCCTAGCTTCGAGCCTCGGCCCCAAAACAAAGAAAAAAGAAAGTGACTGGTGGGCCGAAGCCCACAGGCCATGTTGCCCCCCCAACCAAGAAGAAGAATAAGAAGAAAGGGGGATTGGATGAAAAATAAATAAAATAAATATAAAAATGATGGGGTATTGCTTAGTTTTTAAAAAACATTTCTGAACCAGACCTTATTGCCAATGCCTACAATTTTATTTTCCAGCATAATTCTTACCTTTGATGCATATTTTAGGATCATGTTCATATACTATATATCACATATTATATGACATGTTTCTGGGATATATTTGGCTTAATTTTGTAAGCATTTGCTTAATAATTATGAGGATCCTGTGACTGGTCTGTCGTTAGTTACCTAACCTAACGGTGTATGACATTGCCTCGCAGTCCAATTAATTATTAAGTATAAAATATTTGAATTGTCATATACAGTGAATATTATAGGTCTGATATGTGATGAAAATGTTTTGAGCACAATTTTTGCATGAATGGATATATTGTGGTTTTGGATCAGCCTTAGTCCCACTTTTATTTTTCTGCACTTTTTTATAAGAGAAAAATGTAATGAGGAATATAATGTAATGCTCAAGACCGATGGCTACTTACATGAAGGCGGCAGCCACCCTTGATGAAAAATATTCTTATGGGACCCATACGGTTTTCAAAATTGTAAATTTTCATTTATGTAAAAAAGGGACTGTATTATTTGGACCGTGGACATTATTTACTGTGGTGACTGGCCGATCCACACAATTAGCCTATTCGCTTTAAAATTGCTTCTGAATGAAATATCTTACAGTTTCATATATTAATTCATATTCACGTAATTATGCTTTTCTAAATAAAGGGCTAAAATCGCGAGCATTGATTTTGAAATCTTGGACGTCTCTGGAAAGAACTACCTCACCTGACAATTAGATGTAAAATTCCATGTTCGAGCCCAATCCCTTAATGCCAGAATCACAAAAGAAAATAAGCGACAGATATAAATAAAGCAAAATCAATAATCTATATTCGTCGCCATGTAGACAAGACCCTAATGGTTGAATACCTTACGGTCGAAAGTCCATTTGATCTGTGGACTGCCTTTGAGGAACAATATAAACATCAAAAAGATGTTATTCTCCCAAGGGCTCGTTATGATGGGAAAATCTGAGACTGCGAAATTTTAAATCATAGCTGAGTACAACTCAGCACTGTTCAGCATCACCTCACGCCTGAAGTTGTGTGGTAAAGAAGTCAGATAATCGCATGCTAGAAAGACTTACATGTCTTTTCACGGAAAAGATGCAATCCTTATGCAGCAATACTGTGAACAAAAGTTCACTAAATATTCAGAGCCTCTTGCATGCATCTGTTATCGTTTTAAATTAACCGCAAACGCACGGTATCGTTGTAGCTTACGGGTCGAACACAAGGAGGCATGATTTGAGTATCAATTAATTGTATATTAGATTAGATACGCGAACGATGATACGGATGAGTAATTACACTAAAAATATGAAAATGAAGAAAGATGCCAAGGGTTACGCATCACCACTAGTGCAAATTAAACATGCAATTTGATCTAGCTTCTCGAGCCAACGGATTATAATTATAGATGATAGTCAAATCTCGATCCTCGTCCTCTCGATGTCTATCCATGAGAAAGGACTCAAAGAATAGGGTGGATCCATATTGTAGCCTCGATGGATCGTCGATCACTACGATATATATGATTCTAGTGAGTGTACCCGATAGTTTGTTGGTGCCTAGTACTAGATAGTCAACCCTCCTTAACAATGGGATGAGCTGAATTAAGCTCATCCAAACCCATTCCTAAACTATTGCCCAATTGAATCGATAATTGGGGTGATCCACCCACTTGAATAATTCACACTAGGATTTAACTATGCCATAGGCACAAAAATATACTCGCTAAATATCATAATAAATAACAGATAAAGCAAGGAAATAAACGTCGCAAATAGCATGAACAGAAAAATCAAGAACAATGCAATAGAAGAAAACAAATATTCATTACAAGAAAATAGAAATTAAGAGTCTTACAAGCATGGAAGAATAGCCCCCCAAAGGGGGTGAAAACCCTAGATAAACCACAAACGAAAAGATTCTCTCCTCCCCCAATCGCACTCACTCTATTTATAGTTTTTACAGAAATTTGGGGGCACAATGTGATGTGTCCATATTTTACATCATTTTCATATCATGTTCCCATTGCATTGCATATCATTTTCGCATCCAAATCCCACTTTTTACTGCGATTTTGGTATTTCTGACGATATTTCGAGTTTCGTAGTATATTTTGAGTTTTCAGGGATTTTGGAGCGATTTAGACGCCCGCCTGGGTATGGACACATCTGACGCGCTCATGTGCTTATTAGCAGGGCTCTGGAGGAGTTCACCGTGTTCTCGGAGCTGTTGGAGGAGGGAAGGAAGAGAAGAAAGAGAGAGAGAGCAGAGAGAGAGAAGCCATTGTTGCTGCAGATGAGTTACCCAGAAAATGCTCGGCCCGAGCAGCTTGCTGCTCGGACCGAGTCATATCAGTTTGATGAAGCAGCGGATACGGGTTGGTCCGGACCGAGCAGCTCATCTGCTCGGTCGGGTAGCCCCAGATCTCACGCCCCGAATAGGCCCCTGAGCACAGCCCGAGTAACTGACCGAGTCAACCCTACTTGGACCGAGCATATCTTACTCGGTCCGGGTAGGTCCATTTCAGAACCGAGCAGCTCATTGACTCGGTCCGAACCACTGGCCGAGCAGCATCTGCTCGGGCCGAGTAGCCTACTCGGTCGGCACTTCCCAGGGTGTTTTTGGAAAGATTTTGAAACGCGCGATGCGCGCGATTTGGGCAGCTGAAGCTCGTGATTGCGAGCTCGACTGCAGGAGTTCGTTTTAGCTTTTGTTTTTGGATTTTTTTTAGAGGAGCTTCGGTGATTTCTTGTAAGAATTTTTGGGATTAATTCTAGTAGCTAATTTCTGGATCGATAACTGAAGATTGGTGTGTATCACTCTTTTCTGGATATGTTCTTCGTTCGTTCTCGCTGTAAGTTATTTTAGCCCTAATTTCTTTATTGCAAAAATGTTTTCTGCTGCGAAATTGATATTTTTGTGCGTTCCTATCATTATGAGTGAGTAGATCCACTCTAGGATTGACGGGTGAACCCTAGGATTTTAGGGGGAAATGTAGATCTGGATCCCCATGTTGAATTGGGGATTTAGGGTTGTATTTCGGTAGATCCTACCGAATCCGTAGATAACCCGTACTGAGATCATGCCTACGGTCTGTGGAATTGATGTGCTTAAGGGGTATCTAGGGATTCGAATAGGGAAATCGGTGGATCCAATCAAGGCACGTGATCACGCCCGACTCGCGCCTTGAGGGGATCCATCGACGAACAATACCGCTACGTTGACAGCTACCGCCATTGCGTCAACGAGAGCCATCGAAATACCCCGCAATTCTAACCCATGATAGTAGTATGAATTGGGGGATTAATTCCCTAGCTCTAATGCAACGTGAAGAACCTATCTAACATCAACCCCCAACGATCCTAGCAGTGATCCCTGAAGCCCTAGTCCTTTTTATTATATTACACAACGACAACAATCAACCCAAATCTTTCACTCCGACCGCTACACTACTTCTAGATTTAGAAATAGACTGAGATTATTACAGACACTATCCCGTCCATGTGGGATTCGACTATCTTTTATACTATAACTCGACACCGTCCTCTTGCGGATTGAGCCTGAAGTCGTAGCCTAGGAGCCATATTATGCATGGCGATTATGACACCGCCAGGTGGATCCTAGGTGTATATTGCGGGTGCGTCAAGTTTTTGGCGCCGTGGCCGGGGACGGCAATAGCGATCTTATCTCAGTTTGTTTTTATCTTTGTGAAGTTTGCTAGCATTCTTACCATTTCTCACCCTACCATCAATTTTTATTCTTATTATTATTATTGCGGTGCTACTGACGGTGTTCTTCTGAGTTTTGTTGGTGCATGAACACCCGCCACAAAGGGGCTACTAGAGAGTTATTGTTCGATCCTGAGATCAAAAAGACAGTCGGGCTTTAAGAGCCTCCAGCAGAAGTTCATCTCCATATGCTCAGATGGGAGAGAAACCTCCTCCTCCTCCTCCTCGCACTGGGTCCATCAGGGACCACATGAATCGATGTTTGGGAACAACTCCTCGATTCTTAGACCGCAGCTGACAGCGGCAACCTTCGAGCTTAAGACTGGGTAGATAAACCTGATGCAGCAGGATCCCTTCCATAGGCATCCTCACGAGTATCCCAACCATCACATCGACTCCTTCTTGGCTAAATGTGATACATTCAAGGCGAAGGATGTCAGTGATGATGCGGTGAAGATGCGGCTCTTCCCTTTCACCTTGATGGACAAAGCCTCCTATTGGCTCAGAGCTAATCCTCCCAACCACTTCACCACATGGGAGAAGCTCGCACTTGCTTTTGTGGATAAATTTTATCCACCCTCAAAGACGGTCCGGATCCGTGGGGCCATTTCAAATTTCAAGCAACTCTCGTAGGAGTCGCTTTATGAGGCCTGGGAGAGGTTTAAGGACCTCCAACACCAGTGTCCACACCACGAAATCCATCCTTGGGATTTGATGCAGAGCTTCTACAACAGGCTCTAGCCAAGCAACAAGATGATTATTGATGCTGCGACGCAAGGCGCCTTATTGGATAAGTCTCTCGAGGAAGCCATAGATCTGTTGGAGCACATGGCAGCCAACACCCAGGAGTGGACTGATGAGCGGACCGTTGTGACCCGGACTCCCGAGGTCAAGGTCGTCACTCACTTGGATTCTCACATTGAGACCTTGTGCAAGCAAGTGGCCCGGATCGAGCAGCGCCTGGACTCCATCCCAGCGGCATCCAGCACCTCCTATCATCCCGGGGAGGAGTATGCAGACCCCGGATACATTCCTATTGAGGGTCACTATGAGGGTGCTGAGACATCCGAGACTGTTCAGTACGTCCAGGGAGAAGGACGGAACTGTTGGATCTGGATCGTAGCCTAGAGGGGGGTGAATAGGCTAATAAAAATTCTCGTGCAACCCACGAGAAAACACACGTAGTTATATGCACATGCAGGGTAATAAAATAGCAATCACAGAGTACACACAGATATACCCTGGTTCGGTCGTCCCCACGACCTACTCCAGCCCCCGAAAGCAAATACTCGATAGATATGTAATCCTGTACAGCTACAATGAGTCAACATCCTAAATCTACTCTCACCTAGCTCGTACACACACCACGTGCTCTACACTCTCAATCTAGTCAGATGCTCTCCCTCCGTGACGACTCCCAAAGTCGTCAGGTCCCCAAAAAGTAACACAGAAGGTAAAGTTTCCCCTACCGAGATTGTTACACCAATACAAAGATAATAAATAGAGTTTTAGCAATGCTCAGTAATGGTGTGTCGTCTCTGTCGTTCAGCACGTCTCAGATCTCGGCTGATGTAGATGTAGATGTTCAGTCTCTTGTCTCCTCAGCAACTCAGGTGGCGGCACTCTCTGATGTTGCGACTTTCGGCACCTCAGGAATTTTTGTGTGAGAGATCTTCGGCCTAGCTCTTTGAAATTTACAGCATCTTGAAATTTGCAACTTGATTGAACAAACTTTCAATGAAGAAGAACGGCTCTGTCACCCTCTAAATTTCGGCTGGCTTTCATTGGGACTTTCAAAGCTCTCAAAACAATTCGGCTCCTGCAAAAGAGAAAACAAACCAAGTTAGAACATTAAGTTTAATACCCAGATTGAAAATAAAAACACAAGTCTTAAACTCCCTTTTGCTTACAGATTGTCACGTTGAAGCCTTTGTTTTCTTTTGTATCCGCAAGCCCTTTTTTCTTCTGTGTTTTGTATATGGCCGGCCTTCTAATTAAAAAGCTATGAGAAAGAGCAGACCTTTTTGATGGTAGCCCTGAGATCTTGCAAGGGAATTTGCAAACAAAAAGCACTTCACAAAAATCTGTTACAAAAAAAGCACTTCACAAAAAATCACGCAACAAATTCGGCAGCTTCCAATAAAAAGAAAGTGCAGTACTTCTTCTTGATGATGAGCTCTTAAACAAACTTCCTGTAGCACTCTTGGGAGAAAAAAGCTATAGCAATTAAAATAATGGGAGATGCTCTTGTGATTAAAAATCATGCGCCCAGGCTCTCTGTGATTTTTTTTGTGTGGAAAAACAACATGCGCACCTTGGTGATTTTAATAGAAGTTGCTCCAATCTCCCCTAAGAAAATTCGGTGCCCTCTTGGAGATTTCTCAAAGGGAACCAAAAAAAAGAACCGGCCTTGTTTTTTTCGGTGCCCTGGAGATTTGGATTGTTACGGCTGGCTCCTTGGGAATCTTTGATTGGGATGCCGAAGAAGGATGCGGAAATAAATTTCGGCTGTTTCTTATCTCTGAAGAGGATGCGGCATCAAGGGTTTTAGGAGAGAGTGGAAAAATAATACGGCTTGGTTTTTCTTTTCAATTGTGGCCGGCCCCTATGAGTTTACTAGAATTTTTTGGTGTAGCCGCGTGGGACTTAGGGTTCATGAAGGTTGGGTATATATAGGGATGAGTGATAGGTTTGGTAGACTATTGTAGAATCCCTAGAAAATAGAAATTATCGATTCGCACCCATCTTTGAATAGGAACCCATATGGAATGAGTATTGGCTAAGGAGTTTGAATAGCAATAGGATTTGATCCAATCTCCAAACAAGATTTGGCTCCATCTCTCCATATTGGACCAAGTCCAAGTTGCACATGACTAGCCACTTTTTCCATCAAATTGACCGAGTCGCCTTTGAGCGTGTCATTCCTGAAAAGTACTTAACACACACGTTAAATAGTTCGCACACGTTTATCATCATCAAACTAAAGTTCCTAGATCATTGCATCCAACAATCTCCCCCTTTTGATGATGACAAACCAATAAAGAATTTGTACAAATAAGTGTGCATGTATGAAGTGTGATGAAGGATGTAATGCAATATGATATATTCAATGAGATGAGATCAAACATTACTAGCATGCACAATATAACAATAAAGTTAGCATGCTCCCCCTTTTCCAAGCTCCTCATTTTCATGTAGTTTCAATGCTCCCCCTTCAATCAATAATACCGATCAATAGTACCGTATTTTGAGCCTAATAATACCACAAATCTTTTAACACTTTTCTCCCCCTTTGTCATCATCAAAAGTATATTCTTGAAGATTAAAACATACCACATGCAAAAAGAGAGCATTATTAACTATAACTAGCATTTGCATGTCGTCATTCTATATTTAGCACGTCAAATCCAACGATAATAATAATTAGAATTCAACACCATCGTGTAAGTGCAATTATTAAACATAGACGTACAAAGGGAGATACTTTTAAAAATTCAACCAAATCAATCCAACATTTTCCACAATAACTTTGTATCACCTAGGATTGATTTTTCACGCCTCATCAAAGATGAGTTCAAGGTATCACACCCCAAAACATGGCCTATAAGGACTCTTAGATGTGGGAGTGACATTGCTTGACGAGTAAGAACACCAACGCTAAAGTTTACCCATAAAGCTTATGTTGGATACTCATGGGTAGTGTATTTGCCATGAATTGTATCCATTTTTCATACGGAGCAATTCTCATTTTTTTATTCATTTCCTTTGTTTTGTGCTCAATTTTTATTCATGGCATCTCACATCATATCCCGTAGATATTTTCAGTTAATAATCATCCTACATTCACTTACTAATATTCATAAATAATATCTCCAAAAGTACGACATAGTTTAACATTCGTGGAAGTGAAAGTAGGTGTAGAAATCATATTATCAATTCATTGAACTTGGCATGGCTATTAAGAAATAAAACATACGCATGTAGCCATGATAATAATACTACACTTTCTACAAGGATATGATCATCATTCATTTATATCACTAGAATGATGCAAAGAGAAAGATATGCATTAAGCTCCATTTTTTTTTGCTTTTTCATTTTTTTATTTTATAATCGACTAAAACAAACTAAAAACAACCAAGAGAACAAAAAAAAATCAAGCACACTAAAAAATGCGAACAAAAAATATGCTATGAAGGTATGCATTAAAACCAAAAATATGAAATCATACCTTCTGGTCGCTATTTGACTAAGGAGCTAAAAAATAATGAGACATTCCATTTATCGCTCCTCGTCAAGTTTCCATCCACCTACAAAAGAGGTGTCGTGTGTGACCTTGGAATCCAACAAGGTCCACTCACGTTAGTCATCAAAGATTTTGGAACCCATATTTGTTTGAACTTAATGTTTTTGTTCCTATATTTGCAATGATATGAAGTATGACCAACGCATCCACATGTAAAGCACTTTGCATGAAAATTTTCAACATTTGTTGTTTCAATGTGAACTTTTCTATAATTTGATTTTTCAACATTTTTAGAACCATATCCTAGTCCTCGTCTATTATTGCCATAAAGTTGATTTCCAAAAATAATGTCCAAATTTTGTTTTCCAATGGAAAATCGCTTTAATGACAATTCTAGAGTGGTGACTTTGGATTTCAAGATATCGTTTTCATTCACAAGCAAAGTGCATTTACTAATGAAAGCTCGCTTGTTTTCCTCTTCTTTCTTTTCAAAATCCATCATTTTTCTTTAAGTTCAAGATTTAGCATGTTAATCTTTTTAGAAAGCAATTCATTTTCAACGTCAAGCTTTATCTTATCTTGCTTATACATGCTAATATCCTTTAATAAAGAGTGACATGAAAGACAATCAGTTTTTTCAGGCAAGCTAGCTTTCTCTTTTTCTAAAATGGTGATGGTAGATTTGCATGCAACAAGCTCTTGTTTAAGATTTTTCATTTCTATGGACATGTCATACTCAGTTTGTTGCATATCAAAGTTATCATTGCTATAACTATCCACATCAGCTTCTAGCTCATCAATTCTACATTGCATTCCTTTACAAATTTCTAAAAGTTCAGCTTTAGTGGGAGATTCTACCTCATTGTGTTTGGCCATTAATGCCATGCAGGAGTGGGCTTCATGTTCATTCTCCTCATCCTCAGCTTCGCTATCCATATCCCACGTCTTTTGCAACTTGAGCTGTGTGTTGTTATGGGCAATCTTTTATGTGATGTCCCTTTTTCCTGCATTTAAAACATTCATTTCTATGAATAGCTTTCTGATTAGAGGAATTTCTAACAAAATTAGAATTATTAGAACGAATGAACCTTTTTCCCATCTCAGCTCTTCCTTGATTAGTCTGAATGTATCTCCCGAAGTTTCTGACCATTAGGGCTTGCTCTTCATCAAGATCGTCGTCGTTAGCTTGAAGAGCTAATGGTATGGAAGCTTTAATCTTCTCTTCAGGTTTCTCTCTTGCTTTTATACTCTGCAACTCAAGCTCGTGTGACATTAGGTTGCCTATCAAGTCCTCCACTTTCATTGTTGACAAGTCCTTAGCTTCTTGAATAGCGGTGACTTTAGGCCTGAACGAGCTTGGTAGCGCCCTTAAGATCTTTCGTACCTGTTCATGGCTAGAGTATGGCTTACCGAGGGAACTGAATTTGAAGACGATGTCCGTGAACCTCGCAAACATCTCTTTCACAGATTCTGTTGGTAGCATGCAGAAGCTCTCATATTCTGTGCAAAACAACGCAAGTCTGGATTCCTTCACTTGTGATGTTCCCTCGTGTGTCACCTTCAGAGTATGCCAGATTTCCTGTGCAGTTAGACAATGTAAGATACGATTAAACTCAGATTTATCAAGAGAGCATATAAGCGCATTCATAGCTTTACCATTAAGAGTATAAACTTTCTTATCAGCTAAATCCCACTTGTCTTTAGGCTTAATCATAACAGTATCTTCAATTTTAATAGTGGGTAGACTATAACCATTTTCAACAATATCCCACACATCATAATCTACAGACACTAAATAAATTTTCATCCTAGCCTTCCAATATGCAAAGTCTACACCGTTAAACTTAGGGGGATGGGCTATAGACTGACCTTCAGCAAATGCACAATCAGATATATTCATGGTCATAAAAAATCTAGACTAGATCCTCTAAACTGGCTCCGATACCACTTGTTGGATCTGGATCGTAGCCTAGAGGGGGGTGAATAGGCTAATAAAAATTCTCGTGCAACCCACGAGAAAACACATGCAGTTATATGCATATGCAGGGTAATAAAATAGCAATCACAGAGTACGCACAGATATACTCTGGTTCGGTCGTCCCCACGACATACTCCAGCCCCCAAAAGCAAAAACTAGATAGATATGTAATCATGTACAGCTACAATGAGTCAACATCCCAAATCTACTCTCACCTAGCTCGTACGCACACCACGTGCTCTACACTCTCAATCTAGTCAGATGCTCTCCCTCCGTGACGACTCCCAAAGTCGTCAGGTCCCCAAAAAGTAACACAGAAGGTAAAGTTTCCCCTACAGAGATTGTTACACCAATACAAAGATAAATAAATAGAGTTTTAGAAATGCTCAGTAATGGTGTGTCGTCTCTGTCGTTCAGTGCATGTCAGATCTCGGCTGATGTAGATGTACATGTTCCGTCTCTTGTCTCCTCAGCAACTCAGGTGGCTGCACTCTCTGATGTTGTGACTTTCGGCACCTCAGGAATTTTTGTGTGAGAGATCTTCGGCCTAGGTTTTTGAAATTTACGGCCTCTTGAAATTTGCAACTTGATTGAACAAACTTTCAATGAAGAAGAACGGCTCTGTCACCCTCTAAATTTCGGCTGGCTTTCATTGGGACTTTCAAAGCTCTCAAAACAATTCGGCTCCTGCAAAAGAGAAAACACACCAAGTTAGAACATTAAGTTTAATACCCAGATTGAATATAAAAACAGAAGTCTTAAACTCCCTTTTGCTTGCAGATTGTCACGTTGAAGCCTTTGTTTTCTTTTGTATCCACAAGCCCTTTTTTCTTCTGTGTTTTGTATATGGCCGGCCTTCTAATTAAAAAGCTATGAGAAAGAGCAGACCTTTTTGATGGTAGCCTTGAGATCTTGCAAGGGAATTTGCAAACAAAAAGCACTTCACAAAAAATCTGTTAGCACTTCACAAAAAATCACGCAACAAATTCGGCAGCTTCCAATAAAAAGAAAGTGCAGTACTTATTCTTGATGATGAGCTCTTAAACAAACTTCCTGCAGCACTCTTGGGGGAGAAAAAAAAGCTATAGCAATTAAAATAATAGGAGATGCTCTTGTGATTAAAAATCATGCGCACAGGCTCTCTGTGATTCTTTTGTGTGGAAAAACAACATGCGCACCTTGGTGATTTTAATAGAAGTTGCTCCAATCTCCCCTAAGAAAATTCGACGCCCTCTTGGATATTTCTCAGAGGGAACAAAAAAAATAACCGGCCTTGTTTTTTCGGCGCCCTGGAGATTTGGATTGTTACGGCCGGCTCCTTGGGAATCTTTGGTTGGGATGTCGAAGAAGGATGCACAAATAAATTTCGGCTGTTTCTTATCTCTGAAGAGGAAGCGGCATCAAGGGTTTTAGGAGAGATCGAAAAAATAATACGGCTTGGTTTTTCTTTTCAATTGTGACCGGCCTCTATGAGTTTGCTGGAATTTTTTGGTGTAGCCGTGCGGGACTTAGGGTTCATGAAGGTTGGGTATATATAGGGATGGGTGATAGGTTTGGTATACTATTGTAGAATCCCTAGAAATTTGAATTATCGATTCACACCCATATTTGAATAGGAACCCATATGGAATGAGTATTGGCTAAGGAGTTTGAATGGCAATAGAATTTGATCCAATCTCCAAACAAGATTTGGCTCCATCTCTCCATATTGGACCAAGTCCAAGTTGCACATGACTAGCCACTTTTTCCATCAAATTGACCGAGTCGCCTTTGAGCGTGGCATTCCTAAAAAGCACTTAACTCACACGTTAAATAGTTCGCACACGTTTGTCATCATCAAACTAAAGTTCCTAGATCATTGCGTCTAACTGGAACCAGTGGCAGCATCCGGCTGCCAGGAATCACCCAGGGTTCTCATATGGAAACCCAAGCGGAGGGCTGCAACCTCCACAGTTTCAAAGACCACCACCTCCTCAGCAGCAGCAGTGCGGCTTTAGACCAGCTGGGCCCTATAGGCCGTCGGGATAGCAATACAACCGGCCACCTCAGTAGAATTTTGCGCCGGCTCCTCCAAAGTCAAATCTTGAATCTACATTGGAGACCTTTATGAGCGGCCAGATTCGGTTCAATCAAGATACGTCGAACCAATTTAAGAACATCAACTCTTCGCTCGACGAACTGAGAGGGTAGATGTCTCAGTTGCTGAAGAATCAGGGGAGATTACCCTCCCAGCCGGAAACCAACCCCAGAGCTCAAGCAAATGCGGTGGTTTCAGTGACCACGCGAGGAGGACGAGTTATTGACCCTGTTATGGTTCCGGTGTTTAGCAAGGAGACGGCCCCCACTGAAGAAGCTGCTGATGACAGTGCCAGAGTTGAGGCCACTGAAGGGCCTATCACTGTTGAAGAGAAGATGGATACACCTCCTGTCATGCCTGTTGCTACGCCGCCGCCCGTTGATGCATCCAAGGGCAAAGCCTCCAGACCTCCCCCTCCGTACACTCAGAGGCTAGCCCAAGCCAAATTGGAGAAGTACTCCAAGTTTATGGAGTTACTGAAAGGGATGTAATGCCCTGAAAGCTACTGCACAAGTACTAGAGGGGGGTGAATAGTACTTTAAAATAACAAGGAGTATAATTCCTAATTATCGTGCAAACTACTACCAACAAATGCAGAAGCTAAAAATGACAACAACAAATATTCAATGCAAACAATTGATATTACTGGGTTCGGATCCACCCAAGTCTCCCCGACTTGTTCCCGGTGATCCTACGTCCCAACCACCCGGATCCCCTCCGGATACTTAGGTTAGAAACCCTAACCCAAGATTTCCACTACGAATATCTTGTGAAAAACCTTCACAAGATCAAATCATACAATCAATAGCAATAGTGAATCCCACAACCCGGGATCACAACCTTCTCTCACAACCGAGAGAATCAATAGCAATAAAAGAGTTTATATGAAATAAACAACAACTTAACACAAACCCTATACCTTGAGTATTCTTACCGAATTAGGGCAAGGAGGGATTTGAGGAAGGAGAAGTCACCAAGACCTAGCACCACGAATATGAGCAGCAATGTGTGCCTAGGAATGAGTAGGAGACTTGATTCAAGCAATAGCTTGGATGGCTCAACAAGAACAAAGTTCTCTCAAGATGGATTCTAGATCTCAAATGAGGGAGAGAATGATTTCTTGTGAGGAAGAGAGCTTTGGAAATGAGTTTTAATCTCTAACTCTTTCAATCTGAATAAGTCTCTTAATGGCAGCTCTTACCTAGAGAGAAATGACCAAGCTTCGTATTTATAGGGTCCCATAAAAACGAGCTAGGTCAAATCCCAACGGATTGAAATCTGAAGCAATTAGTCGGTCAAAGAACAACCACTGACCGACTAGTTCATAAACTAGTCGGTCGGTGAAACAACATGAACCGACTAAGAGATGAACAGTGAACAGATGAAGTTTTAGACCTAAAGAACTAGTCGGTCCAAGAAGACTTTCTGACCGACTAGTTTCTCAACTAGTAGGTCGGTCAGTTAACTTAGACCGACTAAGAGTCAAAAACTATTAGTCTGAATACAAATTGATTTAGTCGGTCCAAGAACAAATGTTGACCGACTAGATTATCAACTAGTCGGTCACCAAACGTTCTTAGACCGACTAACGATAAACAGTAGCTCAGGAGAAAATTGGCATGTACAGTAAAGCTCAACTAGTCGGTCAAAGAAGCATCACTGACCGACTAGTTCACAAACTAGTCGGTCGGTGAGTCAACGTAGACTGACTAACTGTAAACAGTACTGAGCAAGAAAAGACTGACTGAAACTAGTCGGTCCAAGAAGCTTTGCCGACCGACTAGATTACCATCTAGTCGGTCAGTTCTTCTTCTTGAACCAACTAACATGCACAAGAAGTCCGAATCGAAGCGCGATGCTTCGGGAAAGTTAGAATGGACTTCTACTAAGATCCTAGAGCTAAGATAGGAGCGATATGAAGATATAAATCGTAAGACCTACTCAAGGCCTAACATTCTACGATAGAAGCTTAAAGACTATAAATTAAACTTGACGATACCGTCTTCAATAGCTTCAATCGAATCTTCATGACTTCTAAAATGGTCCAAAAGCTTCAACGAAGCTTTAGGCATATGAATACGTGCTTTGAGAAGTCTTGAGACGTCGCTTTGGATGTTCACGTGAATTTGGCGACGATCTCCATAACTGCGCTCACAAAGTGTTAGTTCACGATTTATTTATGTTTGCTCATCATCCAAAACCAAATCCGGGGAGTCCAATACTCAACATTCTCCCCCTTTTTGGTGATGACAAACCAACATAAATAATAATAAAAAATAATGATTCAAATGTAAAATACTTACTCCCCCTGCATTGATGACACGTTAATTCCAAATTGAATAAATATAATACGCATCAAGCAGAAGTGAGAGATATTAAACATGATCCAATTATTGAAATTTAGGATCGTAATCCATTTTTATATATCTTCACTCCCCCTGAATCTAACATAATGAATTAGATTCATGGACAATAGAGCTAAATTTTCATTTTGCCCCTTGTCATTATTACTATCTCTCCCCCTTTGGCATAATCCAAAAAGAGTGGGAGGTATACAACGACACCAACAAGGCTAAAGAAAATCCAACATCGGGAGTCGAAGAATACGACGACGGTCCAAAAGACACCAAGGGTAAAATACACGAAGAAAATCAAGGTGTGCCAAATTGACCATTATCCAAAAGCGAAAAATGAAATCATCAAAATACCAAATATAATTCACTTATTGAGCAAAGGAACGTGCTCTCCAATCTCAACATTTTGGTTAAATTAGAGCATGGAAAACAATTCTATGTTTTCATAGAAATAAAATTTTTTTAACCAAGGTATTATCGGCGAGCGACGAAGTCGAACATCATAGACATTAAAACGAATATAAAATGTGCACAACGAAGTAAAAGAGAACAACGATGTATATATATATATTATATGAAGCATCATGAGTACAACCAAAAGATACATCGACTCCATAACATCAAAGGCACAAAGTACATCGACTACATCAAAATGTCACATAGTATATCAACATCAAGAACTCACAATCCATCATCGATATGAACATCATCAACATACATCCAAAAATGATACAACAGCGACATCAAGCATCAAAACATCCAAAATATATCAAAACACCACCAACCCTGTCCTAACCCAAAACTCTCTCTAAAAGATGAATCATCCAAGGAGCATCGGAGAGTCCTCCAAACAGACTCTCAAGAAGGAGTGGTAGGATCAGCAGTCTCCGTAGGTCCAGTCGAATGAGTGGACTCAGGCTCTGCTGGGAGGAGTGGTGTGTCAACAGACGCAATCGTCGGGGCAGGAGTGGAAACATCAACAGCAGGCTCAACAGCAGAGGCATCAACTGGAACGTCAACAGGAGCAGACGTCTCTGGAGCAACAGTAGACTCATCCACTGGAGCAGAAGACTCTAGAGGACCTGAAGAAGTAGCAGCACCAGCAACGGATGTGGTAACAGCAGCAGGAGTGGCCTCAGCACCACGAGCAATAGAATCAACGAGCTCATCGAGCTCCTCATCATCCATCTCCTCATCCTCAGAAACAGAAGGAGGAACCTCAACACCAACGGTACGAGCAATACGGCACAGAATCTCCTCGGTACGAGCATACCGAGACTCGAGATGACGAACGTCACGAGCGAGACTATCAAGAGTGGTGGGAGGTCTAGAAGCAGCAGCTGCAGAAGATGTGCCCTGAGAAGCTGAAGGAGTCGACCTCTGCACGTGACGGAGTGCCACAAGAGATTTCTTTACGGCCGTCGCATTCAGGGGAGGACCAAGAGGACGCTCATCGTCAGGAGGCAAAGGCACGTGGAAATGACGAAACACCAAAGTCAACAGACAAGGATAAGGGATATGCGCAGATTTAGTGGTCTTGCGAATACACTCGAAAGAGTCCATCTTATCGAGTATAACGCGAGCCCAATTAATCTCGCAACCCAATAATAGAGCGTAAATCAACTTTAGGAAGGGCTGGGATGGCAGAGAAGATGAGCCGTACTTGGGAAGCAAGCATGACTTCAGAATAAGATTGAGTACCCATGCATTTGGCTTAAATGACTTCGATGGAACACCAATGAAAGCAGGAGGGATCACATGGAAGATATCAGCGAGAACAGACTGATCCAAAGAGGAGATATCATCAACTGAAATGTCTGACGGGAGGAGACCACACGACGAACAACCCAGCAACTCCCCCAAGATTTCTGCCGTGAGGACTATAGGAGTCCCCAAGACAGTAGTCTCGATGGTGTGGGTTTCATCGTACTAGCCTCGGGTACGATTTGCATAGAAAAGTTTGACCAGGTGAGGATAGGGTCGAGGGTTCGCCTTAGGGTCGAAGCGAAGGTAGTCCAGAAGCCCACTATAGGATAGGAGATCAGCTAAGCCAAGGAAGTCAGAAAACTGAACAAAGTGCTCCAATAACAGCGGGCAGTGCTCAATCCGGTTGTAAGCCGCGAGACACATAGGGTCGTCGCAACACAACGAGATGTCAACACCACCTGCTGGCATTGGGGCCTTTCCCTTAGGCTGTCGAGTCCTAGGACGAAGTGGAGGAGTGGGTTCCCTACGGCTAGGCTCATCCTCGGGTCTAAACTCAGTGTCAGAATCTGGAGGTGTAGTGGGGGTATTGAGTATAGGCTTTCTAGACTTAGAATGTTTACCGGGTTTGACGGTCGACGTCCTCTGCTTTTTCAGAGGAGGCGAAGATGATGAAGGTTGGGTTAATTTAGCTCGGCGTTTGGGTTTCGAAGGATTCCTAGGGTGCGGCTCTACAGACATAGGAGATGCACCGGAGGGAGTGATCGGGATTCTCGTCTTTGCCATAAGTCGTGACAAAATGAGATCAAGCAACGCAAGAATAAGATCAAACAACCCTAAGTATAAACCCTATAGCCGAAATCAACAAACCCTAGGAAGAAGAAAACAACCTAGAATAGAACCCTAGGCCAAAATCGAATGAACCCTAACCCTAAACACTGAAAAAAAACTAACCCTAGAACTAGGAGAGAGAGAGAGAGAGAGAGAGAGAGAGAGAGAGAGAGATCACCTAGGAGGAGGTCGACGGACGGATGGCCGGAGATATGGCCGGAAAATGATCGGATTCGACGGAGGGAGAGGAATGGTCTCAGGGGTTTAGGCTGAGAGAGCGAGCGTCGATCGATTAGAAAGAGAAATAATCGATTAGATGCGAGTTTAAGTCGATCGGAATGCGAAAAGACACGGCTGTCCCTGAGCACTTAGTCGGTCACAATTCAAGCACTGACCGACTAGATGACAATCTAGTCGGTCGGTAAATGAGCTTGAACCGACTAAGTCGAAACATGGGCCATTCAAAGTTTTTAGGGCTAGAGTTAGTCGGTCAAAGTTCAATTACTGACCGACTAGTTTTCATTCTAGTCGGTCGGTAAGTGAACTTGGACCGACTAAATGAAGTCAGTAGCAAAGGAAAATTATAAGCTTGAACTAGTCGGTCTGAGTTCATTAGCTGACCGACTAGATGTGCATCTAGTCGGTTGGCTGATGAACTAAAACCGACTAGATGAGTCCAAAAATTTTAGAATACAAAATTATGAGTTCTCTACAAATCGCACTTGGACGAAACATCGTTCAACTCTCAAAAATCATCATACTACCCCAATAAACATCGAAAAACTTAAATACGACGGTCAAGAGTAAATTCGAGCATAAATTCCAAAAATTCACAAAAATCCCGAAAAAATCCAATAAGTCTAGCATGAACAAAAATAGCGAAATAGAATAGCATGCAAGATTATTGAATAAAAATGAATCCTATATCTCGGATTCACCCATAATCCCCAATTCTCGAAGCAACTGCACAAAGGAATCCTCCTTTAGGAGTTTCGTGAAAATATCGGCGATTTGCTTCTGGGTTTCAACGTACACTAATATGATGTCCTTTTTAGCAACATGATCATCTAAGAAATGATGTCGGACATCTATGTGTAACGGGTTCTTGGAAAGACATATTGCACTTTGGTTGTCAACCATGATAGGGCAAGTATCACAGTTTATACCAAAGTCTTTAAGTGTGTGTCTCATCCAAAGAACTTGAGCACACGCGGCACCGGCGGCAGTGTATTCCGCCTCAGTGGTTGAAAGTGATACGGAATTTTGCTTCTTGAAAAACCAAGAGACAAGAGAATTTCCTATAAAATGGCAAGTGCCACTAGTACTTTTCCTGTCGGATTTGCATCCCGCATAATCGGCATCACTATATGAGATTAACTCATACGTGCTAGATTTTGGATAAAGTAATCCAAAATCAAGCGTATAACTTAGATAATGGAAAATACGTTTTACCGCTACTAAGTGAGACTCCTTAGGTTGAGACTGATAACGAGCACATATACATACGCAAACATAATATCGGGCCTACTTGCGGTAAGATAAAGTAAACTACCAATCATACCTCGATATAGACGAATGTCTACATCTTTACCGCCCGTATCCTTCTCAAGATGCGTAGTCGTGCTCATTGGAGTCTTTTTCCCGGATGCATTCTCTATTCCAAATCGCTTAAGCAACTCCACTGTATACTTCGTTTGGTGGATGAAGATTGCATCGTCCATTTGGCGAATTTGGATACCAAAGAAATATTTGAGCTCACCCATGTGGCTCATCTCAAATTGTTCCTTCATCACATTAGAAAACTCTTCGCAAAGAGCAAAGTTAGTAGCACCGAAAATGATATCATCAACATATATTTGAACTAAAATTATATCATTATTCGAATGCTTAACAAAAAGTGTAGAATCGGCTTCTCCCATTTTAAAATTCAAATCCAAAAGAAAATTCTTTAGGCGATCATACCAAGCTCAAGGAGCTTGTCTCAAACCGTAAAGTGCTTTCTTTAGTTTAAAAACATGATTTGGAAATTTTTCATTAATAAAGCCCGGAGGTTGAGAAACATAAACTTCCTCAACGACATCTCCGTTTAAAATGCACTTTTTACATCCATTTGAAATAGTTTGAAATTTTTATGGCATACAAAAGACAATAATAATCTAATTGATTCTAATCTAGCTACCGGAGCGAAGGATTCTTCGAAATCGATACCTTCCTCTTGACGGTAGCCTTGAGCAACCAACCGAGCTTTGTTCCGGACGACAATTTGGTTTTCGTCGGTTTTGTTCTTGAAAATCCACTTTGTCCCTATGACGGTGTGGTTCTTCGATGGCAATGGAACAAGCTCCCAAACCTCATTCCTCTCGAATTGAATGAGTTCATCCTCCATGGCTAAGATCCAAGCACCATCTTCGCACGCTTCATTAACATTCTTTGGCTCAATCGAGGAGGCAAAGGCACAATGAGCGAAGTAGTTCACTTGCGATCTCGTCTTGACACTATCATGGATATTGCCAATGACTTGCTCATGAGGATGGTCACGAACGGTATGAAGCCGTTTGGGAATACCTTGATCACTATGAACATTCTCAACAACTTCATTAGTTGGGTTAGTCTCAATAGAATCAATAGAATTATTAGAATTAGAATTATCAATTGAATCACATAGGACATCCATAGAGTCATCATCATTAGTAATTCTAGTTGGAACAAATCCTTCATTAAATGAAACATGAAGTGATTCCTCGATCGTTGAGGTTCGTTTGTTGTATATCTGGTAGGCTTTGCTACGCGAAGAATATCCAACAAAAATCCCCTCATCGGATCTTGGATCGAATTTGTCCAAGCTACCATACGTGTTCTTAATAAAATATTTTGAACCAAAAACACGAAAATGTTTAACTTGAGGCAACCTACCAAACAACAATTCATAACAAGTTTGTTTAGTGCCGGGCCTCAAAAGTATTCTATTAAACACATAGCAAGCGGTGTATACCGCTTCCGCCCAAAATTGATGGCCGAGTTGGCTATCATCAAGCATAGTGCGAGCACACTCCACTAGCGTCCTATTCTTTCTCTCAACTACACCATTTTGAGGAGGTGCACGAGGGAAAGAGAAGGTGTGTGTAATACCAACTTCATCACAAAATGTCTCAAAAGACTCATTCTCAAATTCCCCTCCATGATCACTACGAATAGTGACAATGGTGGTTCCAATGAGATTTTGTACTTTCTTAACAAAAATTGTGAAGTTTTCAAAAGCTTCATTTTTATTACATAATGAAAATACCCAAGTAAACCTAGAAAAGTCATCAACGATGACAAGCCCATATCTAGCATTACCTAATGAAGCAACTCTAGTTGGCCCAAATAAATCTAGATGTAATAGCTCTAGAGGCCGCTTAGAAGAAATGCTTTTCTTAGGTTTAAATGAAGATTTTGGAAGCTTGCCTCGTTGACACGAGTCACAAAAGCTTTTCTTTTGAAAGACAAGCTTAGGGAAGCCTCTAATAGAGTTTAACTTGGAAAGCTTAAAAAGTGTTCCAAAGTTCACATGACCAAGACGTCGATGCTATAAGTGTTGTTCACTTGTGTTGGCAATAAGACGTTGTTCATGTGATCTTGGAAGATCTAGGATATATATATATCCTTATGGCGTGTGCCGGAAAACAATAATTCATTATTATCTTTTCTTAAAATATGGCACATTCCTTTCGCAAAGTTAACTTTGTAACCTTTGTCACAAAGTTGACTTATTGAAATAAGATTGTGGTTTAATCCTTTAACAAGGTAAACATCACATATAAGAGGTTTAGAAGGATTACCCACTTTTCCAACACCTATGATGGTTCCGCTCTCGTTGCCTCCAAAGACTACCTGGTTTCCATTTGCAATGGGAACCACTCCGGAGAGCAATTGAGCGTCACCCGTCATGTGTTTTGAACACCCGCTATCGAGTATCCAATTTCTCTTGGAGCTAAATTTAAATTTGTTGCTCCGTTCTTTTTTCTTGAGTACTTATAGATATGAAATGTCGTATCATGGTACCCAAGGTCATTGGGTCCTAAAGATTAGACCTTTGGAAGCCAAGTCCAATTGGACTTAGACTTCCCCACATAATTACTACTATACACAACATTCGAAAAATAAGCATTCATATAAACTTGTTTTTCGTCCATGCTTGTGTCCTTTGGGCTCCAAATAGTGAAAATCTTGGAAGCCCTCATCCTATTGGGTGTATGCATGCGACGTTGATTTCTACGTAATGCATGTTGTGGATAGGCATAGGAACATGATGGAATGGTGCACGACGATAATTATTCATATGATGACGTGGGTGAACATATGCATGTGGGGAAACACGTGCGTGAGGGTGTCTCACATGGTGTGCACGTGCCCGTGAACGTGTAGCATAGAAATCATCATATGTGTGAGCCGGTGGAGTAGGACGTGTGTTCCTACGTGGCATGGTATTGGTGTACATGTAGGCATGCCCCTTCTTTGGAGGTCCACCCAAAGTGGGTTTCTTTCCAAAAGAGGGTGTAGACGAGGTGGAAGCACCATTGGTAGATGAACTACCAATAGAGTATTTGCTACCACTCGTCGAAGCACCGGAAGTTGGCCTAACAAAAGTAGTGGCCGACTTGGATGAATTTCCCATCGTATACCCCAAGCCAACATGGTGATTGGCCGGAGGTAAGACACTTAGGATATTATCCAAATGGCCCTTACCCTTATTGAATTCACTGATTCGGCCTAATGTGTTCTCATATTTCTCGGTGAGAGAATGCAAGGAAGTATCCAAAGTGGATACTTGCGATGTGAGCACATAAACACGAGATTTGAGACTTTCATTCTCAATACTCAAAGTCGAGTTTTGAGAAGTCAAATCCTCTATATTATGTTCTTCCGGATCCTCAATGCTAACATGTTCATGTTGAGTCTTGTGATTAACAATCTCATTCTTCAACTCTTCAACAACGGTGTCATTGTTGGTGATGATAGTTTTAGGCGAGGTTTGGATGCTAGCTAAATCATCTTTTACTTTAGTATACCTATTTACTAATTTAGTATACTTAGACCACAATTGAGAATTAGCATTCCTAAGGTCATCCATTGTTACCTCATCGCCTTTGTTGTCGCTATCATCGGAAGAGGAAGATCCTTGATCATGCTCCTCTCTTGCCATGAAGCACATGTGCGCTTGCTCCACTTGCTCATCGTCCGACTCTCCGCTTGAGGAATCCTCGGAGTCGGTGAATGTTGCTCCAACAAGTCCCTTCTTGTACCCCTTTTTGTACTTCTTAGACTTATCGAATTTCGGCGCCTTCCACTTCTCCTTTTGCTTATTTAGAGGACACTCCGCTTTCATGTGTCCTGGCTTATTGCACTTGAAACACAAAGGAGAGGAGGAGGCGTTAGAAGAACCAAATTTAGCTTTGTTCTTATAGTTACCTTTTCGGAAGAAACAGTTAAACTTCTTGGCCATGAGTGCCATGGACTCCAAGTCCAACTCGTTTTCCGAGTCTTCATCATCGGTTGATGTGGAAGTTGATGGAGCGGCCTTGAAAGCAATAGCCTTCTTCTTTGGCTCGTCTTGCTTTAGATAGGACTTCATCTTGTCCTGCAACTTAAGCTTGCTATCCTTGCGAACCTCGTATGACATTAAAGTACCCATTAGTTGAACAACGGTATAGGTTTTCATGTCATTACCTTCTTCGATGGCGAAGGTCCGTTTCTCCCAACTAGAAGGAAGTCCATCGATGATCTTCGAGACTTTCTCCTTTTGGGTGTAGGTTTTGCCGAGAGCCTCCAACTCGTTTGTGATGTCGACGAAGCGAGCGTAGTACTCCTTCATCTTCTCACCCTGTATCATATGAAACAACTCGTAATCTCTATTAACTACCACAAGTTTAGAGTCTCTTACCCTACTAGTCCCTTCATGTAATATGAGGAGAGAATTCCATATTTGATATGCACTCTTACATGTGCATATCTTATTGAAATCCTCGGGTTCCAAGGCGCATTGCAAGGCATTCATTGCCTTGGCATTGCTCACCTCCGCGGCGACCTCCGCGGGAGTCCACTTCTCGAAATCATCTTCGACGGGCTCGACGTATTCCTTCATCATGGCTCTCCATAGTGAAGCACTCCGGAGGAACGTTTCCATCCGGCATTTCCAGTAACCGTAGTTGGTACCGTTGAAGTATGGAGGCCTCGTTGAAGAATGTCCTTCCATCACCGAAGATGCTCCTTCACGGTTCCTGAAGGTGCTATAGTCGGAAGGTGGACGCACGGTCTTGTTGTCGTTGGCAGACATAGCATAGACTTGGCTCTGATACCAAATGTAATGCTCTGAAAGCTACTGCACAAGTACTAGAGGGGGGTGAATAGTACTTTAAAATAACAAGGAGTATAATTCCTAATTATCGTGCAAACTACTACCAACAAATGCGGAAGCTAAAAATGACAACAACAAATATTCAATGCAAACAATTGATATTACTGGGTTCAGATCCACCCAAGTCTCCCCGACTTGTTCCCGGTGATCCTACGTCCCAACCACCCGGATCCCCTCCGGATACTTAGGTTAGAAACCCTAACCCAAGATTTCCACTATGAATATCTTGTGAAAAACCTTCACAAGATCAAATCATACAATCAATAGCAATAGTGAATCCCACAACCCGGGATCACAACCTTCTCTCACAACCGAGAGAATCAATAGCAATAAAAGAGTTTATATGAAATAAACAACAACTTACCACAAACCCTATACCTTGAGTATTCTTACCGAATTAGGGCAAGGAGGGATTTGAGGAAGGAGAAGTCACCAAGACCTAGCACCACGAATATGAGCAGCAATGGGTGTCTAGGAATGAGTAGGAGACTTGATTCAAGCAATAGCTTGGATGGCTCAACAAGAACAAAGTTCTCTCAAGATGGATTCTAGATCTCAAATGAGGGAGAGAATGATTTCTTGTGAGAAAGAGAGCTTTGGAAATGAGTTTTAATCTCTAACTCTTTCAATCTGAATAAGTCTCTTAATGGCAGCTCTTACCTAGAGAGAAATGACCAAGCTTCGTATTTATAGGGTCCCATAAAAACGAGCTAGGTCAAATCCCAACGGATAGAAATCTGAAGCAATTAGTCGGTCAAAGAACAACCACTGACCGACTAGTTCATAAACTAGTCGGTCGGTGAAACAACATGAACCGACTAAGAGATGAACAGTGAACAGATGAAGTTTCAGACCTAAAGAACTAGTCGGTCCAAGAAGACTTTCTGACCGACTAGTTTCTCAACTAGTCGGTCGGTCAGTTAACTTAGACCGACTAAGAGTCAAAAACTATTAGTCTGAATACAAATTGATTTAGTCGGTCCAAGAACAAATGTTGACCGACTAGATTATCAACTAGTCGGTCACCAAACGTTCTTAGATCGACTAACGATAAACAGTAGCTCAGGAGAAAATTGGCATGTACAGTAAAGCTCAACTAGTCGGTCAAAGAAGCATCACTGACCGACTAGTTCACAAACTAGTCGGTCGGTGAGTCAACGTAGACCGACTAACTGTAAACAGTACTGAGCAAGAAAAGACTGACTGAAACTAGTCGGTCCAAGAAGCTTTGCCGACCGACTAGATCACCATCTAATCTGTCAGTTCTTCTTCTTGAACCAACTAACATGCACAAGAAGTCCGAATCGAAGCGCGATGCTTCGGGAAAGTTAGAATGGACTTCTACTAAGATCCTAGAGCTAAGATAGGAGCGATATGAAGATATAAATCGTAAGACCTACTCAAGGCTTAACATTCTACGATAGAAGCTTAAAGACTATAAATTAACCTTGACGATACCGTCTTCAATAGCTTCAATCGAATCTTCATGACTTCTAAAATGGTCCAAAAGCTTCAACGAAGCTTTAGGCATATGAATACATGCTCTGAGAAGTCTTGAGACGTCTCTTTGGATGTTCACGTGAATTTGGCGACGATCTCCATAACTGCGCTCACAAAGTGTTAGTTCACGATTTATTTATGTTTGCTCATCATCCAAAACCAAATCCGGGGAGTCCAATACTCAACAAGGGATTCAGCTAAATATCCCGTTTCTTGATGCCATCACCGAGATCTCGACGTATGCCAAGTTTTTGAAGGATCTCATTACTGGAAAGCAAAGGCCGGAAGAGATCAAGCTGTTGGAGGATTCTATCTCCATTATCAAGAACCACCTCCCCAGAAGCTGCTGGATCCAGGGAGCTTCGTCCCGTGCTCCATTGGTGGCATGCCAATCAGCAGGGAGTTGATTGATTTGGGGGCCAGTATTAGCCTTATGCCCCTATCCATCTTCAGAAGACTCCAGACGGGAAGTGAGCTGGAACCGACGAGCATGTCTATCCAGCTCGTCAATCACTCCATCACTTACCAGTCGGAATAGCGAGGGATGTCATCCTCCAGATACCTCCAGGGCTATGTATCCCGGTCGACTTCATTATTATGGACATGCCGGAGGGAGGAAGCTCTCAGCTCATACTCGGCCGCCCCTTCATGGTGACGGCCGGAGTCCTTATAGACGTCCGAGAAGGGACCCTCTCCCTCAATGTGGGAAATATTGAAGCTGAGTTCCGGATGCAAAAGCCGATGAAGGAGCAAGCCCACTTGGAAGGGGCTAATTATCTGGAGTTTCTGGAGGAGGAATCGATTGAAGACTTTTCTGCTGAAGGGGTCATGAAGGACCCGGTTAAAGCAAGCATAAACGACGACGGTGACCCAACCTACAACAAAGCGGTCGCCGCGTACATCCAAGTATTGGATGAGGAGTTCCTATGCCGTTCGACAAATCATCATACATCGGAGGTCACATCTTATGTGGAGGTGAATATTGGAGTAAGCGGAAGTCATACGCCACCGAATTGCACCGCCCCGAAGGGTGACACGCGACCACTGCGTGCACCAAATGAACATTGATATATCAAAGGGAGTCGAGCTCATGACTGAAAACGAGCGCTTATTGGCAGGCAACCCAATTACGTATATTTTGAAATTTCTTTCCTATTTTCTTATTTTTCTATTTTTATTTCGTATTTTTAGGAAAAATCGCAAAAATCATAAGAATTTGACGAGTTTGTGTTTTGTGTAGGAAGGGCAATTGGGGGTATGCATATGGACATTATAAACAGAAGGAAGCCAGAGGAAATTGAAGATCTGAGAAGGAAAACAAGGGAAAAGGAGAGAAAAAGAGACATAGGAAATCCGGACCGAGCAGCTCTGCTCGGTTGCGTCAATCAGATACGGAAATGGAAGATACCTGAGCTTGGCCCGAGTAGGTTTCTGCTCGGTCCGAGTAGAAATTGACACGGACTGAGCAGACGGCTACTCGATCGAGTCGTACAGGGAAGAGATTTGAGCGAAAAAACGTTACTCTGTCAACCCGGACAGAACATTATTGGCTCGGCCCGAGCAGGACATGACGTGGACCGAGCACCTATCTGCTCGATCGAGTCGTACAGGGAAGAAAATTGGGGAGAAAACGTCACTCTGTCGACCCGGACAGAATATTATTGGCTCGGCCCGAGTAGCATACGACTGGAGGGAGTATTTCATTCGAAATTTTAACGTTGACCGGGTCGAGCAGCCAAGCTGCTCGGACCGAGTCGAGTCATTTTATTTAAAAATTTTATTTACTTCGACCCGGCCAATCAGCTAAGCTGCTCGGCCCGAGTCGAATCGGGTTTTTAAGCCGATTGGCCGTCTCTTTTAATCTCATCGTTAAAACTTTTTACCCTAAATTTTTACCCATTCCCCAAACCCCCCCCCCCCCGAGCGACTACCCCCCCGACTCGTTCATCTTCCCCCCGCCGTCGCCGCCCGCCGTCGCCGCCGTGGTCACCGGCCCCGCCGTCGCCGCCTCACTCCGGTCAGCCACTCCCTTCACCCCTCTCCCCCTCTTTCTCCCTCTCTGCCCCTATCCTCCCCTTTCCCCCCCGATCACCCCCTCTTCACCCTACATCGGCGACGGCGCCGCCGACGGTGCCACCGTCGCCGACGGCACCAGGACCCCCTCCCTTAACCCCACCATTAAAACCCCCCTTCGCCATCGCCAAAACCCCCGCCCTCCTCCCAATTTGCATCGACGGCCGAACCCCCCCCCCCCCCCCCCCCCCCCCCCCCCGCCCCACTTTGTGCCCTAGGGCACTGAACAAGCAGCCAAGCTGCTCGTTCAGATTCCCCCTTCTCGGTGCCCTAGGGCACATACCGAGTACCTAGGTGCTCAGTCTCACCCACCCCCGAGTCGTGCCCTAGGGCACCGCTTGTTCATCGGCCCGCCCCGAGTCTCACGACTCGTTCACAATCCCCACACCGACCGAACCTACTCCTGAGTGCACAACTTGGGCCGAGCAGCACCCTGCTCGGCCCGAGTCACACTATATCTGATCTCCACCTATTTTAAATCGATTAACTGACGTTTTGATTGTTTCAAATTGCAGGTACTCTGTTCTTACCTCAGTAGCAGTTGCGTGGATCATCTTGGGGGATCATCTGCACGTCCGCATCAGTCGCTCCTATGGTACACTCGTTCCTGCTCTCTTTTCATACCGTAGCTTTATACTACACGCAGCACTATGGTCCGCACACGCGGATCCGTCACACCCCCCGTTCGCGGGAAGAGGCTTTCTTCTGGCGCCTCCTCTTCCCGTCCACAGTGATGGGTTTTATCTGATCCAAGGGCTCTCTTTCAACTAGTGCATTGTCCGTCCTTCGACCTACTTGAGAGCGAAGGTCGGACAACCTTGCACAAAATTAACGCAGCAGAAGCGGGAAAAAATAAAGAGAAAAAACTTTATATAAACACTTTATATAAACTAGCCCTATCTTCATAAAACCCGAGCCAAGAAAACGCTACTATCCCGGGGTTGGGTCCAGACCAACCCCTAAGGATACTACTATCTAATTAACTACATTAGCTACTGCAATTAAAATAATGCACATAAATTAAAACTAAGGTTGAGAAAACTCAACATACCCGTAACTCTTGCCTTGCAGCAAAAGTGTTACCAAAGGCAATCAATTGCCCTTCCCGCATAAGCCGCTCCGATCCCAGCAACTCTTGCGCCGATCCCAGCAACTTCTGGTTGCCGAGCCAACCACTTGCTCCAGAAAGTTTCACTTGAATGGATCCAACGCCTAGACTTCAGATCCGATCTGAGTTCCTCCGATGCCTTGCTAGGGCTCGACCGGAACAAAGAATGAGAACGAGAACTTTTAATTTAGCTTCTAAATCAATGCTTGTTCTTAATTTGAACTGCCTTGATCATCGGCTGGTGCAAGTTTCAATGAGGAGACCACCCTATTATTTATAGGGGGAGTGAGGAGCTCCTCAATTGAAACAGTCGATGTGGGACTAAAATTGGGAATGGAATCTTATAGTTCAAAACTATAAAGAGCCATAGATAATTCGTTTCTCAAGCAAAACGTACACATCATATATGTAAATCGGAGTGCTCGACGAGACGAACGCATAGGAAGAAACGGCACCTCATTTGGACTTCGTTTGACCCTTCAAACTTGAGTTTTAAAATCTGATGTTCAAAACAATTCGAATAACGCAATCAATCGCGTTCTCCCGAGAGAAAAATCCCCCAGGTGCCACGTGGCGTGCCCGGAGTGCGCCACGTGGCGCGCTCCCATTATGCCCTGCCGCCAGCACTAATTTCGGGCGGCATGCGCGAGTGCGGGCGGGGCCCGCACCCGTGTCGCTGACGCAGTGCGGGCCCCGCCCGCACTCAGCGCGCGCTGACGCGGGTCAGCGCGCTGATGCACGCTGACGTCAGCGGGCCCCACGTCAGCGCCAGAAAAGGGGTAAGGGGGGTTTTTTTCTCTGTTCTTTTACGAAAAGAACCCTGTAATTCCACTAATTACAAAAAGACTCTTTTGAGCATAACTTGCTCATTTGATCTCCGATTCAGGTGCGGTTTCTTCCTATGCTCTTCTTAGAATGTCCACAACATTCCTAAGCATATAATATCCCGTTTATTTATTGTATCGTATACAAATGATCTGAGGGCACCATCCCTCAACATCTCCCACTTGCACTCAGGATTATTTATCCCGGGTACAAAATTATCTGCAACTTCCTTGCAGTATTAGTTCTCATGCATCATCATGCATTATTCTCTTTTCTTTTACTAGACGTAAGACCACACTCTTTGTGAGACCCTACAGCCTGACCCTACTACAGGTTCGGGTTCGTGACCCTAGACGGCAGTGACCACGAGCAGTAGTTGCCGTCCCTGTTTCGACATCATAATTATGTGGTTTAACCCATTGACAAAATCGTCGGGACTACCAAGACTGTATCCGTGATGAATACCACAGTTTTAATCCTTTCGTCAAGACTATGTTGTTTATTCAAGTTTAGGGTATGGTAACATGTCAACCCCACCAACTTGAAACCGGTCAGTTACATCGGTCTTTAGTTAAATACATGTTGAACTTCTTTCAACATACTTTGATCAAAGATTTTCACTAAAGAACCGAACCAACACATACAACACTAACTCTCCTTAATGAGAGAGACGAATCCTTTCTTAGACACAACTCCCCTCACACGCTTCAAATGCCACCCAACCAAAATCCTTTCGACAAGTAAAGTCTTAAAGCTAGGAAAATGATCTAAGTGACACCATTCACATGCAGGTTTGTTCAATGTCTTCAAGTCATAGGACCAGCTTGCCTATCATCACAAAAAGTTATAATTGACATTTTAAATTAAGTTTAACCAAATGATAATCTTTTATGAGTCGTTCAGTGAACTCATTCTCTAATGAGCACCTGCGTCTTGTTTCTGACTTCACCAAGTCAAACGATTACGAGTCCATCGTTACTAATCCATAGTGAATACAAAGACACAATGGTCTTATCGATGTGTCGATATCCTTTTCTCGACATATCAATGACCACGAACCAGTTTAAGACTTTAAGCTCCAATCGGTAAAAACACTTTCTCATAATCATGATCGGCATCAAGATAAGTGTATACCTTGCTATAAGTCTAAGGAAATTATCTAAGTATATAAGATGACACGAATGCACAAAGATAATTTGATACCAATAAATTTATTTTATTCATGAATAAGATGTTTTTCAGGACAATGTGCCTCATAGGCATACAACTCTCAAAACATCTACCACTCACTACAAGGCCCACTCTTTATGGTATTTTATACCGCTTTTACACATTAGTTTCTCCAAACGATCACATGCAAGGGCCTTTGTAAATGGATCAGCTAAATTCTCTTCAGACGAGACTCTGAGGATTTCTATGTCCTTCCTCTTCTCAATATCACGTATCAAATGATATTTTCAAAGAATGTGTCTGGATCTCTTGTGGAATCTGGGTTCTTTGACCAAGCTCAATGTGGCATTGTTATCACAATACAACGGTATTGGATCTATAACAGTAGGCACCACTCCTAGCTGGCTCACAAATTTCCTAATCCAGACAGCTTCCTTTGCTGCATCATTGGCCGCTATATATTCGGCCTCCATAGTTGAATCAGCAACGGTGTCTTGCTTTGAACTCCTCCAGCTCACTGCACATCCGTTGAGAGTGAAAATGTATCCTGAAATTGACTTACTATCATCCACGTCACTCTGAAAGCTGGAATCTATGAAGCCCTCAATTTTGAGTTCTTCACTTCCATAAATCAAAACTAGATCTCTTGTTCTTCGCAAGTACTTGAGAATCGTCTTGACTGCTTTCCAGTGTTCTTCTCCATAGTTAGACTGATATCGACTTACTGCACCTAGTGCAAAAGCGACATCAGGTCTGGTACATATCATGGAATACATGATCGATCCAACTGCCGAAGCATATGGAATATTGCTCATGCGTTCTCTTTCCAAGTCAGTCTTTGGAGACATCTTCTTGGAAAGACTTATTCCGTGATTTGCGGGTATAAACCCACCTTTACTGTTTTTCATGTTAAACCGTTTTAACACAGTATCAATGTACCTAGATTGGGAGAGTCCTAGCATCCTTTTAGATCTATCTCTATAGATCTTCACACCTAGTATGTAGGATGCTTCTCCCAAATCTTTCGTGGAGAAGTTAGTTGATAACCAATCCTTAACAGACTTCAACATCGGTATGTTGTTACCTATTAAGAGAATGTCATCAACATAAAGTACGAGGATGACTAAATTGTTTCCACTGGTTTTCTTATAAACGCATGGCTCATCTTCATTTTTAATAAAATCAAACTCTTTGACCGTATTATCAAATCGGATGTTCCAGCTCCTGGATGCCTGCTTCAATCCATAAATGGATCTATGCAGTCTACACGCTTTCCCTATACTCCCACTGACTTCGAAACCTTCCGGCTGAGACATGTAAATATGCTCTTCTAAATCACCATTTAGAAATGCAGTTTTTACATCCATCTGCCAGATTTCGTAGTTGTGATAGGCAGCAATAGCGAGTACAATCCGGATGGATTTGTGCATGGCTACGGGTGAGAAAGTTTCGTCATAATCTACACCTAGAATCTGACGATAACCTTTCGCAACAAGTCTAGCCTTGTACGTTTCTATTTTTCCATCTGCACCAATCTTCCTTTTGAAGATCCATTTGCAGCCAATAGGAACACTTCCCTTGGGCACATTCTCTAAAGTCCAAACTTTATTAATGTGCATGGAATCCATCTCAGATTTCATTGCATCCAGCCATTTCTTAGAGTCTCTACTCTGAATTGCTTCTTGGAAGCTAATAGGATCATCTTCAACTAAGATGATATCCTCAACTCCTCCATCTACGAGAAATCTGTAGTATCTTTCTGGAGCTCGAGGAATCCTATTTGACTTCCTGATAATTGCTTCAGGAGCATTAGGCTCTGCCTCTCCCACTGGTTCCGCGATCTGTTCATGTGTTGATTCAGTCTCTAGACTTTCGTCCAGTTCTATTACCTCGCCATTAAACTCCTTCACAAGGAATTCCTTTTCAAGAAAGGTGGCGTGTTTGGACATAACAATCTTTTGTTGTTCCTGGTGATAGAAAATGTGTCCCGTCAAGTGACTAGGATACCCAATGAATCTACACATAACAGACTTATCCTCCAGTTTATCTGGATTAAGCTTCTTGACATACGCAGGACAACCCCATACCTTAATATGCTTAAGGTTTGGTTTCTTCCCGTTCCATATCTCATATGGTGTCATTGGCACGGATCTAGATGGAACTCTATTAAGGATATGGGTAGCAGTTTCTAGGGCATAGCCCCAAAGGGAGATAGGTATCTCAGAGTCACTCATCATTGATCGAACCATGTCTAACAATGTGCGATTCCTTCTCTCTGACACACCATTATGTTGAGGTGTGTAAGGAGGAGTGATCTGAGAGAGAATCCCATTCTCTTTTAAATGCGCAAGGAATTCATGGCTCAAGTATTCTCCTCCTCGATCAGATCGAAGAATTTTAATACTTTTGCCCGTCTGTTTTTCAACTTCGTTACGATACTCTTTGAATCGCTCAAATGTATCAGACTTGTGCTTCATCAAGAACACATGTCCGAACCTAGAGTGATCATCAGTAAATGTAACAAAGTATGAATATCCTCCTTTCGCTAAAGTAGACATTGGTCCACATACATCAGAATGTACTAGACCCAAGAGTTCACTAACTCTTTCCCCTTTACCTGTAAAGGGAGTTTTAGCCATTTTACCTTTGAGACAAGACTCGCAAGTGTCGTACGACTCATAATTCGAGAGGTCAAGAGACCCCTCTTTATGCAACTTGCTAAGTCTTTTCTCTCCGATATGGCCTAGTCTACAGTGCCAAAGGAAAGTTTCATTAAAACTAGATTCCTTACGTTTTCGTGTGTTAACACTTAACACAACGTCATTAGACAGAGTGTATACACCATTATTCATTGTTCCAAATCCCAGCAATTTATCATTAAAGAAAATGTTCATAACAGATTCATTAATGGTAAATTTATATCCGTCTTTGGCCAAAGCCGAAATGGAAATAACGTTGCATATAAAATTTGGTATATAATAACATTGTTTCAAAAATAATGTGGCACCGTTTGCCAAGGTGTGCTTTAGGTCTCCTACGGCTTTAGCAGCTACATTAGCTCCATTACCGACTTGAAGAACTATTTCGTCCTTTCTTAAGTTTCTAAATGTGCTCATACCTTGTAAAGAATTACAAATATGAGTACCCGCACCAGTATCCAATACCCATGCGTTAGAAGTTACAGAAAGGACTATACTCTGTATAACTAATACCTTAGAAGTTGAGGCATCAATATGTCCGTTCTTCTCTCCGTTAAGCCCAAAGTTTTCTAAGCAATCAATATTTAAACCAGTCAATTTATTATTCAGGATAAGATTCATATTCGATTTCATGCTGCAAAAGACATAGAATTAATTTAGTGTAATTCATGATAAAATAATATAGTTAATATGGTTTTTAATTAACTATGGTCTCCCACTATTTTACGATCATTCTCTAAAATGAACGAATTTTAATATCTTAAAATATAGTGAAAGAGGGATCCAATCATCATGAACCTCACAACCTTGAGGAGACTCAACAAGTTGATTGGTTCCATGATTGGTAGACTAACTCTTAGTCAATCACATCACATGCGACTCCCTATCGATTCTTACCCACAGTCACTTATGATCTTGAGGAGACTCAACTAATCATAATGACTGGTCTAGTCAGACCCTTGATTTCGTGTTCAGATTTGACTTAGATCGATGCTCGAGGAGACCCGACGTATCGATTTGGGTCAAGTCCAGACTACATCACATGTATGTTGGACTTTGTTCCTTAAAGAAAAACATGTCATAGCTTGAGGAGACTCAACAACTATAAATGTCTTCTTTGAGTTACAAAGCTCCAAAATCAAGGAGGGATACGAATTAATCTTTAATAATATTTATAATGCATTGACTAGATATAACCAAAGCTAACACATTTTATTATTAGCAACTTTGCGGTACAAGCGGGCATGACCAGGGTTAGGGCCGGGCAGGATCACTAGCGCCCAGCAAGCTGAGTCGATCCACAACACCTTCCCTAACTACCTACCCATACCATTCTCCATGAAAGTGCTAATGATAAAAAAATGTTATATTGATTTAATCTGGTTGTTATGATTTATTTAACTAGTTAATCCTATCAACTAGTCATAACCTATAATTCAAAATTATTAGGATGTGTTTCATAACTTTTATTAGAAACCTATCAACTATAGGATTTTAATAAATCACATCAGAATTGTTTCAACAAATAAGGGACAATCCTAATCATTCATTAGGATGTGTTATTTAAAATATTGTGAAAAACATTTTAAAACATAGCCAAAGCTAGTCATTTAAATTTAATCAGATTAAAGATTTAAATGAATTTTAATGGCTAACCCTACAAGTCTTTCTTTTAACAATTATCAAATAAAAGCAAAAAAGAAACATAAAGACATTAATTATCACATAATTAAAAAGATCTAATCTTGGTTTTCAAAACAATTTTCGAAAAATTTGAAAACCAACACATAGTTAGTTCAAGACTAACTACAAGTTTTAATAACATGCATTTCATAAAAGCAGTATTTAGATAGTCTATGTAGCCTGGCTCTGATACCAATGATGGGTTTTATCTGATCCAAGGGCTCTCTTTCAATTAGTGCATTGTCCGTCCTTCGCCCTACTTGAGAGCGAAGGTCGGACAACCTTGCACAAAATTAACGCAGCGGAAGCGGGAAAAAATAAAGAGAAAAAACTTTATATAAACACTTTATATAAACTAGCCATATCTTCATAAAACCCGAGCCAAGAAAACGCTACTATCCCGGGGTTGGGTCCAGACCAACCCCTAAGGATACTACTATCTAATTAACTACATTAGCTACTGCAATTAAAATAATGCACATAAATTAAAACTAAGGTTGAGGAAACTCAACATACCCGTAACTCTTGCCTTGCAGCAAAAGTGTTACCGAAGGCAATCAATTGCCCTTCCCGCATAAGCCGCTCCGATCCCAGCAACTGCTTGCACCGATCCCAGCAACTTCTGGTCGCCGAGCCAACCACTTGCTTCAGAAAGTTTCACTTGAATGGATCCAACGCCTAGACTTCAGATCCGATCTGAGTTCCTCTGATGCCTTGCTAGGGCTCGACCGGAACAAAGAATGAGAACGAGGACTTTTAATTTAGCTTCCAGATCAATGCTTGTTCTTAATTTGAATTGCCTTGATCATCGGCTGGTGCAAGTTTCAATGAGGAGACCACCCTATTATTTATAGGGGAGTAAGGAGCTCCTCAATTGAAACAGTCGATGTGGGACTAAAATTGGGAATGGAATCTTATAGTTCAAAACTATAAAGAGCCATATATAATTCGTTTCTCAAGCAAAACGTACACATCATATATGTAAATCGGAGTGCTCGACAAGACGAACGCATAGGAAGAAACGGCATCTCATTTGGACTTCGTTTGACCCTTCAAACTTGAGTTTTAAAATCTGATGTTCAAAACAATTCGAATAACGCAATCAATCGCGTTCTCCCGAGAGAAAAATCCCCCAGGCGCCACGTGGCCCGCCCGGAGCGCACCACGTGGCGCGCTCCCATTATGCCCCGCCGCCCGCACTAATTGCGGGCGCCACGTCAGCGCGCTGACCCGCGTCAGCGCGCGCTGACGCGCGCTGACGTCAGCGGGCCCCGCGTCAGTGCCAGAAAAGGGGTAAGGGGGGTTTTTTTCTCTGTTCTTTTACGAAAAGAACCCTGTAATTCCACTAATTACAAAAAGACTCTTTTGAGCATAACTTGCTCATTTGATCTCCGATTCAGGTGCGGTTTCTTCCTATGCTCTTCTTAGAATGTCCACAACATTCCTAAGCATATAATATCCCGTTTATTTATTGTATCGTATACAAATGATCTGAGGGCACCATCCCTCAACACACAGCGCCGTGCACGCATCACCTCCACTACCACTTCCACTACCACATCATCCACCACAGCTCCGGCTGTTACCACGACCATTCCCACCACCACCACACTTGTCACCACCGCACCGATCCCATCAGCTGATATCCCCTCCACTTCTGTCTCCACCACTACCACCTTATCCCCCCACCCAGCGATGACCCTACCTCTCACATCCCTACACACGGCATCCCTTTCCGCGATGGCGCTCACAGAGCGTGATACTCTAGGATCCACCAGTGCCTCCTTATGCCTACCGTCTTCATAGACGTTCCGGCCCTTAGGTCACTAGCCATCCTCTAGGGAGTGCACCGCCTCTACTGAGCGATCGGTTTCGACCGATTCCTCGGTGTCCATGCCTCCACCTATAAACTCCTAGCCCTAGAGGGTCTTAGCTCCCTCGCTTTTGATCGGGCCCCGGATATACACCCGGAGAACGATTGTAGTTTTACTGCAAGCGCACGGTCAAGTGGCGAGCGGGTATCGAACACGAGGAGGTGGTGTTGGTTCCAATCTATCCTAGGTTGGTTTGACTACGAATGTTTTATTAGTGGAGATGGTTATGGAATGATGTAATGGAAATGGTGGTGGATGTCGGTGTCGGTGATAAAGAAGTCGGTCCAATATCGATTCAAATACAATATAATAAAAGTGTCTAGGGCTAGGGAATTCCCACTACGGATTGTCATACATCATTGTAAATAGTGAATCTCAATATTACTAGACTTGCGTTGAGGTAAACTAGTCGTAACTGAATAGAGAACCAAGCTCACGCTCTCGCGCTAATGCCGGTCTATAGCAAACCTAGGTTAGGGCCCAATCTCTTGCAAACCCTAGCCTAAGCCGCTAGCATTAGGATCGACATCATCGTTCAATCGCACCTCGAGCCCACTCTCGTGCAAACTCGAGTTACGATCTAGGTTGTGATAGTTCGTATTCGTCCAATCTCTTGCAAACGAATATAGGTATAGATTTGTAATAAAAATCCTAGCTTTGGTCCAATCTCTTGCAAACCAAGTCTAGAGAATCTCGATTATAAACCTAAATCGAATATCTAGGCCTTCCCATCGATTAGAATCCAATCTCTTGCAAACCCCAAATCGATGGAAATTCCTAGCTATCCGTAATAAATCAATCACAACCTAACCTCCTAGCAATTCTAGCAATTTAGAAATTCATTCATCACAAATATGAAATTAGATCCATAGGGTTCATCCCCATGCCCTAAAACAACAAATCTACTCAAGCATAGCAATAACGATATGAGAATCAATAAAAACCATAGCTTGCATACAAAAAGATATCAAATCAAAGATTCAAATAAGAACAACAATGATACTTAGCTTTGATGAAGAATTCCAATCCAAATACAAGCTTTTTTATCCAAGAGGGGGCCTAGGGCATGGCCTAACCTCTAAAATAATCCCTAAGAAAACATATGGGAACCCCCTCTAATGGTGGCTACAAACCCCTTATATAGTCTCCCAAAACCCTAGCAAATAACCCTAGAAAAACCCCCAAAATCGTGCCCAAAAACAGCCCAAACCGCAACTTAAAATCTGGGCCCCCCGCCGACTCGGCCGAGTGGAACATGTGACCCGGCCGAGTGGAAATTCCAGCACTGCAGCGTCAACTTGCAGAAATTCTCCAGATTTCATCCAACCTCTGATTGTCATGTTCTTGGCGGAGTTGGAATCGTCATGAAGTTTACTATCCATAAAAAATATGAGAAAAATACTTTGATTGCTGTAATGATAGCAGATTTCAAAAGAGTGGGAGGCTATCTGAAAATCTGGGCGCTGCGTGTCCTCGGCATCACTCGGCCGAGCGGCAAATTTCACTCGGCCGAGGGGCTTTTGGTACTCGGCCAAGTCAGAGCTCTTAGTCGACTGACAGATTACAGTAAGTCTGATCTTTTGGATGCTGTCGTTCGTGTGCCACTCAGGCGAGTGGTGTCTCCGTACTCGGCCGAGTGGGATGTCGTCACTCGGCCGAGTGCACGCTAATCTTCAAGTAATTGCGTGTCCGATCTGGCCGGCCGAGCGGGCTTCTTTGCTCGGCCGAGTGACTCCTTCACTCGGCCGAGTGGGATGCTGAAAATGCCCAATCTTCATCATTTCATTTCCTCGTCTCGTCTACGACGTTCTTTCTTCTTCCACTCGTCTTATATTGCTGATAGGTCCTCAATAAGTCCATGAGCGATGCTCCGTTACGCGTGCAAGTCCTTTAAGCTCATTTTTGCTCACAATTGCTCATATTTCCTGAAATCCGACAAAAACAAGAAATAGTGAAAAGTAACACAATATCATCGAATAATCGTGAAAATCGCAATATGAGCAACCGAAATGGCCTGCAAATATGCAGAAAAAAAGGTGTAAAACATGGAGTGATCAAAATCCCACAAGCTTACCTCTTACTCGTCCTCGAGGAAGATAAGTAGAGAGACGAACTCGGGAGATGAAAATAAAGAAAATGAAATGAAAAAAAAGAAAGAACACGAGGTGGAAGGGGTCGCTATATTCTTCTCTCAGATCTCAAGCCATAAGCTACACATCACGATAACTTGGAAAATACAAATCACATGCTATAAGGATTTCATATCTTACATAAACATGGTACTTGCAAGCTTTTAAGAACAACAAAAACAAAAGGGATTCTCTAAATTCATACAATCAATTCATATCCACATCATGCATTTCATAGAACTTAATATACAAATGTTGGCAATGCACTTTTCAATCAAAAGTTATAAATGAAGCATATAAGAATCACACCAAGCATGCAATAGAGAATAGAACAAATCATGACATTCACATATTTATATCGATTCATAAGAAATCTCCATAACTAAGGTATTTTGCTAAGTTTCAGCATTATCAAACTTTCCCATCCGTGCACCTCTCCACTTTAATGTCGTACTCACTCATATGGTCAAATGAATTCACCTCCCCAAAGCTTAGCTTGAGGCATCGCATCTAAAGGAATATGGTAGTGGAAAACGGGATTTTTGCCTTGGTTTTCCTAAGTATTTTAAGGCTCCAATAATGAGATAGAGAAATATTTTTTTCTTTTGGACTTTGTTTCTCATTTTTCTTCTTGGATTTTTGTAGGAGCAATTTGATTTGTATTTTTGATTTTGGCTCCTTTTTGGCTTTTTGGACTTTTTGGAGCTAACTTTTTCTTTTATGGGGATTTTTGGGAAATAGATGCGATATAAGTAGCTTTAGGAGGTGAACTCAAGTGACATGTAGAGAATAAAAAGATATATGTGGAGAAGGAAATAATGTAACACTCGGTTCACTCTAAGATGTGCACGAACGGTTCAATAAAATAATACTTCAACTAAAACTCATGTGTAAGCATGGATATTCTCAATCATCTCAATAAAAAGCGAAGTCAAGCGGTAAAGAGTACTTTCATATCAAGCATGCAACAGAAGGTGAATAAGATAATAAGGCATATGCTTCCGTTATATAATTGATGCGTGAATCTTGGAGCACTTCCAACAAAAGCATACCAAACACTAATCCATACATTCAGCTTCAATTAATATCATGCATTCATGTAGAGGAATCATCAAAAGAAATAGATTTGCAAGCACATGTGAATAGCAAGACTATGGAATACTCTAAATAGCATGGCAAGGAATAATAAGCATCGTGATGGTTGATAAAGCAATAAGAGATATCATCATACAAAACTCATCTAACGGAAGAAGAGAAAAGGAAAATAAAGAAATAAAAATAAAAGAGAGGAAAGAAAAGAAAATCAAGCACACAATATGATGCATGAACACACATAAAAGGAAAATAAGATGGAAAAATCAAAATGATGATGCAAAATTTTTGAAATTTTTTAAAAACCCTAAAATAAAGTAAAAATGCAACTAATGCATCTATATGGCATGGAAATGCACTCCCCCAAGCTTAAACTTCACATTGTCCTCAATGTGATCATAGTGTAAGAATATGAGGAACAACGATAATAATAAGGGGGGTGAATGAAAAATGATGAAATGAATGACATGAAATCCTAATGCAACTACATGTACATGCAATGATGCATGAGAGCGCTTTCCCCCAAGCTTATACCAAACAATCCTATTCAAATGACTCAATCAAAAATGTCATGGCTTTGCAAAGCGTGATCAAGTCAAATGAATAAGAAAGTGAGTATTCACTTGAAAGAAATGCTCGATGGTGGTGAGCAAGAGGACGTGGCGTATCAAAATATGAAGAGGGCAATTAATATATATAATGGGTTTGGGGTATAAAAATTTTTGTTGCCATCATATGAGGTGATATTTATTCAATCAAATCTATACGGTCCTCTCGCTGTCGAGAGAATTCGTGTTTATTGAAAGCATAAAAATTTCTACACTACTGGATTGATATCACCTATAGCAAAAGGCAGATCCAGTATCTTTGCTGGTGCAGGCAATTGCTCCAACTGCTCTTTCCGTGGCTCTGCCAGATGCGTGTGTCCACGGACTCCAACGAACTCCAGCAATGCATCCTCCAGCATTCCCACAAGGACTCCACCTGTACCCTGCAGAGAATAGGATGCATTAGTTCGCTGCAAAAAATTCACCCTCGTAATAAAAGTATCCCAAAGAGGATCGTCTATAGAAATATATGGAATAAATGATGGTGGATGATACTTCCCTGGAAATAATCCAATATCCTCACGTGCCGTGATAGCTGTCTCCATGGTATCCTCTCTCAGCTGCTCAGGTAAATCTAGATCATAGGTGTGGACTTCCTCGATAGGCTCGTCGAACTGTGACACGTCCAAGCATACCTCCGGTCCATAATCGTATGTGTGCTGCAAAAGGTATGACGTGTCAAAAATATCTGAATCAAAATAAATATCAAATGGAATGCATGATTCAGAAATGGAGTGGGTAAAAATATCTCCCTGAGTGGGAGCAGTAAGCTCTGTGGGATAGTCCTCGACGTCAGTGGGAGGATGAAGTGGCTGCAGGAGCTCCAATGGAGGAGGGTAGTGCTCGGGATCCTCATGAATGGCTATGTCCTCGTCCCGATGCACGACCTCCTCGGCGATAAAATCTGGCTCCGTGTGTGATGCCTCCTCAAAAGCATGCTTCGGCTTTGCGAGGTAAATAACATCAATGTCTTCTCCATCTGAATCATCTCCATCCATCCACTCATCGTATGGACTAGCTGTGTCTGTGGGTGGGGGAGTGACGATGGTGAAACCCGGCTCTGTAGCAACATGCCCTGAGTATCTCATCGCAGTTCTCTCATCAGAAGTGGCTGCATCTGTGCTTGGTACTGTTGTCTCATCAGATGTGGAAGCATCAATGTCCTCAGCCTGCCGTCCAAGAATCTCATCCAGATACGCATAAAAATGTGTGGTCCATATAATAACAGCCTCAGTGGAAGGTAGAGGTGGCTGCGGAAGCTCAACTGCAGGTGGACAAGACTTTGGATTTATCTGAATGAAGTTGCCCTCGTCCCAAAGTGCTGCCTCAGTAATGTAATGCTCTGGCTCCGTATGTGATGCCTCCTCATGAACTATCAATGTAGGCTCTCTCTGGCATGGTGATGCTGGCTGCTCATGTGTGTCAACTTGTGGAGAAGCATCATGTGGAGGGGAATGCCCGCGAGCAATCCAAAAATTTAATCTATCTCCCTCAAGACTGACATGTATGTCCTCCTTAATTGTTCCTGTAGCTGAAACATGGTTCATAACAAAATCTGCAAATTGTAGATCAAATGCATCACCTGCTGTAATGCTCTCTGAACCGGTGAACCTCACTGACTCCAAGAGGCCCTCCAATAAATTCTGAAATGCTTCCTCCTCAAAATCTGTGGTCCACATAATACCATCCATAACACCTGTTCTGTAACAGCCTGTTTCTATCGTACCTTCTTCGTGCACGTGCTTTTGATCGTGCACGTGATTATTTTAGACTTTAATTGTTTTTGAACGTTTTTGTGTGATATGTCGTCGTGATCGTCTCTGAAAGTATTAGATTGTGGAACAACTTTGGAACGACATATCTCGAGTCGTTCTTCCGCGATACTAACTTATTTGACGTGACGTCGCGACTTTCTGTTTTGACGCGTGACGTTTCGAATTTTAGTTTCGTCTCTCAACGTCAAAATTTAGATCTGTCTTCTCCACTCTCTTTCCTTAGTCATCCCGAGCACCCTAAAATTATTTTACAATTTTTGAACTTAATTTGACCTATTTTCCATTTATTTGAAAGTTTTAAATAATTTTAAACCCTATTTTTATAAGAGTTTTAATTACAATAAAATTCCTATATTATAATAATGTATTAAAGAATTTTTAGGCAAAATTTTAGAATTTTTGGCCGCACCCATTTTGCGTGAGGGAGAGGAGAGTAATTTTAAACTAAATTAATTATTTTTAATTATTTTAATTACGTTTTTCCGAACCCTAACCCTAACCCTAGCTCTAACCTATTTATATTAGCCCTAGGCTAAGTTATTTGAGCATTACACAAAACCCTAGCCGCCGTTTCCTCTCCCAAAGCTTCGTCGCAACGTTGCGACGATCGCCCAGTGCACGACCGGAGCTTACCCCCGCAAATCCTAGTGCACGACCGGAGCAGCCCCCGCATCGCCGCTTGCAGCGCACCGCTGCATCCCCCCCCCCCCCCCCCCCCCCCGCTGTCGCCCCGCTCCGACCGAGGCTGTCTCTCGGTCTGACCGAGAGAGTTTCTCCGCACAGTCGCCCGCTCCGCTCCGCTCCGCATCGCTAAGCGCCCGACCGACCCGCTTCGTCGGTCTGACCGAGAGGCCGCCCCGCTTTCCCCAAGCGCCTCTTCGCCCGCACCCGCAGCGCACGACCGACGGGATCCGTCGGTCTGACCGATGATTCCCCTCGCACCAACGCTGTGCCCGACCTCGTCGCATCGCAACTCGCACGACCGAGAGCCCCTCTCGGTCTGACCGAGAGGAACCACCGCACTGACCAAGCCCGACCGACAGAACTTCGTCGTAAGTTGGTTTCTCCCACACCAACTCCTGTGGTGGGCCCCCAAGTTCTCCTGAGGTGTTGTGGGCCCCCTTGGACCCCTAGCACTGCTGTGGGCCCCACTTGGACGTGCTACTTCGCGGATTTGTCGTCTACGACGTTGCGACACATCGTAGGCCTTCGTCGCAAGTTCGAACTATTGAGGAATCGTACGAGGACCAGATCTGAAGCTGAGGAGTTCTCCGATCAGACCCGACATCCAATCTACAGCAAACTCCGGTTCAGGTTGGTTCCCCGAAACTCGTAGAAACCCCCACAATAGCTGACTGAACCCTAAACTAAAAACCGTCAACTTGAACTAAATTTACTTTCCAGCTCCTGTAAAACGTTGTACGAACATAGAAAATCAACGAACGGACTTTGTTGACTGTGCACATAGGATAGATCGTCGATTATGCTGAAACATCAAAAAGTGACTTTTGACAAATAGGATAGTCCCGAAAACCTAGAAACGAAACCTAATAGGATTTGATGAATTTGAGACCTGACATCGTCGCCGTGGCGATATTTCAGACGGACTTCTGCGGACGAGACGCTTGGACGAGACGCTTCGAGAGGACGACACACTCGCCATTTCAGGCAAGTGTACCCACTTGCGTTTTTGACCGTGCTTTGGTCTTAGATTGCTAGAACTGTTAGACTGTGAGTGTTTAGATTCCGGACGTGAAATGATAGCGTCTGGGTCACCCTGACGACTTAGACTTGACGACGAAGTCTAAGTCCGACAAACAACAACTTGTGACACTTTAGGATTTTCTTGTGTGTGCGTGCGTGTGGACACCCTAGAATAACTCTCCCGTACACTGGTCGTGTCTTGTCACTGTTATACACACTGGTCGTGTCTTGTCACTGTGTTACAAAAAGCCTACGGGCGTTTCAGATGCTCTCCTTGCGGGAGTGATCTCCGTGTTACAAAAAGCCTTCGGGCGTTTCAGATGCTCTCCTTGCGGGAGTGATCTCCGTGTTACAAAAAGCCTTCGGGCATTTCAGATGATTCCCGAGCAGAAGTGATCTCCGTGATACAAAAAGCCTACGGGCGTTTCAGATGCTTCCCGAGCGGAAGTGATCTCCGTGATACAAAAATCCTATGGGCGTTTCAGGTGCTTTCCTTGCGAAAGTGATCTCTGTGCTTCCTGTCCTGGGGTTTGGGGTAGGGTTGAGCGTGAGCACGGGGAGAGGGTCTGATCCCCCTCAACCCGTAAGGCGTGAACCCTTCGTGTCGTGTCGTGTCGTGTCGTGTCCTACCTGTCTTGTCTGTCTTCGTCTTGTCCTGACACCTTTAGGTTAGTCCCGTAGTCGGTAGCACACGCTACGGCTACTGCCTGCTACGCTTTACTTTCCTGATACGTACTTCTTTTGCTACCTTGTTGTAACCTCAGCATGCTAATCAACCAGTAAAACGTTGTCTAATAGTTCAGTACACTTGCAGTTTGGTCTAACCCTTTTTGTAGACCTGACCTGACGTACAGTTCCTTCTTTTGGTGCTGTACGTCAGGTGTTCAGCCAGAGATCGTGGACGAGGCAGACTCGCTGGAGTACGTGGAGCCGAGGACGTCGTCACCAGAGTACGTACCTGACGAGGACCAGACCTAGCGGTCATTTTTAGTCGTCACTTTCAGAGGTTGCTACTTTTCGGTTTGTCTTTAAACTTTTGTTGCCATGCTTAGGCTTCTTTTAGACTTTGTACCAGTTGGATATTATTTCTCCATATAAATGAATGCCATTTCCTTTCTGTACTTTTGTTGTTCCTAAACTTTATAAATGCAAGAACCTGAAACTTTTAAAATGGTACCTCCTACAGACGCTTATTGGGTCCGAGCTTCTAAAGCTCTGGCCTAAGCGGGCCTCGTCACATTTCGCTTCCGTCCATTTTAGGAAGCGGGGCGTGACAGGTTTTAGTGGTGGCCCATGCAGGTCTTGCAAAAGTTCGGAACAATAAAAGTACCGCATTCATTTAATATCCACGTACAAGTCTGAATTAGTTTCCCAGTCTTAGTTAGTGGGAATACTTAGGTAGACGTCCCAATTTGATAGCCGACGCCTTGGTTAGGAATTACTCATCCTCATCCTAGAATACCTTAGTAGCCACTTGACTCTGACCGTGTTAAATTTTCAGAGTCCTCCTTTTAGTCGTTCTCCCGGGTCCATCAACTTCGGGCCCAGCAGAACGTAACCTTGTTTCTCTTAGGAACTTTCTCTTTAGATCCTGGGTATAGTCTAGCTCATAGGAAGCCTTTGAGCTGAGTTATCCTAATCTTTAGACGACCCGATGATTAGAACCCTTGTCCTCTAGCATCCCTCTGATCCTTGCAAATTTTGTGCTATCGACCATAGAGTCCCATCGTAGCTCTTCACGATTCATATCTTACGCGTAATCTTCATGCGATCATTTTTTTCCTTTCTCTTGATTCTCGTGATCGTTTCCTGACGATCATCATCGATCCTTCGAATCCCTTCCTCGACCAATTCTACCTCCTCTAAAATTATTTTCGACTTTCCTTATTAAGTTTTCGCTCTGGCTTGATTTCTTTGAAAACCCATATATTATACATTTAAAATTTGTTGTTTTGGACCGAGTTAAAACTTTTAATTGACTTGGAGCTTTCTTGGACGTAAATGTTTTAAGTTAATATCTCGCATTATTTGTCTTGTTTCCAAAATATATATATTACGTTTATAAACTACACAATTTATTTCTACTATCTTGTACTTATTTTCGAATTTTCCCCTTTCCCAAAACCTGCTTCCTTTAAAAGTATTTTCGAAATTCATTATTAAATTCTCCGCCCAAATTGACTTCTTTGAAAACTTTTATTAATTATTTAAAATTTCTTACTTTCGGTTGAGTTAAAATTCTTTCGCAAATTTTGAAACCTTTCGGTCGTAAAAGTTTTAAGTTACGGCCTCGTACTTATTTTTGAATCAGTATCTATCGTATTTTAGTTTTTAAACTTTGTTACCATTTCGGGAATTCAATATATCATTTTTCTAACCTACGAAATTTATTTTTAACCATTTACGTACGTACTTTAGAATATTTTTCTAAAACAAGGGGGATTTTAAATTTCTTTACATATAAACATCTCTATGTTCATCGTGCTCATACTTCAAGAACCTTTGTTTAAATTCATTTTCATTTGCAAAACAATCGCTACCTCATCCTACTTTTATTTCTTTTATTTCTTGTTTTCGAAACTCATTACTAAATTTTTCGCTCGGTTTAACTCCCTTGAAAACCCTTTAGTATATATATATTTAAAATTTCTTGCTTTTCGGATGAAAGTTTCCTTCTGAGATTTTGAAATCTCCTTGGTCGTCAATTTTTTCAAGTTACTATCTGGTAATTATTTCAAATCAGTATCTTTCATATTTTCATTTTTAAAACCGTGTTAACATTTTGATAATTCAAATTATATTTCCTGGGCTACAAGATTTATTTCTAATCACTTACCGTGCATACTTTTTAAAATATTTTCTAAACTAGGGGGAACTTCAATTATTTTATTATTATTATTATATCTATTCTATATTCCTCGTGACCACATTTCAAAATCTTTGTGTAAACTTATTTTCATTTGCGAAACAATCGTTTTCCACCCTACCCATCCTTCCTTCGTCTTACTTTTTCCAAAATTTTAAAAATTCCACCATCAGCTCACTTCCTCCTACATTTATATATATATATATATATAAGTATATATATATATATATATATATAAAAGTATATATATATATATATATATATATATATAAGTATATGATACCATATTTACACGTAATTCTCCCGTCATCAATCTAATTATTTTGAAGAATATTTTGTCTCATCCAACCAACTATCTCCTTACACCCGTCTTATTTGAACTCGTTCTTTCCGATCTTATTTCGTTCCACTTTTGATTTAGTTTTTCCTTCCTTCTTTTATCTAGACATTAGTCCTTGTAGTTGTCAATGTGGTCTCCGGTTTAGGAGTAGGCCCTTTGGTAGGTGATGTCGTTGCAGTGCCTGAGTATAGGTAGAGTGTGTAGACATGTATGAGTGTGTCATCTTTAGGGTCCTGATGTTTGTCTCCTGTGTCTTGAATGTGTACTTGGCGTTAACCATGGTATGCTGGAAGTTGTCTGAATGACGGTATTCATACTTATATGAAAGGCGTCATCGCAGGCAGATCCTTAGACTTAGTTTTAGTTTTAATGAATGGTTTATCTTGGTTGTATGTGACTGTATCAAAAACTTTGTTTTCTTTAAACCAAATCTTTAAAGTTTTAAAACTAGCTCACAAGATCACAAATCACTTAACCTCCCTCATCCATTACCGCAACACCACATGTTTTTCCAAATGTTTTAAAATATTTCTTTGGCCTTAAGTCCCTCTTTCTCTTCTCTTCTTCTCCCTTAAAGAAAGTTTTCGTGTTTATGGTTGTTATATTAGTTGGGACTAGCTAATATCGTTATAGGATTTTTGTTTGCAGGTAGGCTTGGAGTGAGATGAGTTTTATTATGGCAATGATTAATTGATTTTGGGAACACGAGGATGATGGATTAGAATACCTTTTGGATGAAAAGAATGAACTGTCCAAGACTTATTTATAATACCGGAGTGAGGCGGACTCAATGGGAAATTCTGGTCGGATGAAATTATATGCGGGGAGATGAGAACTCATCACTTAAGGCTTAGACGGGTAGTAGATAGGAGTAACTGCGGAGTATAGTTTGAGTTAGGGTGATCATGAGATGGAGTAGAGCTTTTAATAGCATCGAGACTTGATTGTTGAGTTGACGTGAGAAGACATTGGGAGTAACACGACGTGTTGAGATTAATGGATGTTTAGGTAGTCGGACTTAATATTGGTTGGGATTAGTTATGGTGAGTAGGATGAGGGGTAATTCTGATAGATCAAATTATTTGGTGGATGAATTTATGGGGAGATATGACGAGAATGTATAGAAGACACGATGATTGCTGATTGGTGAAGGTATTATAGGATATACAAATGTTTTTGTCTTGGATTGGTGGATGACTAGAATCTCACTTTTTGGAGGTTTATTAATGTTGAGAAAAGATTTAGAAATTTAGAAGACATTAATGAGCGATGATGATGTTTAGTGGAGTGGTACGATATCAGAAGATGATTATTATTTTTTATGAGAACTTGGAGTTGGAAATTGGAACGGTAGTGATGGAACTATATTATTAGGAGGTGAGTTTAATCGTGGCCTTGCCCAGTGAAAAGATGGATTATGACGGATTATTTGAGGAACGATGTTAAAAGTATAGGACTAGAGACCATTGTGTGGAGGAGGTGAGTTATAGGCTTAGGTATTTGTAGATTTTATGATTAGTCTTAGTGTGAGTGATTCCGAGGGCGGAATCATTTCTAAGGTGGGTAGAATGTAACGGCCTATCGTACCTTCTTCGTGCACGTGCTTTTGATCGTGCACGTGATTATTTTAGACTTTAATTGTTTTTGAACGTTTTTGTGTGATATGTCGTCGTGATCGTCTCTGAAAGTATTAGATTGTGGAACAACTTTGGAACGACATATCTGTAACGGCCTGTATTTTTCCAATACTTTCAAATTAAGTATTTAAAGAAAATTCAATTTTAATTGTATTTTATAATGGTTTGTTAGGAGTCTTAAACTGATTTCAAAAATTTCTTATAAAAATATTTGGAAGTACCAGACTAGTTATGGAGTATTTTAGTAAAATCGGATTTCGTCAAATACCTCTAAAAGATTTGACAAAAATTCATTTTCAGATATTGCAGTTTTGGGTCAATGAATTTATTTTCTATACAAACGTCTTCAAAACGTTTTCAAACTTCCGCAGTAGCATCCTATGATTATTTAGGGCTCCCCACATTAATTTCGTAATTTTCTGATATCATTTTGATAGAGAACCCGCAAACCCGCTTTCTAAACGTTTTGGCCAAAAACTAGTATTTCTGTAGCTCAAATCCTGTAACGGTCTTCGTATTCGCCATCCTCGTGACGATACGATCCCGTGGGTATGTTTTCGTAATTTTTCGGACACGTTTACTAGTAGGGGCATTTTCGTAATTTCGTATTTGTATTTTCACTAATTGGGTTTTGCCTATTCTTAATTACCTATTTAACCCTAATTAAATTACCCTAACCGTATCTACCCCCTACCCATAACCCTCAGCTACCCATCTAACCCCCTCATCTACCCCCTCTCAATCTCTCTCTCACCCTATATATTAACAACCCCTCCCCCTTGTTTTAACACACCCACACACAGAGGATCTCTCTCTCTCCCTCATTACGTTCAAACCCAGACTTCATCCCTCACCCTCTCCCTCTCTCTCTTTCCATTTTCGAAACCCAGGCTCCCCGCTTTCTCCCTCTCTCTTTCTTCTCACTCTCTCTCCATTCCAGTTCGAAACCCCGGAGGTCTTACAGCCGCCCGGAGCTCCATCACCAAGCTCTGACCTCCGCCGAGCCTCGAGAGCGCCTCCTCCGCGTTCGACACCACCGCTCCGTCAGCCCCGAAGTCCACCCCACTGCCGCCAAGGCAGCCGCCGCTCTCGACTACACCCCCAGACCCCCCCCCTCTCTCTCGGAGCCCCTCGCCGCTGTCAGCGAGCTTCGCAGCCCGAGCCCCGCTCCGACGAGCACAGCTCCGAGGACACCCCCGTTCTCAACGCTCCGTTCGCCGCTCCGACGAAGTCGCCGTCCCCGTCCTCCTCGCCTCGAAGCAACAGACACCGCCGCTTCCTTCCGCCTCGACGCCGCACCGCCGGCGACTGCCGCCCCCTCCGCCCTTCGCCGCTCACCCCGCTCCGCCACCGCCACTCGACCGCCATCGTCGTTCGCCCCTCCCTCCGCCAAGCACACGAAGACGACGAACGAGGCAACGGTAATATAACTAATGGCAAACTTGTAAATATCGCGAACTTTTCGTAAATTCGTATTTTTAATTATTTTTAAATAGGGTTTATTGGTTTTTAATTCATAATAAATAATATATAGCCTAGAAAAATGTGAGACTAGCTCTAGAAAATCAGAAATGACATTCTGGACCCAATGGCACTAGTTTCATCTCAATCCGACGCTTAGTTTTTTCATAATTAATTTTTAAGCCTAAAAGATAAATACGTATAATTCGTTCAAAAATCCGTATCTTCTTATTTTCACGTAAACTAAAATATGAGAAAAATATATGTTATTATACTCTTTGAGACGGTCGTTTTGACACCTCATTTGCAACATTCCGATGTAGATTGCATCCAGAATAAATTGTGGAATAAATACGTTACTAATTGGAAAACAGATTTTAAATTGTTTTTGAGCTTTTAAAAATCCTAAAAATTACTATAAGCCTCAGAAAAATATTCCCTCTTGCAGTAAAACTATTTTCATCATATATAGTTTATATAAAAATTTAGAACGTTTTTCGACAACGTTTTAACCGGTTTTAAAAATCAAAACGATCCGATTATTCAAATAGAAATGTAGCGTTCTTTAACCAAGTATTTTTGTGATTGCAGGTACCAATCTTCGTGCACCAGCTCTTCTAGCTCCAATCTCGTCTTGCCACGACGAGCTCGATAAAGTAAGTCACGACAGATTCTAAGTTTAGAAAACTAGTCTACTGTGCTTGCTTGAACTTGTGACACTTCACCACTTATAGCCTCGAACGGCTATTTGACTTGAACCAAACTAGAGAACTAAAATGAAAGTAATCTACCAAAGATTACTTTGCCAACTTTCAACTTGGGTAAATTGTGTGCTAGCCACACTACCACGTGCTCAAAGCACGGAAGTAACAGCTTTTGGTGTTGGACTTGTCTTTATCCTACTTGCTGGTTTTCAATGAGGAAGTCAACCAGTTGACCTGGTGTGACTAACATGTGGAACATCCTGTGGAACAATCTTGTGAAGAACTTGTACTTGACACGTCACTGGGGTATTGGGGTAACTCATAGTTTGCGAGAGTACGGGAGTGACTAGAGTTTGGTCTACCTGTCATGTCGCCTGTGTTTTGGCGCCCTGTCCTGCTGCCTGCGTTTTGGCAAACCATACTGCTGCCTGGGTACCGGCATTCGTCTGGGTAGCACCCAGGCAAGAGACGAACTGAACGGTCACATATTGTACTCTCCGACTTGAGTCACGTAGTTCTAGTGTAACTTGCACAATTACTTTCTTTACAGTACATGCACTTTACTTGCCAGTACAGTCACCTTTACTTTACGCATTCCTTGCACGTTACTTTCTACACTTGTACAGTCACTGCACCATACTTTAATTTACTTTCACTTTGGTCTGCTTTGTCATACTTGTACAGTACCTCTCTTTCTTTATTTAGAATTGTTGTGACTTATCTACGGTTCCATTTCCGTGGCACCGCAGACAACATACATATGGAGGCAGATGCTCTTGAGTTAATAGCGCCAGACTTCGACCATGAGACCGCAGCTTTCAGAGCTATTTTCGGTTGTGTACTTTCTTTCTTTCATGTATCATCGTTGGAATATTTGTACGGGATAGATTGTAATAATTGGACACCATTTGGGTATTTTTGTACATCTCTGCATCGTGGCTATTTTGACTTCACTGGTTAACTGCAGAACCTGCGCAATTATCAAATAATTAACGGGCCCCTGAAAGCGGGTCGTTACAAGTTTGGTGGCCCTACGCAGGTCCTCGCTAACTACCTCGTGAACATTATAGCAAGATCAGGATGTATAATATAAGATACTCAAATTAACCTCGAGTACGAGATGTCTCGAGTGTTCACCTGTATTGGATATACGGGTAAAGCGTCTTTATTACCATCTTCATTAGGTCTTCCTTGATCCTCATCACTTCCTTTGAACTCTTAACCCTTGCTTAGGAATTCGTGTTCCATTCTTGATTATACCTCTCTAGTACCCTCTTTTGCTAGCAGTTATAGTGATTTTTCCATAGGTTGAACTATCTACCCACTTCATCACTTTCCTTCAATTGATGATGGCACTCATATGAATGATGATCTTCCTTCAATGGACCATGATACCGGTCAATGTGCTTGGCTAAAGTCTGTTGGATCAACCTGGCTAGACTGGGCATAAGTGATCCTGGCTTAGTCACTTCCCTGGCCGTGTCCGCTGGACCGCAAGGACGTGAATCATGATTATGTAACACCATCGATCTTCATCACTAGCACCCCTTTCTTTAGCTAGTGATGGCCTCCTGATTATTTTTCTTCTTCCTAAATCGCGTTTAGTTCGCTTGCACTCCAGCTACGTTTATTCTAAAGAGGGTAGCATTCGGTTTTCGATCACCAGAAGTTCGAGTTCGACAACGGAAGCGGATCGATGGACGCTCAGAAGTATTGGAGGATGGTGCTAGAGATTTGAGACGAGCCAAACTTGACGTGTTGCGACTTTTGAGCTAGTGTTTCTCTTCTAGCCCCTACTTCTATCTTGTACCCGCCTTTTTCTCTCCAAGGGTTTGATTTCCCTTCCCATCGACCACCTCTTCCCCCCTCTTTATTTCTTTTGTCTGTTTCCCCCCTCGAGACTCGTGCCCGCCGAACCCTACCCTACCTAACCCCGACTTTGGTGCCCCTCGCCCCTTTTTTTTCTTTTTAACCCTCATCTCCTTCCTCCGCAAGCCTCCCCGTAGCTTCCCTCAGACATCACCCCCCCTCCTCCTCCCGGCCTCTCCCCCAAGCGAGCTCGATCGGACCCCGCATCGCCACTCCGATCTCCGATCCGCCAGTCTCACCCGAAGATCCACCAGCTTCCGCTTCGCTCCATCCCGTAGGCCCTAGCTCCCCGCCATGGATCGCCAGCCAGTCGGAGCCCTCGCCGCCGCGAATCGCCAGCCGCCGATGGCCCGCCAACGACATTGGGGTCTGTTGGGCTTAGCAGCAACCCTCGCCGCCACCCATGCTTTGGCCGTGTGGTCGGGATATTGGGAACCCGCCGCTATGGGTATCATTGGGAGCTCCTTTTTCTGGTTCTTCCCCCTCGAGCTGCCCAGCTTCGAGTTCTTCTTAGGGGTGCTCCTTAGTGCTTGTAGGTTCCTGATTTTTTGGTCGTTGAACTACTTAGGGCTGATGGTGTTTACCGTAGATATCGACCTATGGTATTGGCAAGCAGTATCCTTAGGATTGGGTATTGGCATACTTTTGGGCCTAGGCGTTGAAGTTGGATGTCGGTCTTGTGCTCGGATTTGGGAGACGGCTATGATGTTGGTTTCTTGTTGGATGTTATGGAGACTGCTGGGACAAGTGGTAGCGATGATCTTGACCCTCGAGAGTTGGCCTTATACTTGCCTGTATGTGTTGATCTGGGTAATGGCTTGTAATTTGGTAGCGTGGCAGATGAAGCCCTTTGTGCTCGGCTGGTTAAGTTGTAACCGTAAGGATGCACTAGGTTTATCCCTTACGTTTTTGTATGTTATGACGATAATTTACATGATTGAGACCATGTAATCATCGTTTATATATTCTAGACGTTCTGTCCTTCTCTTTGGTGTGCTTGCTTCTGACTTGTCACCTTATGTCCCAAGTTCGATCTGATGTCATCATCTTAATAGCTCTCCTTTTCGTGTAATGACATTATCTTATATTTTGGCTACTTGATAATATATATTGGTGACATCCCTTATTTTCTTATCACATTTCATGTTATTTACAACCTGATTTACAAAAATTACTATCTTTTCAATCATTTATTTGCTTGAGCTTCTTTATAATATCAATTATTTGTTTCAAAAATATTTTTAAATTCCGAGGACGGAATTATTTTTAAGGAGGGTAGAATGTAACGGCCTGTATTTTTCCAATACTTTCAAATTAAGTATTTAAAGAAAATTCAATTTTAATTGTATTTTACAATGGTTTGTTAGGAGTCTTAAACTGATTTCAAAAATTTCTTATAAAAATATTTGGAAGTACCAGACTAGTTATGGAGTATTTTAGTAAAATCGTATTTCGTCAAATACCTCTAAAAGATTTGACAAAAATTCATTTTCAGATATTGCAGTTTTGGGTCAATGAATTTATTTTCTATACAAACGTCTTCAAAACGTTTTCAAACTTCCGCAGTAGCATCCTATGATTATTTAGGGCTCTCCACATTAATTTCGTAATTTTCTGATATCATTTTGATAGAGAACCCGCAAACCCGCTTTCTAAACGTTTTGGCCAAAAACTAGTATTTCTGTAGCTCAAATCCTGTAACGGTCTTCGTATTCGCCATCCTCGTGACGATACGATCCCGTGGGTATGTTTTCGTAATTTTTCGGACACGTTTACTAGTAGGGGCATTTTCGTAATTTCGTATTTGTATTTTCACTAATTGGGTTTTGCCTATTCTTAATTACCTATTTAACCCTAATTAAATTACCCTAACCGTATCTACCCCCTACCCATAACCCTCAGCTACCCATCTAACCCCCCTCATCTACCCCCTCTCAATCTCTCTCTCACCCTATATATTAACAACCCCTCCCCCTTGTTTTAACACACCCACACACAGAGGATCTCTCTCTCTCCCTCATTACGTTCAAACCCAGACTTCATCCCTCACCCTCTCCCTCTCTCTCTTTCCATTTTCGAAACCCAGGCTCCCCGCTTTCTCCCTCTCTCTTTCTTCTCACTCTCTCCATTCCAGTTCGAAACCCCGGAGGTCTTACAGCCGCCCGGAGCTCCATCACCAAGCTCTGACCTCCGCCGAGCCTCGAGAGCGCCTCCTCCGCGTTCGACACCACCGCTCCGTCAACCCCGAAGTCCACCCCACTGCCGCCAAGGCAGCCGCCGCTCTCGACTACACCCCCAGACCCCCCCCCCCCCTCTCTCGGAGCCCCTCGCCGCTGTCAGCGAGCTTCGCAGCCCGAGCCCCGCTCCGACGAGCACAGCTCCGAGGACACCCCCGTTCTCAACGCTCCGTTCGCCGCTCCGACGAAGTCGCCGTCCCCGTCCGCCTCGCCTCGAAGCAGCAGACACCGTCGCTTCCTTCCGCCTCGACGCCGCACCGCCGGCGACTGCCGCCCCCTCCGCCCTTCGCCGCTCACCCCGCTCCGCCACCGCCACTCGACCGCCATCGTCGTTCGCCCCTCCCTCCGCCAAGCACACGAAGACGACGAACGAGGCAACGGTAATATAACTAATGGCAAACTTGTAAATATCACGAACTTTTCGTAAATTCGTATTTTTAATTATTTTTAAATAGGGTTTTTTGGTTTTTAATTCATAATAAATAATATAGAGCCTAGAAAAATGTGAGACTAGCTCTAGAAAATCAGAAATGACATTCTGGACCCAATGGCACTAGTTTCATCTCAATCCGATGCTTAGTTTTTCCATAATTAATTTTTAAGCCTAAAAGATAAATACGTATAATTCGTTCAAAAATCCGTATCTTCTTATTTTCACGTAAACTAAAATATGAGAAAAATATATGTTATTATACTCTTTGAGACGGTCGTTTTGACACCTCATTTGCAACATTCCGATGTAGATTGCATCCAGAATAAATTGTGGAATAAATACGTTACTAATTGGAAAACAGATTTTAAATTGTTTTTGAGCTTTTAAAAATCCTAAAAATTACTATAAGCCTCAGAAAAATATTCCCTCTTGCAGTAAAACTATTTTCATCATATATAGTTTATATAAAAATTTAGAACGTTTTTCGACAACGTTTTAACCGGTTTTAAAAATCAAAACGATCTGATTATTCAAATAGAAATGTAGCGTTCTTTAACCAAGTATTTTTGTGATTGCAGGTACCAATCTTCGTGCACCAGCTCTTCTAGCTCCAATCTCGTCTTGCCACGACGAGCTCGATAAAGTAAGTCACGACAGATTCTAAGTTTAGAAAACTAGTCTACTGTGCTTGCTTGAACTTGTGACACTTCACCACTTATAGCCTCGAACGGCTATTTGACTTGAACCAAACTAGAGAACTAAAATGAAAGTAATCTACCAAAGATTACTTTGCCAACTTTCAACTTGGGTAAATTGTGTGCTAGCCACACTACCACGTGCTCAAAGCACGGAAGTAACAGCTTTTGGTGTTGGACTTGTCTTTATCCTACTTGCTGGTTTTTAATGAGGAAGTCAACCAGTTGACCTGGTGTGACTAACATGTGGAACATCCTGTGGAACAATCTTGTGAAGAACTTGTACTTGACACGTCACTGGGGTATTGGGGTAACTCATAGTTTGCGAGAGTACGGGAGTGACTAGAGTTTGGTCTACCTGTCATGTCGCCTGTGTTTTGGCGCCCTGTCCTGCTGCCTGCGTTTTGGCAAACCATACTGCTGCCTGGGTACCGGCATTCGTCTGGGTAGCACCCAGGCAAGAGACGAACTGAACGGTCACATATTGTACTCTCCGACTTGAGTCACGGAGTTCTAGTGTAACTTGCACAATTACTTTCTTTACAGTACATGCACTTTACTTGCCAGTACAGTCACCTTTACTTTACGCATTCCTTGCACGTTACTTTCTACACTTGTACAGTCACTGCACCATACTTTAATTTACTTTCACTTTGGTCTGCTTTGTCATACTTGTACAGTACCTCTCTTTCTTTATTTAGAATTGTTGTGACTTATCTATGGTTCCATTTCCGTGGCACCGCAGACAACATACATATGGAGGCAGATGCTCTTGAGTTAATAGCGCCAGACTTCGACCATGAGACCGCAGCTTTCAGAGCTATTTTCGGTTGTGTACTTTCTTTCTTTCATGTATCATCGTTGGAATATTTGTACGGGATAGATTGTAATAATTGGACACCATTTGGGTATTTTTGTACATCTCTGCATCGTGGCTATTTTGACTTCACTGGTTAACTGCAGAACCTGCGCAATTATCAAATAAGTAACGGGCCCCCGAAAGCGGGTCGTTACAATATCTCGAGTCATTCTTCCGCGATACTAACTTATTTGACGTGACGTCGGGACTTTCTGTTTTGACGCGAGACGTTTCGAATTTTAGTTTCGTCTCTCGACGTCGAAATTTAGATCCGTCTTCTCCACTCTCTTTCCTTAGTCGTCCCGAGCACCCTAAAATTATTTTACAATTTTTGGACTTAATTTGACCTATTTTCCATTTATTTGAAAGTTTTAAATAATTTTAAAACCTATTTTTATAAGAGTTTTAATTACAATAAAATTCCTATATTAAAATAATGTATTAAAGAATTTTTAGGCAAAATTTTAGAATTTTTGGCCGCACCCATTTTGCGTGAGGGAGAGGAGAGTAATTTTAAACTAAATTAATTATTTTTAATTATTTTAATTACGTTTTTCCGAACCCTAACCCTAACCCTAGCTCTAACCTATTTATATTAGCCCTAGGCTAAGTTATTTGAGCATTACACAAAACCCTAGCCGCCGTTTCCTCTCCCAAAGCTTCGTCGCAACGTTGCGACGATCGCCCAGTGCACGACCGGAGCTCACCCCCGCAAATCCTAGTGCACGACCGGAGCAGCCCCCGCATCGCCGCTTGCAGCTCACCGCTGCATCGCCCCCCCCCCCCCCCCCCCCGTTGTCACCCCGCTCCGACCGAGGCTATCTCTCGGTCTGACCGAGAGACTTTCTCCGCACAGTCGCCCGCTCCGCATCACTAAGCGCCCGACCGACCCGCTTCGTCGGTCTGACCGAGAGGCCGCCCCGCTTTCCCCAAGCGCCGCTTCGCCCGCACCCGCAGCGCACGACCGACGGGATCCATCGGTCTGACCGATGATTCCCCTCGCACCAACGCTGTGCCCGACCTCGTCGCATCGCAACTCGCACGACCGAGAGCCCCTCTCGGTCTGACCGAGAGGAATCACCGCACTGACCAAGCCCGACCGACAGAACTTCGTCGCAAGTTGGTTTCTCCCACACCAACTCCTATGGTGGGCCCCCCAAGTTCTCCTGAGGTGTTGTGGGCCCCCTTGGACCCCTAGCACTGCTGTGGGCCCCACTTGGACGTGCTACTTCGCGGATTTGCCGTCTACGACGTTGCGACACGTCGTAGGCCTTCGTCGCAAGTTCGAACTATTGGGGAATCGTACGAGGACCAGATCTGAAGCTGAGGAGTTCTCCGATCAGACCCGACATCCAATCTATACCAAACTCCGGTTCAGGTTGGTTCCCCGAAACTCGTAGAAACCCCCACAATAGCTGACTGAACCCTAAACTAAAAACCGTCAACTTGAACTAAATTTACTTTCCAGCTCCTGTAAAACGTTGTACGAACATAGAAAATCGACGAACGGACTTTGTTGACTGTGCACATAGGATAGATCGTCGATTAGGCTGAAACATCAAAAAGTGACTTTTGACAAATAGGATAGTCCCGAAAACCTAGAAACGAAACCTAATAGGATTTGATGAATTTGAGACCTGACATCGTCGCCGTGGCGATATTTCAGACGGACTTCTGCGGACGAGACGCTTGGACGAGACGCTTGGACGAGACGCTTCGAGAGGACGACACACTCGCCATTTTAGGCAAGTGTACCCACTTGTGTTTTTGACCGTGCTTTGGTCTTAGATTGCTAGAACTGTTAGACTGTGAGTGTTTAGATTCCGGACGTGAAATGATAGCGTCTGGGTCACCCTGACGACTTAGACTTGACGACGAAGTCTAAGTCCGACGAACAACAACTTGTGACACTTTAGGATTGTCTTGTGTGTGCGTGCGTGTGGACACCCTAGAATAACTCTCCCGTACACTGGTCGTGTCTTGTCACTGTTATACACACTGGTCATGTCTTGTCACTGTGTTACAAAAAGCCTACGGGCGTTTCAGATGCTCTCCTTGCGGGAGTGATCTCCGTGTTACAAAAAGCCTTCGGGCGTTTCAGATGCTCTCCTTACGGGAGTGATATCCGTGTTACAAAAAGCCTTCAGGCGTTTCTGATGCTTCCCGAGCGGAAGTGATCTCCGTGATACAAAAGGCCTACTGGCGTTTCAGATGCTTCCCGAGCGGAAGTGATCTCCGTGATACAAAAAGCCTACGGGCGTTTCAGGTGCTTTCCTTGCGAAAGTGATCTCCGTGCTTCCTGTCCTGAGTTCTGGGGTTTGGGGTAGGGTTGAGCGTGAGCACGGGGAGAGGGTCTGATCCCCCTCAACCCGTAAGGCGTGAACCCTTCGTGTCGTGTCGTGTCGTGTCGTGTCGTGTCGTGTCCTACCTGTCTTGTCTGTCTTCGTCTTGTCCTGACACCTTTAGGTTAGTCCCGTAGTCGGTAGCACACGCTACGGCTACTGCCTGCTACGCTTTACTTTCCTGATACGTACTTCTTTTGCTACCTTGTTGTAACCTCAGCATGCTAATCAACCAGTAAAACGTTGTCTAATAGTTCAGTACACTTGCAGTTTGGTCTAACCCTTTTTGTAGACCTGACCAGACGTACAGTTCCTTCTTTTGGTGTTGTACGTCAGGTGTTCAGCCAGAGATCGTGGACGAGGCAGACTCGCTGGAGTATGTGGAGCCGAGGACGTCGTCACCAGAGTACGTACCTGACGAGGACCAGACCTAGCGGTCATTTTTAGTCGTCACTTTCAGAGGTTACTACTTTTCGGTTTGTCTTTAAACTTTTGTTGCCATGCTTAGGCTTCTTTTAGACTTTGTACCAGTTGGATATTATTTCTCCATATAAATGAATGCCATTTCCTTTCTGTACTTTTGTTGTTCCTAAACTTTATAAATGCAAGAACCTGAAACTTTTAAAATGGTACCTCCTACAGACGCTTATTGGGTCCGAGCTTCTAAAGCTCTGGCCTAAGCGGGCCTCGTCACATTTCGCTTCCGTCCATTTTGGGAAGCGGGGCGTGACATGTTCAACAAAGATAAATACCTTGAGAAAAATATCAGTGGCACAAAAGAATATAGAAATGATAGTAATGGTGGCGGGGGTGAAAAATTCTTTTTGTTAATTTTTTTTCGTAGTCTAATAAACCTAATTGTGACAAATTGGCACCCAACGGAAAACACCTCCCCGGCAACGGCGTCAAAAACTTGATCGGGCCCCGGATATACACCCGGAGAACGATTGTAGTTTTACCGCAAGCGCACGGTCAAGAGGCGAGCGGGTATCGAACACAAGGAGGTGGTGTTGGTTCCAATCTATCCTAGGTTGGTTTGACTACGAATGTTTTATTAGTGGAGATGGTTATGGAATGATGTAATGGAAATGGTGGTGGATGTCGGTGTTGGTGATAAAGAAGTCGGTCCAATATCGATTCAAATACAATATAATAAAAGTTTCTATGGCTAGGGAATTCCCACTACGGATCGTCATACATCATTGTAAATAGTGAATCTCAATATTACTAGACTTGCGTTGAGGTGAACTAGTCGTAACTGAATAGAGAACCAAGCTCACGCTCTCGCGCTATTGTCGGTCTATAGCAAACCTAGGTTAGGGCCCAATCTCTTGTAAACCCTAGCCTAAGCCGCTAGTATTAGGATCGACATCATCGTTCAATCGCACCTCGAGCCCACTCTCGTGCAAACTCGAGTTACGATCTAGGTTGTGATAGTTCGTATTCGTCCAATCTCTTGCAAACAAATATATGTATAGATTTGTAATAAAAATCCTAGCTTTGGTCCAATCTCTTGCAAACCAAGTCTAGAGAATCTCGATTATAAACCTAAATCGAATATCTAGGCCTTCCCATCGATTAGAATCCATTCTCTTGCAAACCCCAAATCGATGGAAATTCCTTGCTATCCGTAATAAATCAATCACAACCTAACCTCCTAGCAATTCTAGCAATTTAGAAATTCATTCATCACAAATATGAAATTAGATCCATAGGGGTCATCCACATGCCCTAAAACAACAAATCTACTCAACATAGCAATAACGATATGAGAATCAATAAAAACCATAACTTGCATACAAAAAGATATCAAATCAAAGATTCAAATAAGAACAACAATGATACTTAGCTTTGATGAAGAATTCCAATCCAAATACAAGCTTTTTGATTCAAGAGAGGGCCTAGGGCATGGCCTAACCTCTAAAATAATCCCCAAGAAAACATATGGGAACCCCCTCTAATGGTGGCTACAAACACCTTATATAGTCTCCCAAAACCCTAGCAAATAACCCTAGAAAAACCCCCAAAATCGTGCCCAAAAACAGCCCAAACCGCAACTTAAAATCTGGGCCCCCCGCCGACTCGGCCGAGTGGAACATGTGACCCGGCCGAGTGGAAATTCCAGCACTGCAGCGTCAACTTGTAGAAATTCTCCAGATTTCATCCGACCTCAGATTGGCGCGTTCTTGGTGGCGTTGGAACCGTCATGAAGTCTACTATCCATAAAAAATATGAGAAAAATACTTTGATTGCTGGAATGATAGAAGATTTCAAAAGAGTGGGAGGCTATCTGAAAATCTGGGCGTTGCGTGTCCTCGGCATCACTCGGCCGAGCGGCAAATGTCACTCGGCCGAGGGGCTTTTGGTACTCGGCTGAGTCAGAGCTTGTAGTTGACTGACGGATTACAGTAAGTCTGGTCTTTTGGATGCCGTCGTTCGTGTGCCATTCGGGCGAGTGGTGTCTCCGTACTCGGCCGAGTGGGATGTCGTCACTCGGCCGAGTGCACGCTAATCTTCAAGTAATTGCGTGTTCGATCTGGCCGGCCGAGCGGGCTTCTTTGCTCGGCCGAGTGACTCCTTCACTCGGCCGAGTGGCATGCTGAAAATGCCCAATCTTCATCATTTCGCTTCCTCGTCTCTCCTACGACGTTCTTTCTTCTTACACTCGTCTTCTATCGCTGATAGGTCCTCAATAAGTCCATGAGCGATGCTCTGTTACGCGTGCAAGTCCTTTAAGCTCATTTTTGCTCACAATTGCTCATATTTCCTGAAATCCGACAAAAACAAGAAATAGTGAAAAGTAACACAATATCATCGAATAATCGTGAAAATCGCAATATGAGCAACCGAAATGGCATGCAAATATGCAGAAAAAATGTGTAAAATATGGAGTGATCAGCTTTCACCGCTGCCGGTGACGGCATCACCTTTTGACTCCTGGATCACGATTACACTGTCACTTTTGATACGATCCGGGACTACTTTCACTTTCTGGCCGTACCTGATCATAGGGTTGCCTTTTCACCGACCGTCGACCTCATCGATTTTGCTGTGTGCACCTTTTGGGAGCGCATTTTTGGCATACCCGAGTACCGCCCCAGCCGGGCGAAGGCATCGTGCATAGTGCACCCTTGCCTTCGATACGCCCAGAGACACCTAGCATGCACACTCTTCTGTAGACCGGAGGTCGGGACTATGTCCCTCCCTGAGCTTACCCATCTTTGGGGTATGACCCAACCTCGTAGATTCCACCCGGATGGCTCCGTGAGACCATTCATGCTTTCTGACGCTGCGTCCTAGCTGTGTCAAAAACTCTACCAGACAGCCACTATATACCATGCCACAGATATTTGTTGTGATGGTTTCTTTACTATCTTCGCTAGGATGCTAGGTCTCCCCCTCCCAGCTGACTTGCACCGCCATCCTGGCCTGACACGCCTTACCATTGGCGTGCTCGAGCACATGCAGATTCTCCGCCCTTACGGTGCCCGTCACTGGCGTTACCTTGTAGGCACCGACCACGATACCCACATGATCCTTCCAGCCCCTCACCTGACACATATTCATGCAGTCCATCTTGACTGGCTTATTCCTCAGGTTTTCCCACTCCCTCCCATTCACGATCTTGAGCCCCCTGGAGCACCGGTCGAGGTTGTCGCCGATTACCCAAGCCCCCCGCTCCTCGGAGTTCGAGCTCCTTGATATATCTGCTCTAGTTACCGGTCTACATGTCCCTCCAGCTCACACATCTTCAGTAGCCGCATCTTCTGCCCATGTTTCTGCTATCTCCACTGTCGTCGAGTCGTCGGGGACTGTCCTCACTTCCTGCCCCGACACTCTTACCACTTCTGCAGTCGTATCGGTGCCGAAGGGCACCGATTTCCATTCTTCTGATGACGTGATAGATTTAGATGCTCCCTCGCTTGACCTTGTCCCCACCCTCCCCCTCTCTCAGAGCTTATAGCTTCAGCTCCTCTTACTGGCACCACCTCCTCCTCCCCTTTGGTTGTTTTCACTGAGTCTGTCTCGACGTCTGTCCACACTTCTGTGTCGACGACAACTCCTTCTTTCGCCACCACTGATATTCTGCCGAGTTCACCCTCGCCCACATTCCACGCTCTGCCTGGTGCCTCAGCTGCACCGGGCCGCTTATCGCGAGTTGTGACCTACCGACATGCCACACGTGCCACTCCCAAGCCCCGATCCTCAGACTCTCGCTTGACTGCTCTTGAGGAGTTGACCTCCCGCTTACAGCGAGATTTCGATGACTTTCGAGCCGAGACTAGGATACACAGATCTAGAGTAGAGTCGGATCTCACCTCCATTATCGACCTGTTGAGACACCGTGGCCCACCTACGGTGATACTTCCTCACCCCTCCCCCTAGGCCGGACACTGTGGCTCACTCTACACAGCTCAGTTCTTCACTTCCACAGGCTTCTGCAGAGCCTGTTTCTACCATCCTAGAGCCATCGGCCACAGTAGATCCTCTCACAGCCATGGTCTTATACACTGCTGATCCTTCCTCCTCCAGCATAGACCTCACATGCAGCCCTCCCCACTTGTCCCAGTCTGACCTGCCACCACCCACCGCCCCGGGTCCACCGCAGAGGGACCCATCACCACCCCCAGAGGGTGGTGCCTCTGCCTGATGTAGTCTATCCCAGCTTCTGCCTCCCCCATATTTTTAGTGCTCATCTGTCTTTTCGGGGCCCTGCTTTACCATAACTTGGGGGAGGATCGACCCATTGCATCATTCCATTTTGCATTGCATCATATCACGTTTTTATTATTTATTTTTTATTTTTTATTTTCATGTTTCTTTTATTTTACATAGTTTTTATTTTATTTTCCCCCACCCACACCACCCAGTTAGCATCATCTCCTGCTCTAAAGCTTTTTCTTAGCAGTGAGGACACTGCTAGTTTTAGCTTGGAGGATGAGCGCTCCCGCTTCATTTTTATTTTTATTTTCACATTTCCTCCCTTATTTTCAGTTTTTATTTTACTTTTTCACCATTTTCCCGCCTCATTTTATTTTTTCTCATTTTGCATCATATTTTCTATTTTTCTCCATGCATGCATCTCTTTTTATTTTATTTTCCTTTTCATTTTTCTCTGTTTCTATTTATTTTTTTGCTAAGGATGGTCCAAATGATGATATCTCTCTAGGCTTTATTAGTTTTTGCGATGCTCATCTCTTTGGCATGATATTAGAGTTAATTTTAGTTTTATTATCTATATGCATGCTATTCTATTGATGATCTGTTTAAATTAATACCTGAAATGATTTGAAAGTCAAATGCATGAACTAGTATTTAGTATGATTTATGTTGGGAAACGCACCCAGGTTCACGCATCACTAGAACACTTGGAGCACCTGCTTTTCTTGTCTTATTCACTCCTGCTTGCATGCCTGATGATATTGTGATTATTACCGCATGCCATTTTTAGTATTTAATTAGAAAAGTGAAAATATCCATTCTATATATGAGTTTAGTTAGGGTTTTATTTTATCAAACTGATGTGCACCATCTTATGAGTGAACCGAGAGTCCCATTATCTTCCTTCTCCACATATCTAGTTTATCTCTACATATCAGTTGGTTACACCCCCATAGCCACTTTACCGCATCCCACTTCCCAAATATGAAAAGAAAAATAATAGCTTCTAAATGAAAAATGAAAAAAAAGACAAAAAAGAGAGAAGAGATGTGTATATATTCATATCTGAAAAAAAGGGGAAAAGAAAAAAAATATAAAACCGAAAAAAAGAGAGAAAGAAAATTATTAAATATGATTTTATTTCATTTCATTAGAAGCTATCATCTATTCTGGGAAGAATAAAATAAATTTCCATATCATTTTCATTGATGCAACACCTCAAGCTAAGCTTGGGGGGGGTAAACCAACTGATCATACGAGTGAGCTTGACATTAGAGTGGAGACGGTGCACATTAGGGAGATTTTATAAAACCCAAACTTTATGAATTACTTTAGTTTTGGAGATTTTTCATGTATCTAATTGAATATATGAATGTCATGATCTTTCCTATTCTTTATTGCATGTCGTGCGAATCTTTTGTGCTCCTTGTGTATCTGTGATTGAAAGGGCGTTGCCAACTCTTTTATACTAGGCTCTAGGGATTGCATAAGATTGATATGATTTGACGGTGTTATTTCAGTAGATCCATGTTCTTTGCCTTTATTGCATGTCATATGATATATAAAGCTAGAAATTACAAATAGCATGTATGTTGGCACTCAGAGCATCGTGATAGACTTTTTGAGCCTGAGATCTGACCGATCGTCCTTAGCACTTTTTTCTTACATCTCTCTTTTTGTTTTTCATTCTTCTTTTTATTTTCATTTTCTTATTTTTCATTTTGTTATCCTCCAGGCGTACCAATTATTCGTCTTCCTCGAGGACGAGTAAGAGGTAAGCTTGGGGGATTTTGATGTGTCCATAGTTTACATCATTTTCATATCATGTTCCTATTGCATTGCATATCATTTTCGCGTCCAAATCCCACTTTTTACTGCAATTTTGGTATTTCTGACGATATTTCGAGTTTCGTAGTATATTTTGAGTTTTCAGGGATTTTGGAGCGATTTGGACCCCCGCCTGGGTATGGACACATCTGACACGCTCATGTGCTTGTTGGCAGGGCTCTGTAGGAGCTCACCGTGTTCTCGGAGCTGTTGGAGGAGGGAAGGAAGAGAAGAAAGAGAGAGAGAGCAGAGAGAGAAGCCCATGTTGCTGCAGATGAGTTACCCAGAAAATGCTCGGACCGAGCAGCTTGCTGCTCGGACCGAGTCATATCAGTTTGATGAAGCAGCAGATATGGGTTGGTCCGAACCGAGCAGCTCATCTGCTCGGTCGGGTAGCCCCAGATCTCATGCCCCGAGTAGGCCTCTGAGCACAGCCTGAGTAACTGACCGAGTCAACCCTACTTGGACCGAGCAGATCTTACTCGGTCCGGGTAGGTCCATTTTAGAACCAAGCAGCTCATTGACTCGGGCCAAACCACTGGCCGAGCAGCATCTGCTCGGGTCGAGTAGCCTACTCGGTCGGCACTTCCCATGGCGTTTTTGGAAATATTTTGAAACGCGCGATGTGCGCGATTTGGGCAGCTGAAGCTCGCGATTGCGGGCTCGGCTGCGGGGGTTCGTTTTAGCTTTTGTTTTTGGATTTTTTTTTGAGAGGAGCTTCGGTGATTTCTTGTAAGAATTTTTGGGATTAATTCTAGTAGCTACTTTCGGGATCAATAATTGAAGATTGGTGTTTATCATTCTTTTCTGGATCTGTTTTTCGTTCGTTCTCGCTGTAAGTTATTTTAGCCTTAATTTCTTTATTGCAAAAATGTTTTCCGCTGCGAAATTGATATTTTTGTGCATTTCTATCATCATGAGTGAGTAGATCCACTCTAGGGTTGACGGGTGAACCCTAGGATTTTAGGGGGAAAATGTAGATCTGGATCCCCATGTTGAATTGGAGATTTAGGGTTGTATTTCGGTAGATCCTACCGAATTCGTAGATAACCCGTACTGAGATCATGCCCACGGTTTGTGGAATTGATGTGCTTAAGGGGTATCTAGGGATTCGAATAGGGAAATCGGTGGATCCAATCAAGGCATGTGACCACGCCCGGCTCGCACCTTGAGGGGATCCATCGACGAACTATACCGCTACGTTGACGGCTACCGCCATTGCGTCAACGAGAGCCATCGAAATACCCCGCAATTCTAACCCACGAGAGTGGTACGAATTGGGGGATTAATTTCCTAGCTCTAATGCAAGGTGAGGAGCCTATCTAACATCAACCCCCAACGATCCTAGCGGTGATCCCTGAAGCCCTAGTCCTTTTTATTATATTATACAACGACAACAATCAACCCAAATCTTTCACTCCGACCGCTACACTACTTCTAGATTTAGAAATAGACTGAGATTATTACAGACACTATCACCGTCCCTGTGGGATTCGACTATCTTTTATACTATAACTCGACACCGTCCGCTTGCGGATTGAGCCCGAAGTCGTAGCCTAGGAGCCATATTACGTCTGGCGGTCGTGACACCGCCAGGTGGATCCTATGTGTAGATTGCGGGTGCGTCACACGGCCGTACTGCAAATCAACATGACCGTGTCGCCGCCAAGAACCTAGGGCTAGGCAGCGACAGTTACTTCGAGCACGACCGTGCTGCAAATTGGCACGGCCGTGTCAATCGGTCTTCACGCTTCAGCAGCTCCAGGTGACACAGCTACGTGACATGGCCATGTGAATAGCCGTCCCTCTGTGTAAATTTCAACACGGCCGTGCAGCACAGCCATGTTGGTAATCTGCACTTTGTCTTTAATTGGACACGGCCGTGTGGTGAATCCACATGGCCGTGTCGTTGATGCTGCGACCTCCTCCTTGGGCTTATAGTATGACATGGCCGTGTTGCTTGCTCCTGGGCTATTTTCTTCTTCTTTTGGTCTCCGATCTTTGTTATTCTTTGCTGCATTCACTCCCATACTGTAAATATCACAAATTTGCATCGTGTTATGCATGAATTCTCTGAAATATACAAAACATACCCCCAGAAGAGTAAAATAAAAGGTGAAATAGGTGAAAAAGGTGGATAAACTATGCCTAACAGCCTCCTAATGGCAGAACAAAATAGAGAGCTTCTTTTAGCCACTCATAACATGCACTCTCCTGCCATGGCCCCTCTCCTAGAAGCTCAAAATTCCTCTTCCAAGCAAAAGAATAAAAAAGGGAAAACCCAAAAGGAAATATCATATAATGCTCCAAGTCACCCACGAAGGAACGTCAAAAGTAAAACAATCTAAAATTATTGTTTTTCGTTCCAAATATGAGCTTTTCAGGATGCAGGAAGGTGAGGAAATAAAATGGATTTTCACATGGTTCATGGAGAGTGTGAACGTGCTTGAAGCCCTAGGAAAGGTGATTGCGATGGATGATAGAGTGACAAAGATTTTGTCATCTCTTACTCTAGAATGGGAGTCTAAAGTCAACGGTATCGAGGAGTCAAATGATTTGAGCATATATACCGTTAAGAATTGCATCGGGGAATCTTATGGCTTATGAAGTACGGCTTCAACATAAGAAGGATTGCACCCAATCTCAAAACACCTTGTTAACGAGAAGCCTAATACAAAGGAGATCGCTTTCAAAGCCACGGAGGACAAAAATGAGTGGAGGAAGAAGTTCAAACACCCCACTAGTGAGGATGAAGGAGATGCTGAGAAAAGCGATGTCAATGGAGATATTTCGGAGTTTGCGCAACCACTCATGAATTTCATGAAGAAAGCTCAAGGTAAGGATTTATCAAAGTTTACGAAAAATTCTAACAAATCCGTTACTTGCTATAAGTGTCAGGGGAAAGGACATATTTCTACCGAATGCCCCAACAAAAGAGAGACAAAGTATAGGACAAAAGGGAAGAAGTACTATAAGGCCAAGTACAAAACAAAGAAGAATCCGGCCTTGATTGGAACTTGGGATGATTCGTCGTTGTTTGATAGCTTGTCTAGTAATGAAGAAGATAAACGTGGAAAGAAGAATGAGGAAGTTAATGTGTGCCTTATGGCGATGTAAGATGCAATTTATTCAAGCTCAACCGATAACGAGGTAAAAGAATGGGTAAACACAAAGAATGTTGACCCCCTCTAAAATTAATGATGGTGGCATGAATGCATGGGTGAACTCTGATACACCTACAGAGCATATGGAATGCATAGCCTTCGAGAATAATGATGATGCATCTTCAAGCTCTAGCTCAATTTCAAGTGAGGATGAAGAAGAGGAAGAGTCCGAGCTATCAAATGAGGAGCTTAATTTTCGCAATGACGAGTTAGCCAAAGGTATAAATAAACTCATGCTTGCTTACTCTTCGTTGCAATCCAAATATGATGATGTTATGATTAGATTGCATGATTTTGAGGCATCTAATGTAAATACTACTACGTCTACTAGTGTAAATGATAATGTCATGCATGTAAGTGACACTGGTGAGAGAGACATACTACTCTCTTAAGTTATGAACTTGAGCAAATTAAATGATGATTTGAAAGCTTAAAACCTTAGCGTAGAATCTCGCAATCAACAACTTTTTTGAAGTGCGAAGAAGAATCCAAAAAGCTCAAAAGCTTCGTTATTTCTAGGGATTCACTCCACGATTTACATGGAAAAACAACATCCGGTAAATCATAGAGAGGCTTGGGATTTATGCCTAGTGGGTTATCGAAACCAAGCTCTTCATCTTCTTTTGGTCAAAAATCAAGACCTATTGCTCAACCACCAAAGAAGAACCATAATACTTTCTTATACAACAATAACATTGTAATGGCCAAGAGTGCCATATACGTAGGGCCTATATTTTGTGTGAAAATAGAGTGTATATATGTGTACTATGTATTGTGTATATAATTATATACAAGTGAGTACATATTTGCATGTCCTTTAGATGGTTGATTGTGCATGTAGTGTGTGCAGTGAACTATGAAGTGGTATAGTAATATTGTATGATTGTGTGGAGTAGTGCTAGTAATTAGACTTACTATTAGTCTTATAAGTGTTACTAATTGATGCTAATGATGTATTCTTATTGGTTGCTTGCATGGTTGCCCATGGATGCTTGTTGAATGCATATGTATTAGTAATATAGTGTGTTTAGTAATGTGGGTGTAATGTACATGCATGAATGGTGAGGTGATGCATGGATATATGATGCATGAATGTGATTGTATGAAAATGTGTGTATGTGTACAAGTGGGTGTGTAGGATTGGTGTAGAAGGCCTAGTGTGAAAAGGGGTCAGGTTTAGTGGCATTCTTGTAATTAATGGGGAGTGTGTGTGCATAATAGGAGAGTGTGAGAAGTAATGGCTTACTTGTAATTAAGTGGGGCGTTACAGTTGATGGCCTATGCAGGTCCCCATACTGCAGTTGTGTAAGGCTAGTGCGTGTAGTGTTCCGAGGGTAGTTTGGTCTTAAGGTGTGTAGGAGTTCTGCCTTAAGATAGAGCCGTGATATCAGAAACTTGAGGTATAGAGCCCTGAGGGTAGACACTAGAGTGTTGATTGAGTAAGAATGTGTGTACACATCTATGTGTGCATGTATGTGTACATATGCGTCTATAGCTCTATAAGTGGTGAATATGGCTTGTCGAGCATATTGAGATGATATACTCATGTGCATATGACTATGTGTGTTAATAAATGGTTAACTTATGAATAGTGTGTAGAATTGAGTTACATACTTGATTGAGGTGCGAGTCGTGTATAGATGTACTGTGTAGTGGCTATATACTGTATGTGATATATACACTTGTAGAGTGCACAAATACATGTGTGGATCTTTGGGTTCCACCCATGTATGTGTGGATATTTCTTAAGAGTATTAGTGTCATGTGTTGATACATGAAATGAGTATATGATACGTGTATGGCTATAAGCTGGTACGCATACACCTGTGTATGGATGCGTATATTTTGTATGATTATCTATGTGTGTTGATATTGATATAGTAGACCTTGTGCGATGACACATCTGTGAATGTTGGATGGTTACTATGAGACATACATGATTGTATATCTGAATGTAGCGATGCATGTGTATATATGTTAATATATGGTAGCATATGAGCAGTATGTATCATAGAACTATATAGTTGATTGAGCTCTAGTCGATGTATAGATATGGTTTGCCATTTGTATTTGTAGTATGTGGTATATATAGGTACATGCTGATTGTGTAGATCCATGTGCGGATCCTTGTGTTCCACTCAAGTATGAGTGGGCATGCCCTAGGTGTATTAACATTGTGTGTTTGATATATATATATATATATATATATATATATATATATATATATATATATATGTATATATATATATATATATATGTATATATATATATATATATATATATATATATATATATGAGTGAGAGAGTTGGGAAGGCAGCGGCCAACCCTAGGACTGTGGACGGTACCGGTGGGCCAGAGGTCAGATCTGGTGGGGCTTTTGACAAATCACGCAAGGCGGAGGGATCTGAAACTGGCTGGCAAAGGGTTTCTTACCGCCGGCGCAAAAACATTCCTAGAGATGCTCGATTGTCTAATGGTAGATCTGTTCATCGTGGCCAGCAATCATCAAACTATGTTGTTCCACGAGGTGCTGGAGGCCGGAACACAGATTTGAGGTTTCGACAGGGCCTTCGACATGATCGGATCCCTCAGGACGGAGGCGGAGGGTCAAATTCGATGCGATCTGAATCTGCGGATGGCCAGTTGAAGAGGGCTGTCAGGCCACTAACCCCTTTTCAGATTATTCCAGCGGAAGGTAAGCGCTCTTGGTCTGATATTTGTTCGTCTCGCCGGAAATATGCTGACCCTTTGGTCATGAGCTTTGTCCCTCCCACTATTAGTGTTGATGGTGTTGCTAAGGCTAAGATCCCAGATTGTATGATCTTGGAGGGGGCTGCTAGATGGCAGAATACTCTTGTTGGTTATGTGCTAGGTGATGTGCCATACTTTGGCCAGATTAAGGCCTGGACTGATCGCCTATGGCGAATTAAGGGTGGCCTCCGCATTTTTTCTCGAGAGAACGGTTACTTCTATTTCAAATTTGAGAATTCGGAAGACCGTGACTTGATTCTACACGGTGGGCCGTGGTTGTTTGATGGACGGCTAGTGGTACTTCAAAACTGGACTCCTACCACCCGTTATACCAGGGATATTCTAACTGATGTTCCTGTGTGGGTCCAACTCCACAACTTGCCTCTGTCAATGTGGACTATCGGCATTTTGAATCGTATTGCTAGTGTCATTGGCACACCCCTGTGTTTGGACAACGCCACCTCTAAGCTGGAAAGAATTTCTTATGCTCGTTGTTAAGTGGAGGTAAATTCCGACAGTAGGTTGAAGAAGTCTGTTGCTATTGAACTTGATGATCTTTCAACTATTTCTATCGATGTCAAGTACGAGGGTGAACCGCCCAGATGTGATGCTTGTGCATGTTTTGGACATCTAGATAGTCAATGCCCTATGGTGAAGGATACGGCTATACTCCCAACGGAGGCGGATTTAGAGAAAGGTTCTACTCCTGATGATGTCCCCCGTTCCCAGGCGGGTTTAAACGGCAAACTTGATGCAATTCAAGGGCATTGCTTTGAGGTTGGTGAGTCTAGCGGTATTGGAGTGGTTGATACTGCAAACTCATCTGGTCCTACTACCTCGAACAACCCTCGTGGTCCCAAAGGCCTTTGGAGGCGTGTTTTCCGTGTTGTACAGATTATAAATTGCCTACATTCTGCATTCCTTATTAATTGTGTTGGGACCTTGAAGGAAGGGTCTATTGCGCCAAAGGGTGGGCCAGCTGTTGATGGTTCTAGCGCATCCCATGATGCTTCTGAAGTGGAGGTTAATTCTAATGGTCTCCCTGATCCACCTGCTCACCCTACTATTCCGAACCCACTTTGGCAGGCATTGCATCAGGAGCTTAATAAATCAAGGGTTCAGGCTAAGGGCAACCTTACTACTCCTTCCCCAACTTCGGTTCGCCGTAGTGCTAGAGTGGCACAATCATCAGGGTTGCCACCCTCCAAACCACAACTTTCTTAATGTCTGTCTTCTTTTGGAATACTAGAGGCCTCAATAATTCTGCTAGGCGGGCGGACCTGAGGCATTCTTTGCGTAAGCTACGTCCGTCTATTGTTTGTTTGCTTGAAACCAAAGTAGAAGCTTGTAATGCAAATCGTATTAACAGTTGTTTTGACAAAGACTGGGATTTTATCGATAACAGAGACCATCACAAGGGGGGTCGGATAGTTATCTATTTCAGTACCATTATATGGAGTATCACGCCCATTGCTGCATCTGAGCAACATATTTCAGTTAAATTCGCCAATTCGGCGGGGTTTGTGATGGGCCTAACTACTGTTTACGGCATCAACCTGGCTTCTTCTAGAGCTTCTCTTTGGAGCAATCTTGTAGCTGATTCTATCCCTCTAAATTCTTTGCCATGGTTGGTCGGGGGTGATTTCAACTGTGTTAGGAGTTCGCATGAAAAGCAGGGTGGCCGGTACGTTGATGATAAGGCTATGAATTCCTTTAACTCTTGTATTGGCTTGTGCAACCTTCTGGATATGAAGAGTTCAGGACCATCTCTAAGCTGGAGCAATAAACGTATTGGATCAATGCGTATTTCAGCTAGACTCGATCGCATTCTTTGCAATGCCCACTGTCTATCACTATTGGTTCACTCCTATTATGAATATCTCCCCACGGGCACTAGTGATCACGCTGCATTACTCCTACATCTCCTCCCAAAGGTCAGTTCTAAACCTACTCCATTCAAGTTTTATAACTCTTGGAGCTCCTTCCCAGGCTACAAAGACTTTATTAGTAAGAAATATGAAGAAGTACAGAGGACATATTGTTCCAGGCGGCAACATGGAGCTCTCTCCCTGTTCAACCTGCACTTGCGGCTTAAATCCTTTAAGCCTGTGTTAAAGCAATGGGCAGGAGATCATGTTAAAAATCTTGATGTAAATAAATGCCGAGATACTCTTGCTTCCATCCAGTCCGACCCGAGGCTTTGCTCTGATCCTCTTCTTCAGAAACAAGAAGTCTTGGCTTCTCAGAATCTTGGTTTTGCACTAGGGGTTGAGGAGGAAGATTTGAGACAAAAAAGCAGGCAAAATTGGCTAACGCTGGGGGACAGGAATTCGAAATTTTTTTACACTGCTATGAAGGCGCGATACAGTCACAATAACCTCCACCATCTTATTACTTCTGATGGAAATTTGACCTCGGATATTGATAATTTACGTAAGGAAGCCGCTCTCTATTATCAAAGGCTATATCATCAAGAGGATTATTGGAATGTATTCCCAAATATTATCCCTAAAAGAAAACTGACAGAGGAGGCGGCAGGTTGGTTGGAATTGCCGGTTTCTCCTGCGGAAATTAAAATTGCAGTTTTCCAGATTGGTAAAGACAAAGCTCCTGGGCCAGATGGTTTCAATGGCCACTTCTTTCAATCTAATTGGGACGTTATTGGCGATGATGTTATTGCAGGGGTCTCTTCTTTCTTCAGTTCTGGTATGATGCCCCCGTCTATTAATCACGCATTCTTGACGTTGGTCCCAAAGAATGCTAATGCCTCTGATCTGGGTGACTATAGGCCGATCGCTTGCTGCAATGTTCTATATAAAATTATCAGCAAGTTGTTATGCAATAGATTGAGACATGTGATTTCGGACCTGATCTCTCCCAATCAGGCAGCTTTCCTCAAGGATAGGCTTTTGGCGGATTGCACACTCCTTGCCCATGAACAGATTCGTGATTTTAGCAATCCTATGGGGTCCAGAACCTGTATCAAGCTTGATCTTCGAAAGGCCTTTGACAGTGTGAATAGGGAATTCATTCTCTTCCTCCTACATCAGTTGGGATTCAATCATTCCTTCATCTCCTGGATCACCCAATGTATTGCTTCCCCCATGTTCTCTGTCTTAGTTGATGGCTCTCCTGAAGGGTACTTTGATTCCAACAGAGGGCTACGCTAGGGCGATCCATTATCTCCGTACCTGTTTGTGCTTGTAATGGAAGCGTTCTCCCTTCTCATGTCTGTGGCTGAATCCTCAGGTGCTATCCAACCTATGCGAAGATCGGGCTCAATATCGCATTTACTTTTTGCTGACGACCTTTTAGTCTTCTGTCGTGCCAATAATCATTCTATGCATGGTCTTATGGAGTTACTGGATTACTTTAAACTTCTGACGGGGCTTCATGTTAATCTGGATAAGAGTTCTGCTATCTTCAGTAAGGGGGTAAGAAATGCGGGAGGATTAGCGGATCTCCTGGGTGTTAAATTGGTAACCTCATTTTCCACTTATTTGGGACTTCCACTGTCATCTAACTACCCCAGAGCCTCTATGTTTTCTCGACTAGTGGATAAATGCAGGAAACGGCTCCTAGGATGGTCCTCCTCTCTTCTATCTATCTCTGGAAAAGTTGAATTGGTTCGTTCGGTCATCTATGGTATGGTAGCTTTCTGGATGCAGGCTTACCAGTTTCCGGGTTCTGTCATAAGAGCAATTAATGCGATGTGCAGGACATTCATTTGGGGCAAGTCTAAGACTTGGGCTTGGAGGGATATGTGCACTACTAAAAAGGAGGGGGGCTGGGGCTAAGGCTCCTTTCGGATTTGAATGATTCTTCAGGTGTGCACTTGACCTGGAGAGTACTCTCTAACAAAGGCATCTGGGCGAGCTATATGAGACGGCACTATGTGGCGATTGAAAAGTGCTTTTATACTACCAAACCTGCCCCTACTCACTTTGGATCATGGAAATTCATGCTAAAGAGCCGTAATCTTTCACAGCGTCTCAAGGATGGTAAATCTACCTCATTCTGGTACGATAACTGGCATCCTTTGGGGCCTTTATACCTTTTGCAAGACCCTCTCCCAGGCACTGTAGATGCTTGTGTAGGTGATTTTTGGACAGGAACGACTTGGCACCAAATTCCGGCCATTAATGGTACCCTGAACCCTCTACAGCACATCACCTTATGTGATGAACCTGATGTGTGGACCTGGGCTTCCGGTCCTAAAACTACCTTGCGAGATATCTGGGAGCAGGCTCGAGTGCATAAGCCGGCTTTCCAATATTCAGATGCTGTGTGGTTCCATCACCATGTCCCCAAATTTTCTATTGCATTACTTCGCGCTTTCTGGGATAAGTTGTTAACTAAAGTCCGGATGCAAAATTGGACTTCTGTAGTGGATCAATCTTGTGTCCTATGTTCTGGGAATGCAGAGGAGAGTATTGGCCATCTCTTTTTCGAATGTGAATATTCAAGATACATAGTTGCAAGGAGCCTGCTCAAGCTAGGTATTACTGCGCAGGTCCCAGTTTCCCTGTCTGGAGTTTGTGATCTCATTCTAACCTCCTACAGGAAGAAAGATCCGTTGAGCGTTTTGGCGAAACTAATTCTGTCGGCTATTGTATGGCATATATGGAAGGAGCGCAATAAGCGGATTTTTAAGTGCAAGATTACAACTAAAGTTTCTTTGTTTGAGGAAATCGCGGCGGATGTCAGAATAGCCCTATGTAGCTTAGAGTTTGATGATGTAGCCGATAAATCCCCTTTTGCTAATTGGGGACTTGGTTTCCCTTAGACATGTACGGCTGATTATTTTGTTTTGGTTGAATGTACTCCGTCCTAACATGTAGCATCAGTTATTTAAATTGGTAGTGGGTGACGGCGCGTGTGCCCTCTCCCCATTCCTTTTTTTAATAGCTATTGCTACCTGCTTAGTGATGTTGTAATATTTGTTTATCAATATAGCCTAATATTTACCTGTCAAAAATATATATATATATATATATATATATATATATATATATATATATATATATATATATATATATATATATATATTGACGGGTAAATGAGTATCTTTATTGAAGCCTGGACTAAACAGAACATTACAAATACAAGGAGGGCATAAGGTGGTCTTGGATGGCTATAGAAAGAGAGGGGATAGGGCACAAGTGCCGTCACCCACTACTAGCTACACCCATTTAAGAACACCTAAGCCAAGAATGTACAAAACCCAAAGAAAAGGAAGGACTGCACGGTCAGTCACTTCCGAAGCCCCAATTTTCAAATGGAATGGTCGACGACGCCCCGTCTTGCTCAATATCACGAAGGGCAATGAGGATATCAGCATTGATAGCTCCAAATAGTGCGGTTTTACTCAACTCATTTCCCTCAAAAATCATGTTGTTTCGTTGCCTCCAAATATGCCACACCATGGAAGCAAGTGCTGTTTTAGCAAGAATTCCAACACAATCCTTCTTATTATAACGATTGAGAAATAGGTCACCCACTCCAGCAAGGGAGAGTGGAGGAGGAGCAGTGATATTCAGCTTAAGAAGACTCCTGGTTAAGACATATCGGCTATAGCTGCATTCGAAGAATAAATGATCCAAACTTTCATCAACACCCGCATCACAAAGCACACATTTCGGGTTAAAGTTGGCACCCCACTTGCATAAGATATCTTTAGTTAGAAGTTTACCGTGTAATGCCCGCAAAAGTGTAAGGGACCATTTCGGAGTGTGCAAAGGGTACCAGACCACCTGAAAATAACGGAAGGGGTTACCTCTGACTCGGGTTTCACTCCATGCATCACGGAACTTACAAATGCTGCCTGGAAGCCATTCCCAACTATCAAGTCCTGGGGTAATGATATACTGAGAGATAAGAGGGAGAATCGAACTGATGTTGGGGTCCTTAGCCCATCCGTGGGAAGACCAATAGTGACAGACTAAGTGCTTTTCATCTCCAGATGGGACAGGATGTAAAAGAGCCAGGGGACCACATGGCAGCCAGTTATCAAACCAGAAAGATGTGGAGGTCCCGTCCCTAACAACGCGCCTGATAAGTCTCTGAGAAGTGCTACGATGAAGAAGAAGGAACTTCCAGGTGCCAGAGGATGTAGGCGAAGAGGTGGCACTGTAGAAGCATGTCTGAGTAGAGATGTAACGACGTCTCATAAACTGAGCCCAAGGTCCAGCTGACGTAAGTAGTCTCCAAGTAAGCCTAACTCCTGAGGCAGCATTAAGTTCAGATAACAGTCTCAGACCTACTCCTCCCTCCTCTTTTGGTTTACATAAATCCTTCCAGGCCCAAAAGTGTTGTTTCCCCCAGATAAATCTTTTGCACAAATTAGTGATGGTGTGTAGGACCGAAGTAGGGAGTCGGAAAGTAAACATCCAGAAAGATACCATGACGTAGATAACAGTACGTACCAACTCTATTCTACCAGAAATAGAGAGGAGGGAAGAGGACCATCCTTGTAGTTTCTTCTTGCATTTATCAATTAAACGGGCATAATTTATACGCTTGGGATAATTTGATGATAAGGGTAGTCCTAGATAAACTGAAAGAGACGATACCTTCTTAATCCCAAGGGATAGAGCAAGAGTGGATGGGTCCCGTGTCCCTTTGCTAAAGATGGCAGAGCTTTTGTCCCAATTGACATGTAGACCAGTAAAAAGACTGAAAGTTTCCAACAAATCCGAGAGGCCCGAGAAAGAATGAGGGTTGGCGCGGCAAAAGACTAGTAAATCGTCAGCGAAGAGAAGATGTGAAACAGATCCAGATCTTCGAATAGGGTGAATAGAACGAGAGGCTTCAGCTCTCGCTAATAGAAGGGAGAAACATTCCATGACAAGGACAAAGAGGTATGGTGATAAGGGGTCGCCCTATCTAAGTCCTCTGTTGGAACCAAAAAAGCCTGCAGGGGAGCCGTCAACTAACACTGAGAAAGAGGGGTGGAAATGCATTCAGCGATCCAACCAATAAATTTAACTGTAAAACCCATCTGGTGAAGAATATAGAGCACAAAACTTCTATTAACAAAATCAAATGCTTTGCGAAGGTCCAATTTAAGGCAGGCACGAGATCCCATAGGGTTACTGAAATCACGAATCTGTTCATGAGCCAGTAAGGAGCAATCTGAAAGTAGACGACCTTTGAGGAAGGCTGCCTGATTTGGCGAAATCAATTCACTAATAACCATTTTCAGTCTGTTGCAGATTACTTTGGTTATAATCTTATAAATCACATTGCAGCAGGCAATAGGCCTGTAATCCCCCAATCCAGAGACCTTGGAATTCTTTGGAATAAGTGTAAGAAAAGTATGATTAATCTCCCTCAGCATATTCCCCGATTGAAAGAAAGAGGTGACCGCCTGTATAACATCCCTGCCAATGATATCCCAATGAAGATGATAAAAGAATGCATTAAAGCCATCAGGACCTGGCGCCTTGTCTTTACCAATCTGGAATACCGCCTCTTTAATTTCAGATTCTGATATGCACCTCTCTAGCCAATGCGCCGCTTCAGTAGTGAGTTTGAACTTCGGAATTAGATTTGGAAAGATAGTCCAGTAACTATCCTGGTTGTAAAGCTTCTCATAGAAGGAGGAGGCGTCCATCCTAATCTGTTCGGTATTCAGCTTTTTAGAACCATCAGAATGAACCAGATGATTGAGGTTATTGTATGTATTCCTCGCCTTCATTGCAGAATAAAAGAATTTTGAATTCATGTCTCCAAGTTGCAACCAACACTGCCGACTCTTTTGTCTAAGATCTGACTCCTCAATATCAAGCGCCTTGCCAAGTTTGAGAGCAGCAGCTAGTTCGGCTTTTTGCACATCCTCACAAAATGGGAAATTATAATTGGCCTGGATAGCCTCAAGATGTTGTCTGCAGGCAACCGGGTCCATTTGGGTCTTACAGGTGGCCGAATAATCTTTGAGAGTTAATTTGATATGTTTTAATTTCTCAACGAACAATTTCATAGGCTGCAGACCCATAGTACGCATGAAATGGGAGCATGGCCGGTTATTAAGAGCAGACCACCCTTTAATGACCCTATCATGGTACCCCTCAAAGTTGCACCAGGTATTAAAATATTTGAATGGCTTCGGATAAGAATGTACCTTGGGGTGAAGGAATACGATCATAAGAGAGTGGTCGCTAGTCCCCGCGCTGACATACTCAAAGAAGGACGAAGGGAGGAGCTGAGTCCATTCGAGGTTGCAAAGCACCCTATCCAGTCTTGCAGAGATACGTTCCGAGCCAATTCTTCTATTACACCAGCTAAAGTGTGAGCCAATGCTTTTGAGGTCCAAAAGGTTACAGATACCCAGACAAGTATTAAATGCATCCAATGCGCTTGCATCCAAAGCCCGTCCGCCCAACTTCTCATTAGAAAATCTGACGCAATTAAAGTCGCCGCCCACAAGCCAAGGAAGCCCGGATAAAGTAGAAGCATCATACTCAAGTACCTTCCAGAGAGGGAGACGAAGAGAGGCCAGATTCAGAGCATAGATAGTAGAGAGCCCCATTATGAATCCCGTATTATTAGTGAGTTTAACGGTGATGTGTTATGATGAAGATGAGATAGCGACGCAGCTCCAAATACAATCATCAATGTAAATAACAATTCGCCCGCCATTATGATGGTCACGGTTATCAACCGAAATCCAGGATTTTGGGAAGCATTTGGCAATCCTTTCAGAGTGAAACACATCAACTTTAGTTTCTAACAAACACACGATGGATGGCCGATGGGTCCATAATCTCTGCTTGAGGTCATCGCGACGCGCAGAGTTATTAAGGCCCCTAGTGTTCCAGATGAATACCGACATAACTATGAGATGGGGGGGAGCTCCACAATTAGTAGCTATCCGAGAGCTCCGTCGAGTAGCCGAGGGTGATTTGAGATTCAAAGTGGACTTGCCGGTGGAAGATACGGATTTAAGTTGCTCCAGATCCTTTCCCCAAAGAAGATTAGGATAAACAAGGACCTCAGGCAGGGGGGGGCGTCGGTTTCAGGTATTGGATCAAGAAGGGACGCCTGAGCACAGTTCACACCGATGTTAACAGTTCCCTCAGATGAAGAGTTGCCAATACCATAGTCATTGTCAGCCCCCTCAATTCTATTCGAATTACTGCATTCCCCTTCAGCAGAAGTGGGCCGCACACCCTCAAATTGACCCTTATCAATTTTTTTTGAGTTAGTGCTTATCCCTGCCGTGCGGTCAGTAGATGTGGCAGGCTCAGAGTCAATCAGCCCTTCTTCTAAACAAGGACCGTGAGCATCAGTCCCAATGTTGGCCTTCATTGAACCCAAACATGAATCAACGTCGCAAGTCGTGTTGGACTCTTTAATAGGATCACCAATAATTTCTCCGTCTTCAGGGTCGCCATCCCCATTTGGGGGTGTGGCGGAACCATCGCCAGGAGTACCTTTGTTGATGACAGGCTCAGGAGCAACAACTGCAATGGGTGCGGCCGATTGGATTGAAGTGGGCTCCATCGGGTCTAATTTTATAGAGCATAGGTTATCGGAATGACCAAAACTGGAGCATGAACTACATCTTGGGGGCTCACCTTCAAATTTTACATCCACAGTTAATGAAGTGCCATCCTCCAGCTTAATCAGGACCGTTCTGACTAAAGGGGACTTCGCTTTAACCTCCACAAGGCACCGAGCATATACAATGCGGTCCAACTTGGCCGTAGCACGGTCAAGACATATAGGGGTACCAACACGACTTGCGACAATGTTAAGAATATCAATAGTCCACATGTGGAGAGGCAGGTTATGAAGTTGGATCCATACCGGAACGGCAGTGAGGATGTCTATGGTTGTATGTATGGTCGTAATATATATATGGTAGATGTCTATGGTTGTATGTATGGTCGTAATCGGATATGCTTCCGTGAGTGGATGGATGTACCATCATATGGATACTTGTGTATATTGATATGTGTATGTATGTACGTATGTATGTATGATGTATGCTTATGTGTTTATCGGTAGATCTACCATATTTATCGTCGAGTAGATCTCTGTGATATACATGTGTGTGCAGTTATCGCTAAGTTTATAGATATAGCTGCTATTCTAGATAGTTGTATGAGTATGGATCAGGGTGTTGATCTTGTGTAGTGTGCACATGACTATGTGATTGTAATATGTATACATTACATAATAGATCTCCCATACTCTCCTATTACATAGTAGACTTTTCTAATATGTATACATTACTCTTGTGTAGTGTATGTGATTGTAGAGGGTGGACCTATAGCCGTATGTATAGCAAGGCTATTGTATTGACCGTGATGTATGTAGTGTGTATATATATTATACTTATGTGGTGACATATGTGATATGTGGTATGTATATAGTTCTATGTATGGTTGTAAGCGCCTGTGCTTATACATATGTGTGGATGAATATACAATTATATGGATAGCTGTGTGTATAAACCTTGATGTATGACTATCTGCTATATGTATATAGGTATTTGGATGTACCTATGATATGTGTAAATATAGTTAAATGTACATGTATGTTGGTATGATCTGTATATTGACGTGTATGGGTGTGTGCCCATGCATGGGTATGTGTATGCCCGATTATGTGTATGACTATTTGATATATGTGTAAGTGTATGCACATGAGTATGCTTTGCTTTTGTTACAGTGTATGTATGCATAGGGTATAGTGACCTTAATGTTTAAGTCTGTCCATTCTTAAGTTGACTCTTAGTTTGGGAAGTCCGAGGACAGACTTGATTTTTAAGGTGGGTAGAATGTAATGGCCCAGAGTGCCATATACGTAGGACCTATATTTTGTGTGAAAATAGAGTGTATATCTGTGTACTATGTATTGTGTATATGCTTGTATAAAAGTGAGTACATATTTGCATGTCCTTTATATGGTTGATTGTGCATGTAGTGTGTGCAGTGAACTATGAAGTGGTATAGTAATATTGTATGATTGTGTGGAGTAGTGCTAGTAATTAGACTTACTATTAGTCTTATAAGTGTTGCTAATTGATGCTAATGGCGTATTCTTATTGGTTGCTTGCATGGTTGCCCATGGATGCTTGTTGAATGCATATGTATTAGTAATATAGTGTGTTTAGTAATATGGGTGTAATGTACATGCATGAATGGTGAGGTGATGCATGGATATGTGATGCATGAATGTGGTTGTATGAAAGTGTGTGTGTGTGTGTGAGTGGGTGTGTAGGATTGGTGTAGAAGGCCTAGTGTGAAAAGGTGTTAGGGCTAGTGGTATTCTTGTAATTAATTGGGAGTGTGTGTGCATAATAGGAGAGTGTGATAAGTAATGGCTTACTTGTAATTAAGCGGGGCGTTACAAACACTGATAAGAAGCATGTAACATACAAGGTGGTGAGCAATTATACATCATTTTATGCCAAGAGGCAAGCCCCTCACATTTCACATGCCAAGAAGAATTTTTCTACACATATGCATGCAACATCCACCCATCTTGCTAATGCAAAACCTTTGTCGAAGAAATCCATGAGTTTTTGGATTCCCACTAATGTTAGTGTGCAATAGAGGGATAGTTACATCAACTATTTAGTTAGGGATATGAGCACCTCATGTGATTATTAGAAAATCGAACTCCTCTTGATTTTGGTTCCTTAATGCTTAGGTTCCTCCGCATAAGTGCTTGATTGCATGAATATTATGCATATATGTTTATTTGTATTACATAACCATCATTTGTGTGTGGCTTTCCTGTTTTTGAAATTTCTTTCAAACATTTCCATGAAAATGTGACCTAGGAGGATTTATAGGTCATTTATTCATTTCCTATCCATGTAAATGACATAGGGGAGATTTTATGCTATATATATTTCAAACTATTTTGAAGCATATTTTCATCGCTATGATGATTTTGAAATATTTTCAAACATTGTTGGATATTGTTTCAAATTCATCTTGATATTATTGATTGGTATGATTTTTTAATACAACAATGTCATGTATCACTGTCTATGCTAGATTTCTTCATATCTTTGCATTGATACAATTAGGCCCATGACTCCTGTTGATACATGGGTACGACCCACGAAGCAAAGTCAAGATGGTAAGGCCCAATAACCCGAAGCTCGTCATCAAGGATGAGTAAATACTCAGTCAAAGAAACGGCTCATTCTACCGTTGGAGTTCCACCGATAACGATGGACCAGATATGATGCATTTCTTTACCTTAAATACTTGACTCCGCAGGAAGCACTCTATGTGATTCAGGAAATCCACAAAGAAGGCTATGGAAATCACTATGGAGGAAAAGCTTTAGCCTTGAAAGCCTTGAGTCAAGGTTACTTCTGGCCATCATTGTTCAAGGAGGCGATCGAGTATGTCCGAAAGTGCCCCACTTGTAAGAAGTTCACGAAGCATATCTCAGACCCTCCGACGGAACTAATCCCCAGCATTAGTCTCGTTCCCTTTGCAAAGTGGGGATTAGATATCCTCAGACCGTTCATGCCATTGGACAATGAAATTTCTGATCGTAGCAATCGAGTATTTCACCAGGTGGATCAAAGCAGAGCCCCTGGCTCGCATCACTTGGAAGGAAGTCAGAAGTTTCGTGTGGAAATCGATCATATGTCGATTTGGCATCCCTCAATCCATCGAAATAGACAATAGGACGCAATTCGACAGTGCCGATTTCAATGATTTTTGTTCCCAGTTAAAAAGCAAGTTACACTTTGCTTCTGTGGCTCATCCTCAATCCAACGGTCTAGCAGAAGCAGCTAACAAATGCATCCTCGAGCCCCTAAAGAAGAGAGTAGGAGAGGCCAAGGAAACATGGTCAGAGGAGCTCCCTGTCATCCAATGGTCATACAGAACGACTCACAAAGCCTCGATAGGAGAAAATCCATTCATGCTTGCCTACTGATGTGAACCGGTCGTTCCAGTTAAGGTCAACAAACAACCTCTTCGTCTTCGGTACTTCGATGAGGAGAGAAACTAGGAAGCTCGAATTCAATTTGCAATTTCTCGACGAGGTTCGAGAGCACGCTCTGACCACACTTGTTGAGTAGAAGGGATGCATGGCCCGCTACTTCAACTCAATGGTTCGAGAGCGCATCTTCTGCATATGCGATTTTGTGTTGCAAAAAGCCATTTTCTCCCCCGAGATCGTTAAGTAAGGAAAGCTCGCTGCAAAGTAGGAGGGTCTCTACAAAGTGATCGATGTCCTTGGTCCAGCCACTTATCGACTCTCCACAATGGAGGATATGGAGCTTCTTCATCTTTTGAATGCCGGGCATTTGTGAAAGTTTTACCAATGATCTGGCCCAGCTCGTGGTCCAAGCTTCTATGAGCTCCTTGTAACGGCCTGTTTCTGTATATACGTATATTATACATAGTTAATTAGTATAGTGATTTATTAGAAGTTTTATGATATGAATATTTTTATTATTAGGTTTCGTAGCTTGAGCAAGCGATTTAATGATCGCGTTATTAATTTCTTTACTTATGGTTGATTTTGGTTGCAGGGACAAAATCGTACTAATCGAATCGCAATCGATCTTTCGACTCAAATCTCAACCCATTACTCTAACGAATCCTAATTAAATCGATTCCTGCTAATCAATCTTGATCCTGATCAAATCAGATCTTTAAATATCAAAAGATCCCAACTAAATTTATCATCTGGGATATATACATATGTCAAATGGATTATCCGAATCATATCTAAACCAGAAAGATTTCCCAAAATCAAATCTTAACCAATATCTTGAACAAATAAATGAGCATCATAATATATCAGATATCCTAACTAAAAGAATTATCATATCTCAATTTACCCTCCTAATCTAATCCTAATAAGGTTAATATCTTAATCAAAATCCAGACCAAATCTTAAATAATCTTATCTTAATATTTTCCTAAAACTTAACTAAGCTTAATATACTGGTTAAATCATTTTCCCCAATAATAATTCAGATCCTATCTAAGAGCCTAACAAATTTCTAATATTTGACTTACTATAATACCTACCTATTTTAGTTAACCCTTAATTATCCAATCTAATCTTTATAACCATATATCACAATAGGTTAAATCATATCTATATTCATCCAAACTGATCATAATATATATCTAATGTATATTTTTTTTAAACTATACCTTTTTCTTAAGTCTAATATTTATTTAAATTCAATTTATCCGGTTATATCCCAACCATCCCATCCCTATGCACTCTCCCACGCACGCACATTTCCCCTTATCTATTGGCAACCACTTCCCCCTCTTTAGGAACAACCCATGTGGGCCACGTCTCGAGCTCACGTATACAACCCCTCATCATTCGCACAGACTTCCCGTCACCCACGTTCCATTTCCTCCGCCCTTCAAGGCCGGCACTCATCACCTCGCAATGAACCTATGATCAGACTTCCACCTTCCTCTCATGGTGTTATTTTGGCCCGGGGCCCGCCAGGCCCGGCGGCCCGGCCCGGGCTCCGGGCCGGCCCGGCCCGGGCCCGGGTTCCTAAACCCGGGCCGGGCTGCGGCCCGGGCCCGGCCCCGGGGCCGGGCTGGGCCCCCCCTTAGGCCCGGGCCCGGGGCCGGCAACGGCTACTTTTGTAGCCGTTGCCAAACGGGCAGATTTCTGCCCGTTTGGCAACGGCCAAATAATTTTTTTTTATTTATTTTTTTTAAAACCCTAAATTTCTTCTATAAATACCCTCCCCCCCTCTCTTCTTCTCTCACAAAATCTCTACATTCATCTCTTCCCTCACAAAATCTCTAAACTCTAATTTTCTAAATACCTCTCTACGGCTCTACCCGGTGTTCTACAACTCTCGCTACTACCATCGCTACGGTCGTCAATCTCGCGGCTATCGTCAACCGTCTCGCTACTCCAATTCGCTACTCAAATTCGCTGCTTCCGGTCTCTACAACTCGGGTCATCTTCAAAGGCGCAAACAGGTTTCTGTAGTATAAAGTTTAGATTAGCACAATGTCAAGACCGCCGCATAGGAAGATAAATATGAATTTTAATATAGATGATGAGATTAATACTGCCGATTTTGAGTATTATGCTGATTTACTACGTGGTAACGTAGGAGCTGCTTTTAATCCTGATATAGCCAATATTGAAACACAAGAACCAGATAACTTTGGGTCTAGTAATAATCCTAGCCCCGTCATGCCACCACCTGCACATTCACCTTTCTCGCATGCTGCTCACACGTACACAAGTTCACCGGCACAAACATCTACCCCTGCTTCACATGCTGCACCTTCTACACAAACCCAAAAGAAAGGACCAAAGTCCGGTGTTTGGGAGCACTTTACACGTGAAATTGTAAAAGACAGTAATGGCATCGACCAAATTCGTGCATTCTGTAAGATTTGTAGAACTAGTTTTGCTGCCGCACATACTGCCGGCACTTCGCATCTGCTAAGACACATGAAATCGCATGTTAAAAAAGATGCTAGACAACAAACATTAAATTTATCTTCATCATCTTCCTCTCTTACTCCTTTCTCATATTCTGTTGAAAATATGAGAAAAGAGATGGCGAGATTTGTGTTATGCAGAGAGCAACCTCTAAATTTTGCTGAACACCCAGACTTTGAGCGATTAGAGCAAAATGCATTTAACCCTGCATTTAGAAAATTATCTAGGCACACCCTTAGAAAAGATTGTATGAGCATGTTTCATGAAGGACAGGCAAAATTGTATCAGATTTTTCTTAATTTAGAATCTAGAATTTCTTTGACTTCTGACATATGGACTACAAAATGGGGTTCATCATACTTGTGTCTTACGGCCCATTTTACAGACGATGATTATATCATTCAGAAAAGAATTATAGGTTTTAAGGTGTTAGAGTATGCACACAAGGGTGCACACATTGGTAGAACTTTGCAAAATATTTGTCATGATTATGATATTGAGAAACAAATTGTATCAATTACTTTTGATAATGCTTTGAATAATACTTTAGCCATTTCTTATTTGCAACGTCTATGGAACCCAGATCTAGATGGTTTAATATTTCATCAACGTTGTGCATGCCATGTTTTAAACTTAGTAGTTCAGGATGGGCTAAAACTTACTTCTGTTTATCTGGAAAAACCTAGAGCCCTTATGCTTTTAATTACAACTAGTTCACAAAAAAGAGAGAATATAAGCAGTTTTGTCGTAATAACCAACTGCCGTATAGGGTATTTAAATTTAGTGTCCCCCATAGGTGGAATTCAACGTATCTAATGATACGTTGTATTAGACAAAATAGAACCCAACTTACTGAGTTTGCAAGTGCATACCTTGCAAATGATAGTGACTATGAAATTAGTGATTATGAGTGGCTTATTATTGATGAACTTTATGATTTTTTTGAAATTTTCTACTTGACAACAAACAAGTTTTCTGGTATGTATTACTCTACTTCAGTTCTAGGCTTAGACCAATTAGCGGTGATCTCTGAAGTCATACAAAAACATAGAGATAATGACAACATTAGGACTCCAGACCTTAGGGCAATGATAGAACAGATGGAGATTAAACTACGTAAGTATTGGAATCCCGTTCCTTTGCTATACACTATAGCGAAGGTTTTAGATCCCCGGTTTAAAGAGGATGTAGTACTTGACTTCTTAGATACCTATTACGAAAACATGAACCTTCAAGATGTAGCAGAACAACACAAAGCTAGTTTTAAGAATAGCTTAAGGTCACTTTTTACTGTATATGAGACACGATATGGTAGTTCTACACAAACATCTAATGTTCAAGCATCTTCAAGTGCTCCAAGCAGAGTCCGCCTTCTTATGTGCAAGAAGAAGCAAAAAACATCAGTCACAGCTAATGAACTGTCTAGGTATTTGTCAAGTTCTTTTGTATTTTCTGAAGAAGACTTGAATAATGAGGGTTTTGATGTTCTGTCATGGTGGAAACAGTCTAAGAATAGTTATCCAATTCTTTCCATGATGGCTCGTGATTTGTTAGCCGTACCCATATCCACTGTTGCTTCGGAGTCTGCTTTTAGTGCAGGTAGTCGTGTTCTTAGCAACAAGAGGTCACGACTGAAACCAGATATAGTAGAAGCGTCGGTTTGTGCGAAGGATTGGTTCAGGGCTGAATCGAGAACCCAATATCAGACCGACCTGTCTGAAGACTCTGAAGAAGAAGAGGTAGAAGAAGCAGCAGAGACTTGATATATTTACTTACTTGTATTAGCAGTTTATAACATGTATTAGTTTCTTTTTTGGCCAATGTATGAGGGGTTAGGCTGGCCAACGTATGTCCCCCCCTCAAAAAAATTTCAATTAATAAAATTTAAAGGTTCAACCCGGGACCTTCGCGAATTTCGGGATTAAAATTTTTCTGAAAAAATTTAAGAAGTGTTCAAAAAAATTTTAGATGTGTTCTAAAATTATTTTGGAATTTTTACATATTTAAAATAATATTTTAGTTTTTTTGTTATTAGAATTTATGTTGTATAAATTTTTTTTAATCATTTTTTAAAATTTTTTTTGATCATTTTTTTTCAATTATTTTAACTTTTTAAAAATTTTAGTTTAAATTTTTAAATTTTTTTAAAATAATATCATTTGTTTGATATTAGTTTTTAAAATTTTATGTTGTAATTTTTATGTAGGATTTTTTAGAATTTTAAGGGGTTAAAAAAAAAAAAATTTATTTTATATTGCCGGGCCGGCCCGGCCCAGGGCCCGGACGGGCCATGGCCGGGCCGGCCCGGCCCAGGGCCCGGGCGGGCCATGGCCGGGCCCGGGCCGGGCCGGCCCGGTGGGCCGAATTAACATCCTGACCTTCCTCCCTATTCTCCAGCACCCTCGCCGCTCTTCGCCTAACCCCAACTCCTCCCTTCCAACATATCCCCAAGGAGCCTCCCTCTGCCAAACGTCGAACCCCCTAGCGGCCACCCCCCTTATCCGCAGCACCCTCCTCTGACTAGCGGCCGCACAGCCATCTCTGACGATGCACGTACCACCCTCAGTTCCTTGCAACGCCCGCACGTATGCCTCCGTCATTTCTCCAGCCCGGCACAGCGCCTTCCTCCGTCAACAACCAAGCCGCTTCCTCCCCTCCTCAGTCCAAACCCATCAGCGCCCGACAATCCTGAACGCCTCAGGCAACCCTCAGCCCGCCCAGAAACCCGACCGCCCTCTCCCATGTCTCTCCTCTCCCCTCTGGTGTTCGAAGCCCCGACACCCCATTCCCGTGCGCTGATTCACTGCCCCTGAGTCTGCATCACCTAAGATCTCACTAACCGGCCACCTACACTGCCTTCTTCTCCCCTCCCTCTTCTCCGATAAAGTGCCATGGCCTCCTCCCTTCCCCTATCGTCAACAAGAACATCGCAGCCACCAGCCGCAACCCCTCGTCCCTTAACTTCTCACCTCCCTACTTCCTCTCGTCTCCGAGCAGCCCGTCAATAACCCACGGCGACCCCATCACCGGATCCTCCGAGCCCACACCCTAACTCCGACGCTGTCACCGTCTGCTACTCCCCTCGCGTCCCTCTCCTCTTCGAACCAAGCCCGCAAACCTCGCACCGCCGTTCGCTCGGACCCCACATCACCGTTGCTTCTCAGCCGCTCTTCGCCCCTAGATCGCTCCGCCACCGTCACCTCAACCGCCGCCTTCAACAGCCAACCCCGCAACCAAGTCCCCTCCCTTCGACCCGCACCCATCTTCAACGGCCCCCGACGGCGACAACCCCCCAACACATCACCTAGCCCGGGTCCCCGAAACCCAGCCTCCCCTTCGAACGCCTCACAACCCAAGTCCGACCACCTCCCATCTCCTCTCCGGCCACCCGACACCCAGGCACCTTACCTCACCCACCGAGCAGCCTCCTCGCCGATTCCTCCGACCAAGCCGACCAACATCTCTCTCCCCTGTTCGAATCCCTATCCTCTGCTTCGAACAGAGGAACCCCGCCACTCCTCCAGATCTCACCACCAAACCGCCACCCTTCGCCGTGCAACCCCCTTCAGCCCGACGTCGCCGTCATCCGTTCCGCCAACTGCCAAACGCCTCGCCTACCACCTAGGCACCTCTCCCGACAGCGGATGCTCGAACTCAACCTAGGCACCTCTCCTCTGTTTTCAGGCCACCATAATGCCAGCCATCCACCGCCCAGCCACCTTCCCGACAGCGGCGCCACCCCGTAACCTCCTCCTCTCCAAAGCTCCCGAAGGCCGCCTCATCCCAGGCTTCACAACCGCCGCCCAGTGCCCATCACCGCCGCCGAACATTGCCCCAAGCCCGTGTCTCCCCTCCGTCGTCGTGCGCCCCCTACCCTTCTCCTCTCTGCCACGCCACCACCTTCCGTCGTCTCCCTCCCTGATCTGCCGCCGACGGAGTCCCCCGACCCACCACTTCCAGCGAGGCCGCCGCCGGATCAGATCCCCTCCGTCAATCTCTCCGCGCATCCGCCATGCCTACCTGGAGATCTCGGATCCACGCCTCCGCCGCAACCCAAATGCCCCTCCAAGCTCCGGCCTTTCCGTCGAGCTCGCCGCTGCCCATGTCCCAGAAAATTTTTTTGCCCTCATTTTTTTAAAATATCAAAACAAAAAAGTTTAAATGTTAACATGCTTTAATTATTCACTAGATACAAAATAATATTGTACATATATTCACTAGCTCAGTTGTGTTAACAAATGCCATAACCATTGGGCCATAAGGAGCCCGTAAAGATTTGTGTTAAAGAGATAGAGAGAGAAGAGATAGAGAAGTAAGATGTAATGTGAGAGAGAGAGAGGAGAAGGTCAGAGAGGGATGATGACTATACATAATAAAAAATTTATTGTTTTCTTGCCCTGAGTTGCCCAAGACAAGTTGTGCATAGTTCCGCCATTGCGTGTTGTAATATAAATCAAAATCAAATTAAAAGATAAAGAACAAAGTAACAATGTCAGAAGTCGAAATACAAAATGCACTTTAGAATAGAAATTATAATAATTAACAAATAAAAAACATGCAAAAAAAATTGACACACAACTCGTGAATAAAAGTAATAAGTAACAAATAATAAATGAAAAATAATAAAAGACTCCACAGGGTTTTATCCCAGGAACTCAGCTGTGTTAAACAAATGCCTACCTAGGGCCATGAAGAGCCCAAACAGACTTCAGTTAGATTTTTTAATAAACCAAATGAAGTTAGATAGGAAAAAAATTTGAAGAAATGGTAAAATATAACAGTTCCACAGAGAATCGAACTCGGGTCTCTTCTGTGGAAGAGAAAAGCTTTATCCACTGCGCTACAGAGATATATATGATATGCTTGCTAATACATATTATTTATTTGCTTGCCCTGGGCAGCTGCCCAGGGCAACTTCAATGTAGTTACACCCCTGCCCATGTCGCGCTGTCGATCGCCCTCTTTTGGCGCTCCCTGCAAACGAGATGAGGGGAGGAGGGTCATATCAGATGTAGATAACAGGTGGCTTGTGAGGTCTTCTTTTAAAAGTGAGTTTATTAACTATTTTTTATATGATCTCTTAGCATAAATCGGAGAGTCAGTAGTAGTACCCATTTACAGACCTTATTATACTAGTCTGTTGGAATTGGATACGCCCATGACGGGTTTAATCCATGGGATTAAATCGCAAATATAATAATGATAAGGGGTTATATGTAAATTGAGTTATCCTTAGTGGATAAGTGCAATTTACAGAAGTTCAGGGTTCCCAATGCAAATTTGTTTTGTAACTAACTTTTACGCTATTTTGTTAACATCCACTCTTCCTAAAACCTATAAATATCTCCCATATGCAGAGAGATGTGTTTTGCGTTCTCCTCTCTCCCAACCCAAATAGAGAAGAAGTAGAAAGGTAATATTGGGGGTGAAAATTGCTCGGTTTCCTCCGGTGATTCCAAGAACGATCCAAGGCGACGCATTCTTCCTCTAATCCGCTGCGCTCTCAGGTGATGTGTTCATCCTATTTTCTGACATTGGTATCAAAGCGGGGTTCAATGAGGAATTCGGGTTTTTAATTTAATTTGTTTTTTGTTTACTGTGAATCGGAGACGAGAACGAAGGTCTCAGCTTCAACCCTTTCCCCTTGTGCATGGCTCTGCCTAGTGCTCCGGTGTTTCATAGACGGGTGCTTAGCATGTGGGACTTCGTTTCCCTACGATACGGCCATGGTGCGTAACCCCTCGCCGCTTGGTGCCGCTCTTACATACCACCAAGGGACACGATCTTCTACGGGAATGATCGTGGAGGGAGTTTCGGCCCTTGCAGTTGCGCACCACCACAGGACTTCGGCCCCTGTCGCCGCCGATCGGAGGGAGAGAACATTCACCCCATGCGCCTGGGGTTCGACCATTGCCGCCGTTTGTCGGCCTTGGGGGATCCGCCCCTCCCTGCGCATAGAAATGCCGTTCGTCGGCGTTGGGTTTCGCCTTGCCCTGCCCTCTGTCGTTCGTCGGCATTGAGTGAATAGTTTGGCCCGTCGGTGTGTCCATCGGACATCCCCGGAAATTGATCGGAAAAAGGGAGTTTGCTCCCTCGCGGTGATGCTCGGCCACGAGATTCGGCCCCCTTGCCAAAGGGGTACGTTTCCCTGCAAATAGGGTGCTCGTCGCGGGATAATTCATCGGAGATGATCGACCCAGGGGCTGTGGTTGCCCGTTGGTCGGCAGTAGGGGGATGCGCCTCCTGTGCTTGGCCGTGAGGGATTCGCCCCATTGCGAACGGGCCTAAGATCCGGAAATTTTTTTTTCTCTGGCAACATGGCTTAAGATGATGAACCCACTCCTCTGTTTGATAATTTTGTGATGCTCAGTCATTTAATGGCGTATAGATCACCGTACAGATATTTTAACATTGGCTCAGGCAGATATTTTTATTTTTATCAAAAAGAGAAAGCAATATAGATTGTTCTTCTGTTTAAATATATGGCCAATGCACATGGGTACAAGCTTTGGGTTATTTGGTACAGTGATCAACATGCCATTCTATGAAAGTTTTTTTTTTGGTTTAAAATTTTCAAACGAATTATTCACCTAAAGTAGAACCGAACCTGAATGATTTAATCTAGTTGATTATATTAATTTTATGCATATATTATGGAACACCAGAACCATTATCTCCATTATACCCACATATATATATTCATATGGGGATATTAACATACATAAACAGTTAGTTCCTCTAGATAAATATGCATGTGTTTGATATGCATATGAAGAGCAACAAAAGCTTAGTTATGTATGGTTTATTTTAATGGAACTTATGACTTATGCATGTCATTTATGTCCTTAAAATTTAATTAATGCATATGTTGCTTATTAATTTTTCATGCATATATTTTCATACACGAATTTGCATGAATTATATGTTCAAATTTCTTACGGACTCTTAATGTTATATGTTAACATTAATAATTTAAATTGGCAATTCTAGGTTACTAATTTTTTTTATCAGAATAATCCCACTTGCCTATTTTGTGTAAATAGAACGGAAATAATATTTTATTATTAACATGTTTAATAATATGTTATGCTATGTTTGGATACATAAGTTTAGTGGGAGCAACACATTTTTCTGATAATATTTGTGGGGACTTATATCTGTTCAAAGTGAACAAGATATAAGTATAGATATATTTTTGAAAGAATCTTTAAATTAGCGATAAAGTTTTTAGTCATGGATGATGATTGGGAATTTTATGAACTTTCGACTCTGTGCTATTAACTGAATCGTTATATTTAAATACTTGACAAAAAAAATATGTTTGGGCATAGTTACTTATCTTCAATATGTCTCTATGTATTTCAGTTTTTACTTAGACCATCCTACAATATGGCTGCTGTCAAGAACATCATTGCTGACCTCAACAAGGGAGATCGTCTCAATGGAGACAATTTCAATATCTGGAGTTTCCGTATCAAGTATGTCTTGGAGGAACAAGAGGTCATTGAAACCATAAATCATAAATTAGAAGATCCTGGTGAGGGTAACACTGCCCAACACAGGCGTGCAGTTGAGACTTACAATGAGTGGAAGAAAAAGGATGCCACTGCGCGTGGTATTCTTGTAAGCTCAATGAAGGATGACTTTGCCTGTGAATACAAGGATTATCCTACTGCACATGACTTGTGGAAGGCCTTATCTGATAGGCTGGGAGGAACTTCTGTGTCGAAGTTACGGCAGCTTACTATAAAGTTTGATACTTATAAGATGAGTTCCAATCAGACAATTAAGCAACATCTCCGGGAGATGTCTAGAATGATTAAGGAACTTACTGCTGCTGGGTGCAACCTCACTGATGAACAACAGGTTCAAGCTGTGATCCGTTCTTTGCCTAGCTCCTGGGAACATATGAAAATTAACTTGACACATAATGAAAGTATTAAGACTTTTGATGATGTGGCACGTCACGTAGAATTGGAAGACGAAAGGTTGTCTTCTTTGAAACCACAATCGCATTCCTACGTGATGGAGTCAAGTTCCAGGAAAAGAAACTTCAAGAGGAAGAGGTTATGGAAGAAGAACCATGGTAAAGATGCAATTATGAAAAACAAATCCAAGGGGCTGAGAAAATTTGATAAGAAGAAGAAGAAGAAAATGAATGTTGATAAGTTGATGTGCTTCAACTGTCGTCAGAAGGGACACTTCGCTCGGGAATGTCCTGAGCCAAGGAAGGTAACTTCTGATTCTTCTATTCCTTGTCATAATGTATATGTGTCAAGCTCCGTTATGCTAATAGAACCTGATCCTTGGTGGATTGTTGATTCAGGAGCGACAGACCACATAGCAAGAGACAGAGACTACTATGTGGAGTACCGCCGTGTTCCTGGGGGAACAAGATGGGTGTATGTTGGCAACAACAACAAGCTGGAAGTAAAGGGAGTCAGAACGTGCAAATTGGAATTGCGCGGAGGAAGGACCTTACTATTACATGATGTCTTGCATACTCCAGAAATAAGGCGGAACTTAGTTTATGTAATATCCTTAGCTAGATATGGATTTAATTTGTTATTTGAACAACATGGGCTGAATATAAGTTTGTGTAACGAATATTATGGATCTGGTTCTTATGTAAATGGTTTGGCAATTATTAATACAAATAATGGTTCTTCTGGTTATATGTTAACCCCATCTTCATCTGTTACATCTGATAATGCAACATTATTATGGCATGCTAGACTAGGTCACATAGGAAAAGCCAGGATAGAACGCTTGGCTAAAGAGGGTCTTTTGGGATCTCTCACCAAAATAGAAATTCCTACTTGTGAACCATGTTTAGCAGGTAAAGCAACTAGGAAACCATTTGGAAAAGCAATACGAGCTGACACTCCATTACAACTAATACACTCTGATATTTGTGGACCCATGAGTGTGAGGGCTAGGCATGGTGCCTCATATTTCATTACATTTATAGATGACTATTCTCGGTTTGGAAAGGTATACCTTATATCCCATAAATCCGAAGCATTAGAATGCTTTAGATTGTTTATCAACGAAGTTGAGAATCAATTGGATAAAAGTGTTAAAACCTTAAGGACAGACAGAGGGAGGGAATATCTATCAGATCAGTTTAAAGATCTATGTAATGAAAAAGGAATTCTAAGACAGCTTACTACTCCTTATACACCTTAGCAAAATGGTGTTGCTGAGAGAAGGAATAGAACTCTCTTAGAAATGGTTCCATGCATGATGTCGCAAGCAAACTTACCAATTAAGTATTGGGGAGATGCATTATTGACAGCAGCACATGTTTTGAACCTAGTTCCCTCCAAATCGATTCATAAAACCCCATATGAACTCTGGACTGGTAGAAGTCCAAATTTGAGTTTCTTAAAGTCATGGGGATGTGCCGCCTATGTACATGACACTTCACATAAGCATGGGAAGTTGGGACCCAGAGGAAAGAAGAGTATATTCATTAGATACTCTGAACACTCAAAGGGTTATGTTTTCTTGGGTGAGCAAGAAGACGGCACTGTCACAGAATATGAATCAAGGGATGCCACGTTTATAGAGGATATGTTCCCTAAACAGGGCGAAGTCAGAAATGATAATGATCTCCATGAGTTGGAAGATCCAGACTTCGTGGGTATTAGGTCATTTGAGGTACAAGAGAATACTTCTCAAGTCCCTGAATTTAGTGGGAGCGGTGTGTCCGAAAGAGAAGTAATTCAGAATTCTCAGCTTGATGAGTCAGTTGGGAGAGGCAAAAGGGTTAAGGTTCCCCGACGAAGATTTGAAATCGAAGGGGAAGCCTTAATTGATGTACCTCAAGATGACGAAGAACCTCGGAGTCTAGAAGAAGCTTTATCTCGTCATGATCGAGATTATTGGAAGAAAGCTATGGAGGAAGAAATGGATTCCATGAAAGTTAACCAAGTTTGGGAACTGGTTAACTTACCGTCTAATCGAAAAACAATTGGGAATAAGTGGATTCTCAAAATAAAGAGAAAGGCGGATGGATCCATTGAAAGACATAAGGCTCGGCTGGTGGCAAAAGGATATACCCAAAAGGAAGGTATCGATTACGAAGAAACTATTTCACCAGTCGTCAAATTTGCTTCTATTCGCCTAATACTAGCTTTAGTTGCTCACATGAATTTAGAACTTCACCAAATAGATGTCAAGACGGCATTCCTAAATGGTGAACTAGATGAGGAAATCTACATGGATCAGCCAGTAGGTTTCATTGTTAAAGGCCAAGAAAATAAAGTCTGTAAATTACAGAAATCTATATATGGCCTTAAACAAGCATCTAGGCAATGGAACCAGAGGTTTCATAGAGTTGTCACCTCATTTGGTTTCGAGATAATCGAAGAAGATCATTGTGTTTATGTGAAGCAATATAAAAACAAATTTGTCATCTTGACATTATACGTAGATGACATTTTGTTAGCTAGTAACGATATGGAGTTTCTGATAACCATAAAAGAATGGTTATCATCTAACTTTGAAATGAAAGACATGGGAGAAGCGGATTTTATACTTGGTGTAAAAATCCGAAGAGATCGTTCTAAGAGATTTCTTGCATTGTCGTAAGAAACATATATTAATAAAGTATTAGAACGATTTAACATGTCTAACTGTAATCCAGTTGAAACTCCAACATCGAAAGGCGATAACTTAAGTCTAAATGATTGTCCTAGTACAACAGATGAAAAGAACAAAATGGCAAGAGTGCCATATGCAAGTGCAGTTGGTAGCTTAATGTACGCTATGTTGTGTACAAGGCCAGACATATGTCATGCAGTAGGATTGGTAAGTCGATATCAGTCAAATCCTGGACCTGAGCATTGGAAGGCTGTGAAGAGGATCATGAGATATTTGAAGGGTACAGCCAACTACAGTTTGTGTTACGAAGGTTCGTCCACCAAACTGGAAGGCTACACTGATGCAGACTATGGGGGAGATGTAGATGAAAGGAAATCTACATCAGGATATGTTTTCTTGCTTGGAGATGGGGCCATATCATGGTGCAGCAAGAAACAAACTTGTGTAGCACTATCAACCATGGAAGCAGAATTTGTTGCTGCTTCATTAGGAGTTCAGGAAGCTATTTGGTTACGACGGTTCTTACAAAATTTGGGTATAAAACAAGAACCAGTGATTGTCTACTGTGACAATCAAGCTGCTATAGCTTACACCAAGGACCCAAAGTATCATAGTCGTACCAAGCATATCGACATACGATATCATTTTGTGAGAGACATTGTTGCTGAGAAGATAATTTGTATCAAGTATATATCTACGCACCAAATGGTTGCTGATCCTCTTACTAAATCCATTCCTAGAGATGCTTTTTTGAGACATGTAAAAGCTCTAGGATTGCGTAGAAATTGAAATATACTTGCGAATGTACTCTGTTATATATATTGATATTGTTCAATAAAATATTTATTTCATTCATTGTGTTGGATGATATTTGTTTGCCCAAAAGTGTTATTTAACACATAAAAAGAGTACATAAGAAAAAGTATGTCAAATAGGCATAGAGATTGCCCGCTCACACAGGCAATCGCCTCTGACGTTCTAAGTGAACGGGCAGGGATAAGACTTAATCCTCTATAAAAGTCGCCTTGAATAAGTTTCAAGATGAGGTCATTTTATATATACAAATAATGACCGAGATGAACATGTTCCCCAAAGTTCATCTAAGCCTATTGATAAGCCAGACACGAATTCTTAGAGCAATTGATTGCTGTAGAATTCAGTGTTAAATGTATGAGTACATTTAACTTGAAGTCTGAACGGTGTTATATTGAATTACTCCAAAGACATACACAATACACCGTTACATGTGATTCATACCACATGTGCTGGAGTCGACCATAATGGGAAGTGAGAAAGTGGATCCCTGCCTGCCTCTCCACTGTGTGAGTCCCTGGAGGACTAGGTTCCTCCCTGTACCCTTTGACTATTGACTAATATTCAAAGTCTCAGTCTTAGTAATAGCTACTTTAGCATATTCCTTATGGCCACGAGTGATTCGGTCTAAAAGGGTATGTCTAGGAAAGCGACTGAGTTGTGACTTAGAATATTGAGTGCAAAGGAATGGCTAAGTTTGTTGATATCAAGTTTGATGATCTCACTGGCCGGCCAATCTGTGTGATTAAGAGACATTAATATGGATGTGTTTAAGTATGTCCTTAAGAGTAAATAAAAGGAGGGATCAGGAATACTTACACTGATACAACAAATTAGACCTGGGGTATTATAAGCGACAGATATACTTTAGAGGATTGATTATGTGTAGGGCAGTTGTGTATCTCTAACCAGTGCACAACAAGATTGCCTGTATTCGCTTATGGGTCGCACGACCAAGTTACCAAGTATGAAGTCTTCTTCACTTGTTGTTTTAGTAACAACAATCCCATCATGTGCGAGTGGGAGATGTTGGAATTGGATACGCCCATGACGGGTTTAATCCATGGGGGTAAATCGCAAATATAATAATGATAAGGGGTTATATGTAAATTGAGTTATCCTTAGTGGATAAGTGCAATTTACAGAAGTTCAGGGTTCCCAATGCAAATTTGTTTTGTAACTAACTTTTACATTATTTTGTTAACGTTAAGTTTTCAACGGGAGGAAACCGCTCTTCCTAAAACCTATAAATATCTCCCATAGGCAGAGAGAAAAGATCATTGAATCAAATGTGTTTTGCGTTCTCCTCTCTCCCAACCCAAATAGAGAAGAAGTAGAAAGGTAATATTGGTGGTGAAAATTGCTCGGTTTCCTCCGGTGATTCCAAGAACGATCCAAGGCGACGCATTCTTCCTCTAATCCGTTGCGCTCTCAGGTGATGTGTTCATCCTATTTTCTGACATAGTCCTTAGTAGTTATGATGCTCTGGTTAATGCATTAGGTTATATTAAGTTTTATATATGGAGGTTATTATGTCACAGTAGTTCGTATAGATACAGTAGTAGTAGGTATAGTATATGATTATATAAGTTAGAAAAGACATTATCAGCGGTAAATTCTTTGTCTTGACTCTTTTTGATAATCCGTTGATACAGATATATTGCACCTCTTGTTACGATCATCTGGTCACCCAACACCGCCCCCAGGCAAGTGTGATTTTACATATTTTATAACCATTCCAGTTAAAATTGCTTAACCTGAAGTATTATGTGTGCAAGTGTACATTTACAGTTTTTAAAATATCGTTACATTTAAATGCTGAATCAAGAACTGCTAGTCTTGCTTTATGTTGTGTTGCACGTCACACTCGCACACTCGTGATTGAATGCTTATTGATGGAACGCTTATTGATGGAATATATTGACGAAATGAAATACCTGAAATCGTGAAACTGTGAGTTCGTGCACCGAAGAGGCGAAATCGTGACTTTTGTGAGTGTCATGTGAGTTGACAACTCGTGCTTGTGATACGACTAGGCCGGCTCGTGTTCTGGAAAACTTTTGGGTGGGGTTAGGGTTGAGCGGCCACTAGGCATATGAAAGGTACTCTCCTCAAGAGCACCACCCGCACGCGGTGGGTTAGCGTCAATCATGGTAAGCCCCCGTGAGAGTGAGAGGAACGACCTTCTCATCACGACCTACAGGCGTGAACCCTAGATTAGAATGCTAACTCTTGACATGAAAACTTGCAATGCTAACTCGGTCATCTTGAAAATTGAAATGCTAATGAACTCAGAGAAAACTTTACTTCAACTTGCTTAGAACTGCCATGTTATTTGATGTGCACACTACACTTGCCACGTTACTGCTGTACACACACACTTGCTATGTTTACTGCTGTGCACACACACCTACCATGCTTATTGTTGTACACATTTCACCTTGCCATATCCGTTACTTTGTGCACTACACTTCGCCTGCTCACTGCTTACACACTACACTTGTCGGTGCGCTAATGTAAATGCAACTTTGTTACTCGTTTTACCATGAAATCTTTTCGAAAACCTTGACGAGGGTCAAGTTTCTTTTTATCCTCTTTAAATATTACCGAGCGACCCTCGCTGACGTATATTTCCTTATTTTTTGAAATATACGTCAGGTATTAGACATGTTTACAGAGGAGTTGCTTAGAGACTGAGCAGATTGACCAGGAGTACCTTGCCGTTATGTTCCGTCGCTGAGAAGCTTTGTGCCTTCGTATCATTTGTACATTGTTATTTCTTTCAAAACTTGTATGGGCTTTATGACCCTCTTTTCACTTCATACATGGTTGTAATTATTCTGAGACTTGAGAGTGTAAATATATTATCTGTGCTGTTTGAGTCGCATGCAAGAACATGCAGGATGTTATCACACAGACGCGTAATGTGCTTAAACCAAGGAGGATATAGAAGAAAAAGTATCTCCTTCTTGCTTTAAGCACATGCGGACCTTCGTCGCGTCCTCGCTCCCAAGTACAATGGGAAGCGGGGCGTGACACTCCTCTAGCCATATTTACAAATGAAGAATATAATTATGATAAGTGGATGTAATGAGAGCACAGAAGTAGTGTGTATTACCCCGATTCCACAAAACGGTCTTCAACCAATGGTCATCCAACAAATACAAGGTTGACCTCTCTTGCAACGGTCAACTCAAAATAAGTTTGGTCACTTCGATCTCATCAGGCAGTAGCCCAAATTATCTGAAAATATCGGGGCTAGGGGAACACCAACCAGTGAGGATCGGCCCCATGGTTGGGAGAAAAATAAACACAAAAGTTGTTGGAAACATCGTTGACAATGATTTCTTGTTTAATGATAACAAACCAGTGTGAACTGTTTTAATGTGTTTGTTAAGTGTATTTCCGGTCATTATATAGATATGAAGACTATGGAATATAATGATGGAGACAATACTCGTGATGGAGTTGATTATGCGAAGAAATAAGGAGTAATACCCTTGAATACGAAGGAAAATTGAGTACTTGCAAGGGGATGTCAAAGCAAATAGGAAAGAAATAAAGTGAAACTCTTTAAGACAGTGAAGAGTATGTCAAAGAACTCTCAGGAATTTTATGGTGAATTTAGGAATATTTTTGGCACATGAAATATCACATATACAGGCGAAATATGTGAAGAAACAGAGTTCTTATAAAGGGAATTTGAGTAACAGTGGAAGAAGAGGGTTAAGAAAATTTTACAGGGTGAAGAATGGGCTCTGAGAATTTTGGTGATTTTTCAAGAATTTACGAATGTTTTAGAGGCCAAAATACATTCAAATACGGCTGAAATACGCATGGTTTTAGGATTTGAGCAAATCTCTTGGACACGTGTCATCACCTCAGCTAATCCTGCATTTTGAAGGCTGATCCGACGGCCAGGATTGCTGCCGACTTGGATCAAGGGTCTGGATACATTTTAAGCGGGTTTTGATCCGTTTTAGAGTTCCAAACCCTATAGGACTCTACCCTATATAAGTTAATGTATATACCTAAGGTATTTTGCCAATTCCAAGAGCTAGAGATGTTGAAACGACAAGCCATCTTCTCCTACGTGTTCCTGGCGACTTGCCCAACAACCTGAGATAGATAAACTAAATATCTGAAGCAAAAATCCAGGGGACTCTTCATAGATAAAGAAGGGGACGATGCGATGATCAAACTTGGAACAGAGACAACTTTCTGCACAAGCATCCAAACGATGAAAAGCCATAGCCATTGGGAAGCTATGCATGCACAGAAGGACGATGACATCGCGACATCTCAATCTGAGCTTTCTAAACTCATATTTATCTTTTGAGAGTTGCTTTGATCTTTGTAAATCTTATTTTTACAAACTTTTTGTGCAAGCTACTTGTTGTAGTTTGGGGATTCTCGATGCATAGGATATGATTGAGACAGGGTCTAGCTTGTTTAGTTAGTTCAATTTAGCAAAGGGAGCAGCGAGTCTAGAGAGCTATTGGACGTGGAGCAAAGGGAGTTACAAGTTCATAGTGTCTTGTAGGCATGGAGAAACTGATAAATCAAAGAGTAAATTTTGGGCGTTACTGGAGTAGGTCGAGGTTCGACTGAACCAGGGTACATCTCGGTGTCATCTGTGATTGGTTGTCTGCTATTTTCTGCATATTTTTTGACTGCCTGTGATTATTTCTGCAAATCATATAACTGCATGTGCTTGCTAGTCTAAATATTTTTTAATTCCGCATTCACCCTATTCACCCCCCTCTAGGGTGTCTTATCGATCCTAACAAGTGGTGAGCCAAGTTGATTTTTTATATATCTGTTTAGGATTGCAAGCACACACAGCCATGACTATTTCACATGATGTCACTGAAGGTTATAATAGGCTTCCGAAATTTTCTGGATATGATTTTCATTATTGGAAGGCAATTATGAAAGTTTATATTTTTTCTGTGGATTTCGATACTTGGTATATCATTGAAGATGGTTATATTGAAATTCATAAGCCTAAAAATAATTGGAGTTTAGATGAAAAGAAATCATGTGTTGTAAATGCTCAAGCATTATATTGTGGTTTAAATATACATGTATTTGATTCTATTTCTCATTGCTTGTCTGCGCAGGAAATATGGAGGACCTTAGAGATGACATAGGGAAGCGAGTAATCTTACGAAAATCATGCCTCAAGTGATGGAAAGAGGCTACGCCATAAGAAGAATCGAAAGGGAAGAAAAGTTCTTTTAAATAAAAGTGTCGCTTCTACGTCTAAAGAAACTCCTTCTAGCTCTAATAAGGAACTTATTTGTCATAATTGCAGGAAATCTGGACACATCAGAGTGAATTGTCCATTGTTGGCAAAGGGCAAAGAAAAGAAAGATAAGAAAGCTATGGTGTCGACATGGGATGACGACAACGAGGATGATCAAAACCATGTAGCTGATCTATGTTTGATGGCACACAATGATTCAAGTGGAAAAGAATCTAACGATGAGGTAACTCAACCATCCTATGGTGATTTAGTCAGGACATGTGATGCCATGCTTAAAAAGAATAATTTCTTATCTAATGAAATTGAAAGGTTAGTTGCTAAAGATAAGAATCTTATATTTGAAAGAAATTTATTGCTTAATAAATAATGTTAAAACTGCTTAGCTTTAGAAGAACAATTGTTTGAAAAGAAACTTGATTGTGATAATTGCTTTAAATCTGAAAAAGAATTGCATGACATTAAAATTGAAAGGGATGAGCTTAAAGTTAATGTTGATGATTTGGATGTTGAATTGAAAAATAAAGATGATGTTTATCTCACGTTGTTCAATGCTTGTTGATGAGAATCTTTATTTTAAATCCAAAGTTCATGAATTGGAAAATTGCATGAAAATTTTTGCTATAAGTGAAAAATCATTGAATATATTATTGAATAATCAAGTGTATGAAAACAATAGAAAATGACTTGGATTTAATAATGTTGTGCATAAGAACATGAATGTTGCTAAAGGAAAGAATGTTATGCATACAAATTTGAATGTTGCTAAAGTGAAATATGTGCATAAGACTAATGTTTCTAACAAAGGTAAAAGTGTTGTTGCAAGACGCATGTGTTGTGGAAAATATGGACACACTTTTAATCATTGTTGGAATAGGAACACGTACTTAAAGTTCAAGAAGATTTGGGTTCCTAAGGGCACATTCAAGAACGATGGTGGACCTATGTTGGTGAATATGCCACACATCTCATCTTCTAAGTAAGAAGGAAAGATGATTGGGCGAGGAACTTCGATTTCAATGTCAAATTAAATGAAGTTCTTTGACCAAGTTGACGACGCGAAGGTATGATTTCATGTTTAATTTTAAAGTATTAATTGCCTTTATAGGATAAATTTTTTGTGTGTTTCATTTTTATATTTCTTTTAGGTTGATTTTCGTTTCCTTGAGTTTATGCTTCTTTTACTTAGCATGTTTAGATTCTTATGAAAAAGATGAGAAAAAAATTTGGAAAAGAAAAAAGTATGAAAAAAGCTGGAAAAGAAAAATTCATAAAAAGAGGAGCTTATTGAATATCTTTTTCTTTGTTTTATTTAAAAGGAAACTATTGATGAAATTCATATTCCTTTAAATGTCTAGTATTATTTTCTTGGTTATGCATGCATAATAGACTTGATGTTTAGTTGAGAAATGTTCAATAATGAAAACTAGATTTTTACATCTTCTATCACACTTTCACAAATTAAATGTTATTATTCATTTGGAATTTCTTTTCATGAATATGTTAAAAGTGTATGAATGTGGATAATTATATGTTTATATTTTGATGAGATATGATGAGTCTAGCCATGAATAAAAATTGATGCTCATGAAAAAGAAAAGAAAAATAATTGTGAAAAGGAAGAAAAACTATATATAAAGAGCTTGTATGAAAAATGGATACAATTCTTAGCTAAGTCTCAACCCACTGACATTCAACTTATGCTATGAAATTCTTATTTACTAGCGTTGATGTTTTGTCCGTCAAGCAATGACACCCCTCGTTTAAAGGTCCTTATATGCCATGTAAGGGTGTTGGTAACTTGAATTCATGTATCATGAAGTGGGTGAATTCAATCGTTGAAATTTATACATATGGAAAATGTTGGTATGAAAAGGTTGAAATTCATGAAGTCAACTCTTTATGAACTTAACTTTTAATCATCACACATAAGCACAAAGATGTTTATAATCCAAGTTCTAAATTATTGAATATTGATTATCTACTCGTGATGGTCTTAATGTATTCATATGCCATGTTTTATAATGCTTTATTTTCTATATGCATATGAAATATTATCTTTTGTGGACTTTTGATGATAACAAAGGGGGAGAACTTTATAAGATTTGAACCACCATCTTGGATGTTAAAGTAATTGGTTGCATTTTAATATGGAGTATCCAAATAGGGGGAGCACGTCAAAAGGGAGAGCTTTATAATTGTATGATTTATTATATCTCATTGACTTGCATGATCACACTTCACAAACATAAGCACGATAACATGATTATGAGCTTTATATGATCTAATCTTAATTACGGTTTGTCATCATCAAAAGGGAAAGATTGTTGGAAACATCGTTGTCGATGATTTCTTGTTTGATGATAACAAACTCGTGTGAACTGTTTTAATGTATTTATTAAGTATATTTCAGGTCATTACATAGCTATGAAGACTATAAATATGATGGTGGAGACAATACTCGTGATGGAGTTGATTATGCGAAGAAATACAGAGTAGTACCCTTGAATACGAAGGAAAATTGAGTACTTGCAAGGGGATGTCAAAGCAAACAGACAAAATAAAGTGAAACTCTTCAAGACAGTGAAGAGTATGTCAAAGAACTCTCAGGAATTTTATGGTGAATTTAGGAATATTTTTGGCACATAAAATATCACGTATACGAGCAAAATACGTGAAGAAACAGAGTTCTAATAAAGGGAATTTTAGCTACAGTGGAAGACAAGGATTTAGAAATTTCAACAAGGTGAAGAATGGGCTCTGGGAATTTTGGTGATTTTTTTCAAGAATTTACGAACGTTTTAGAGGCCAAAATAGACTCAAATACGGCTGAAATACGCATGGTTTTTGGCTTCGAGTAAATCTCTTGGACATGTGTCATCACCTCAGCCAATCCCGTATCTTGAAGGTTGATCCAACGGCTAGGATTGCTGCCGACTTGGATCTAGGGTCTGGATACGTTTTAAGCGGGGTTTGACCCGTTTTAGAGTTCCAACCCCTATATGACTCTACCTTATATAAGTCAATGTATATACCTATTGTATTTTTCCAATTCCAAGAGCTATAGACGTCGAAATGATGAGTCGTCTTCTCCTACGTGTTCCTGACGGCTTGACCGAAAAATGAGACAGATAAACTAAATATCTAAAGCAAAAATCCAGGGGGCTCTTCATAGCTAATGAAGGGGATGATATGACGATCAAACTTGGAATAGAGACAACTTTTTGTACAAGCATCCAAACGACGAACGACCACAGTCATTGGGAAGCTATGCACGCGCAGAAGGACGAGGACATCACGACATCTCAATCTGATCTTTCTAAACTCATATTTATCTTTTGAGAGTTGCTTTGATCTTTGTAAATCTTATTTTTACAAACTTTTTGTGCAAGCTACTTGTGGTAGTTTGGGGATTCTCGATGCATATGATATGATTAAGACAGGATCTAGCTTGTTTAGTTAGTTTAGTTTAGCAAAGGGAGCTGTGAGTCTAGAGAGTTATTGGGCATGGAGTAAAGGGAGTTGCGAGTTCATAGTGTCTTGTAGGCGTGGAGAAACTGATTAATCAAAGAGTAAATTTTGGGGGTTGCTGGAGTAGGTCGAGGTTCGACCGGACCAGGGTACATCTTGGTGTCATCTGTGATTGGTTGTCTGCACTTTTCTGCATTTTTTTGACTGCCTGTGATTATTTCTGCAAATCATATAACTGCATGTGCTTGCTAGTCTAAATATTTTTTAATTCTACATTCACCCTATTCACCCCCTCCAGGGTGTCTTATCGATCCTAACAAAAGTGTCCTACCAATTAGGATCGGAGATAGGGAGATCGTAAATAAGCGTTCTCTCTGGACGAGTGACAATGTGGTACCACACTTTAAGAGGGTCGACCAACACTCGGAAGAAATGTCTAATCAACTGAATGGATGGTTGAACTTAACAAAGCTCACATGGTTTGGCAATCTTGGAAAAGACTTGAGCTATCTTGAAAAATGATAGGCTCTTGATAAAGAGTGGCTTTTGGAATAGATTGACACTTGGAAAAGTGTGAGTTATATTGGGTTGGCTTGTAAAAGCCTTATAGTGCAAAACCACAATACTCTGAAAAGAGTGTGGGACTGTAGTATGCTTAGCCGAACCAGGATATATTGTCGTGTTTACGTTTGTTGTCTCTTGTCGTTTGCTAATTGTCTTGCCTTTTTAATTTCGCATTTGCAAGAATTTTATTATTAACTTAATTGTGCCATTACACTATTCACCCCCTCTACTGTAGCAGTGCAGTGTATATCCCACAAGGATCTTACAGGCTTTTAGGCATGTCTGCTCACATAAATAACTGAGTGATCATTGGGCCGGTCCCATGCTATATCTCACATGACTTACTTGTACTTAATCACACTCATATATGAGTGTATATCAATATGTATTTTCTTATTTCTAAATCCAAATATCATGATATGGTAGAACTGTTATTTTTTGGTATTTTTATCCATATTTCTACGTTTTATGTGTATTATTTATACCAAACATTATCATTTCCTACATCTAATTCATACATATATCCATTTTTACGGAGAGAATAATGGCTATCACACGCCATATGAGATAGGCTCTCATACGCCCTCACACATAAAGCAACCAAGTACAAGCCCACATGGACTTGTACTTGGTTGTACTTGGTTGCTTTATGTGAGAGGGCGTATGAGAGCATATCTCATATGGCGTATGATAGCCATTATTCTCTTTTATGGAAACACATATTAGATTTTCTTTCAACATAATATCTGTATCCAAATATGTGTTCGAAAAATAATTTCAGCTATAGATATTATAAACTAGGGTTTTTAGCATATCCATCCCTTAAATCTTGCTTATTTTGATATCCATCCCTTAAAAATATGTATTTGCTCTCAAGTCCCTCAAATCATAAACCTTTAACCTTAATAGTCCCTCTCATTAACCTTCTGTTAAAATTTAACGGAATTGGGATATTCCGTTAGGGGTGGGGGGGGGGTCTACGATTCCTGGGGGGAGACGGCAGCGGCGCCGCCCCCTCCCTGGGGTTATCGGGGGAGGGGGCGGCGCCTCCTCCCCCTCCCCCTCAGATGAGGGGGAGGGGGCGCCGCCCCCTCCCCCAGTGTTTTCGGGGGGAGGCCCCCCCCAGTGTTTTCCGATGGGGAGGAGGCGCCCCCTCCCCCAGTGTTATCGGAGGAGGGGGCGGTGCCACCTCCCCCTCCCCCTCAGACGAGGGGGAGGGGGAGGCGGCGCCCCCCCAAGGGTTATCGGGGGAGGGGGCGTCGGCGCCCCCTCTCCCAGTGTTTTCCGGTGGGGAGGGGGCGGCGCCGCCCCCTCCTCCAGTGTTTTCCGGTGGAGGGTGGGGGTGGAGGTCTAATGCCCTACAAGCTACTGCACAAGTACTAGAGGGGGGGTGAATAGTACTTTAAAAATAACAAGGAGTATAATTCCTAATTATAGTGCAAACAACTACCAAATCAATTTGCGGAAGCTTAAATTGAATGACAACACAAAATTAACAATGCTAACAAGAGATGTTACTGGGTTCGGATCCACCCAAGTCTCTCTGACTTGTTCCAGGTGATCCTACGTCCCAACCACCCGGATCCCCTCCAGATACTTGAGTTAGAAACCCTAACTCAAGATTTCCACTATGAAATACTTGTGAAAATCCTCCACAAGTCAAATCATACAAAATGTAATTTGTGACTCCCACAACCCGGGATCACAACCACACTCTCACAACCGAGAGTGAAACTTACAAATCAAATATGAAATGAAATAAGAAAACTTCTTACCGAACAAAATACCTATGCCTTGAGTATTGCTTACGAATTAGGGCAAGGATGATTTTGAGGAAGAAGTGGCACCAAACCCTAGCTCCAAGATGTAGATCAGCGATGGAGAGCTTTGGGGATGTTGGTGACCTAGAATCAAGCACTTGGCTTGGAAGGCTTCACACTCAATGAATCTCTCTTTGGAAGTAAGAGTTAGGAGAGATTATTGAATGGAATGAATGAGCTTTGAATGAGCTTGGAATGAATTCTCTTGATCTCTAAACTTGCAATAATATCAGCCCTGGCAGCAATGAATGCAGCCCATCAAGTATATATAGGATAGAGGAGAGAGAGAAAGAAATTCGAGTCATTAAATGCTCCAACGGCTCTTTTCTGAACCCAACTAGTCGGTCAAAGAACAATCACCGACCGACTAGTTCATCAACTAGTCGGTCGGTCAATTAACTTAAACCGACTAATGAGTAAACTGAGAAAAGATCAAAGTACAGACTAAGGAACTAGTCGGTCTAAGAAGAGTAGCTGACCGACTAGTTTCACAACTAGTCGGTCGGTTACTCAACGTGGACCGACTAACAGAAAAAACTGAAGTCTGAGAAGGATTAGACTTAGTCGGTCCAAGAACAAATGTTGACCGACTAATTCACCAACTAGTCGATCACCAAATGAACATAGACCGACTAACAATAAACAGTAAGTATGGTGAAAAATTTGGCATGTACAGTAAACTAAACTAGTCGGTCTAAGAAGGAAAGTTGACCGACTAGTTCATCAACTAGTCGGTCGATCAATGAGCACAGACCGACTAATGATAAACAGTAGCTCAAGTTCAAATGTGCATGTTCAGGGAAAGCTCAACTAGTCGGTCACAGAAGCATCACTGACCGACTAGTTCACAAACTAGTCGGTCGGTGAGTCAACTTAGACCGACTAACTGTAAACAGTAAAAAGCTAAGAATTAACTGACTGAAACTAGTCGGTCCAAGAAGCTTGGCTGACCGACTAGATCACCATCTAGTCGGTCAGTTCTTCTTCTTGAACCAACTAACATGCACAAGAAGTCACGAATCGAAGCGCGATGCTTCGGGAAGGATTGTATGGACTTCTACTATGATCCTAGAGCTAAGATATGAGCGTTATGAAGAATTAAAACGTAAGACCTACTCAAGGCTTAACATTCTACGAAAGAAGCTTAAAGACTATAAATTAAACTTGACGATACCGTCTTCAATAGCTTCAATCGAATCTTCATGACTTCTAAATAGGTCCATAAGCTTCAACGAAGCTTTAGGCATACGATCACGTGCTTTGAGAAGTCTTGAGACGTCGTAATTGATATTCATGTGAATTTGGCGGCGATCTCCATAACTGCGCTCACAAAGTGTTAGTTCACGATATATTTATGTTTGTTCATCATCCAAAACCAAATCCGGGGAGTCCAATATCCAACATTCTCCCCCTTTTTGGTGATGACAAACCAACATAAATAATAATCAAAAATAATAATTCAAATGAAATTTACTTACTCCCCCTGCATTGATGACACGTTAATTCCAATTTAAACAAAAATAATACGCATCAAGTAGACGAGTGAAGTATATTAAATGAGAATCGATTATTGAATTATTGAAATACCAAACGTAGGTTATTGAAATATCGGATTTAAAAATCCATTTATATATCTTAACTCCCCCTGAATCTAACACATCAAGTTAGATTCTTGGAGAAATGCTTTAAATTTTCATTTGGCACATCGTTATTATTATATCTCTCCCCCTTTGGCATAAGCAAAAAGATCGGGAGGATAACAACGACAACAACAATGACCTCAAATTAAAAAGCACGGGAGTCGTAGAATACGACGAAGGTTCAAGTGACACCAAAGAAATATGAATAAAATCAAGGCGTGTCAATGAAACCAAAATCGAAAATCGTAAAACGAAATCATCAAAACTCAAATCAAATTAACGGATTGAGTTATGGAATATACTCTCCAATATCAACATTCTTGGTTAATTTAGTGCATGGAAAACAATTCTATGAATCCATAGAAGAAATTTCTATTAAACCAAGTTAATATCGTCGAGCGACGAAATTGAACATCAGAGGCATAAAAAAAATTATAAATTTTGCACAATATAATGAAATGTCAACTGCGATGTATATATATATAAAATGTGAAACAGAGTACATCACCGACATACAAAACATCGATCGAATGATCGGGGCACAAAAATACATCATCATATCACAAAATATCGGAGTGTCAACAAAGATACACCATCATCAAAAGACATCCAAATACATCAAAATGACCCAAAATACATAACCACCCACACTATCCTACCCAACATCTCTCACAACTAGAAATATCATCCAATGAGTATCGGGAGAGGCCTCGAAGAAACTCAAGAGGCAGCAGGAGGATCAGAAGCAATTGCAGGCTCAGCAGGAGCAGAGGTGGTGACTGGATCAGCAGGAACGTCCGAAAGATCAGCAGGAGCGACGGCAGAAGTGGCAACCTCTGGAGCAGCAACCGTAGTGGCCTCGGGAGCACCAGTCGGAGTATCCACCACAGGAGTGGCGGCAACAAGTGTGCTCTCGGGGGCACCAGCAGATGAAGCAGCAACAACAGCACCGGAAGAGGAAGTACCAGCAGCAGTACCAGAAGGGCCCTCGGGGGCACGAGTCGAAGCACGACAAAGCTCCTCAACATCCTCCTCAGCCAACTCATCCAACTCCTCATCCTCAGACACAGAAGGAGGAAGCTCAACACCCAGCAGACGAGCCATACGACAAACTACCTCCTCGGTACGAGCCAAGCGAGACTCGTGACGACGAAGTAACCGTACGACATCATCCAGGGTGGCAGAGGGAGCAGCAGAGGCACTGGCAGAGGCAGGGGCAGACGCTGAAGGTGTCGTCCTCTGAACGTGACGAAGCGCCGCAAGAGATTTCTTGACGGCAGTCGCGTTCAGGGGAGGACCAAGGGGACGCTCATCGTCACGAGGCAACGTGACACGGAAGTGACGAAACACGAGGGTCAACAGGCAAGGAAATGGGATATGAGCCGATTTAGAGGACTTGTGAATACACTCGAAAGAATCAATCTTATCGAGTATAATGCGAGCCCAATTAATCGAGCTCCCCATAAAGATAGCATAGATAAGCTTCAGAAAGGGCTGGGACGGTAAAGATGAGGAGCCGTACTTGGGAAGCAAGCACGACTTCAGAATCAAGTTTAGGACCCATGCATTTGGCTTGAAATATTTAGATGGCACGCCAATCATGACAGGAGGAATCTGATGGAAAATCTCAGAGAGGACGGTCTGATCTAAGGAAGAAATATCGTCAACAGAGATATCAGAGGGGAGGAGGCCAGACGAAGAGATACCCAAAATCTCTCCTAAGATTTCCGCTGTGAGGACTATAGGAGTCCCCAAAACGGTCGTCTCAACAGAGTGGGTCTCATCGTACTGACCCCGGATCCTATTCGCATAGAAAAGCTTTACTAATCTAGGGTAGGGGTGAGGATTCGCCTTCGGGTCAAATCGAAGGTAATCGAGGAGACCCGATGACGAGAGAAGATCAGCTAACCCTAGGAAGTCGCTAAACTGGACGAAATGCTCTAGAAGCAGCGGACAATGTTCGATACGGTTGTACGCCGCGAGACACAACGGGTCGTCGCGAGACACAACGGGTCGTCGCGACACAACGAAATATCGACACCGCCCACCGGCATCGGAGCCTTTCCCTTAGGCTTACGGGTAGACGTACGAGGGTGGGTGCTAGACTCGGGATGGATAGGAGGAGTGGGTTCCCTATGAGTCTCTGTCTCGGGGTGATACTCCGTATCGGAATCGGTAGGAGTATGGAATGAAGAACGAGAGGCAAGATCTTTGGCCTTGGGCTTAGGTTTGGGCTTGGCTTGACCTCTAGGCTTGGCGGTCGTCGTCCTCTTCTTCTTGAGAGGAGGCGAAGACGACGAAGGTTGGGTGGTCTTGGCTCGACGTTTCGGAGGGGTTGGATGCTCGGGATCCGAAGGGTTTTGATCTACGGTCATCGGCGAGGGGCTAGAGGGAGTGATCGGGATACGTGTTCTTGCCATAGTCGAAGCAAGACACGGCACAAGGAAGATCAACAGTAAGCCCTAGCCGAAAATGAATTAAACACTAGAAACCCTAGAAACTGAACTAACCCTAGCACTAGGAATGGAAAACTAACCCTAGAAGGAGAGGAAATCACCTAGAAGGAGTGGCCGACGGTAGAGATCGACGGAGATGGCCGAAAAATGGCCGGAGATCGATCGGAAGTCGAAGGGTCTTGAGGGAGGTCGGGGGGTTTCGAGCTGGAGACAGAAAAGACAACCGACTAAAAAGAGAATTAACCGGTTAGATCGAGTATAAGTCGGTCGAAATCGCAAAAGACCAAACAGTCCCTGGCACAACTAGTCGGTCACAGTTCAAGCACTGACCGACTAGATCACGATCTAGTCGGTCGGTCAATGAGCTTGAACCGACTAGTTGCAAACAGTGGCTGAATCCAAGATTTACTGACAAGATTTAGTCGGTCTGCGTTCATTTACTGACCGACTAGATCTCAATCTAGTCGGTCGGTCATTGAACATGAACCGACTAAAGAGTTAAAATGGAGAGGAAACTCAAAAAGCTTAAGTTAGTCGGTCTAAGTTTTTCTACTAACCGACTAGATGAGCATCTAGTCGGTTGGTGGTTGAACTGAAACCGACTAAAAGAGTCCAAAAAGTGATAATCAAGTTCTCTCCTCAATACGCTTGGACGATATATCGCAAAAATCTCAATAATTATCTAAACTACCCCATTAAACATCGAAATCTTAAATACGACATTCAAAACATGAATTCGAGCAAAAATTCAAAATATCACATAAATTTCCGAAAAATCCAATAAGTCTAGCATGAACGAAATATTTCGAAATATAAAAGCATGCAATATTATTGAATGAAACATGAATCTTATATCTCGGATTCACCCATAATCCCTAATTCTCGACGCAACCGCACAAAGGAGTCCTCCTTTAGGGGTTTCGTGAAAATATCGGCGATTTGCTTTTGGGTTTCAACGTACACTAAAATGATGTCCTTTTTAGCAACATGATCATCTAAAAAATGGTGTCGGACATCTATGTGTTTCGAACGGGAATGGTGTACCGGGTTCTTGGAAAGACATATTGCACTTTGGTTGTCAACCATGATAGGGCAAGTATCACAATTTATACCAAAGTCTTTAAGTGTGTGTCTCATCCAAAGAACTTGAGCACACGCGGCACCGGCGGCAATATATTCCGCCTCGGTGGTTGAAAGTGATATGGAATTTTGCTTCTTGGAAAACCAAGAGACAAGGGAATTTCCTATAAAATGGCAAGTGCCACTAGTACTTTTCCTGTCGGATTTGCATCCCGTATAATCGGCATCACTATATGAGATTAACTCATACGTGCTAGATTTTGGATAAAGTAATCCAAAATCAAGTGTATAACTTAGATAACGGAAAATACGTTTTACCGCTACTAAGTGAGACTCCTTAGGTTGAGACTGATAACGAGCACATACGCATACGGCAAATATAATATCGGGCCTATTTGCGGTAAGATAAAGTAAACTACCTATCATACCTCGATATAGACGAATGTCTACATCCTTACCGCCCGTATCCTTGTCAAGATGCGTAGTCGTGCTCATTGGAGTCTTTTTCCCGGAGGCACTCTCCATTCCAAATCGCTTAAGCAACTCCACCGTATACTTCGTTTGGTGGATGAAGATTGCATCGTCCATTTGGCGAATTTGGAGACCTAAGAAATACATGAGCTCACCCATGTGGCTCATCTCAAATTGTTCCTTCATAACATTAGAAAACTCTTCGCAAAGAGCAAAGTTAGTAGCACCGAAAATGATATCATCAACATAAATTTGAACTAAAATTATATCATTATTTGCATGCTTAACAAAAAGTGTAGAATCGGCTTCTCCCATTTTAAAATTCAAATCCAAAAGAAAATTCTTTAGGCGATCATACCAAGCTCGAGGAGCTTGTCTCAAACCGTAAAGTGCTTTCTTTAGTTTAAAAACATGATTTGGAAATTTTTCATTTATGAAGCCCGGAGGTTGAGAAACGTAAACTTCCTCAACGACATCTCCGTTTAAAAATGCACTTTTAACATCCATTTGAAATAATTTAAAATCCTTATGGCATGCAAAAGACAATAATAATCTAATTGATTCTAATCTAGCTACCGGAGCGAAGGATTCTTCGAAATCAATACCTTCCTCTTGACGGTAGCCTTGAGCAACTAACCGAGCTTTGTTCCGGACGACGACTTGGGTTTCGTCGGTTTTGTTCTTGAAGATCCACTTTGTCCCTATGACGGTGTGGTTCTTCGATGGCAATTGAACAATCTCCCAAACTTCATTCCTCTCGAATTGAATGAGCTCCTCCTCCATGGCTAAGATCCAAGCGCTATCTTCGCATGCTTCATTAACGTTCTTTGGCTCTATCGAGGAGGCAAAGGCACAATGAGCGAAGTAGTTCACTTGTGATCTCGTCTTGACACTATCATAGATATTGCCAATGACTTGCTCATGAGGATGGTCACGAACGGTATGAAGCCGTTTGGGAATACCTTGATCACTAGCAACATTCTCAACAACTTCGTTAGTTGGGTTAGTCTCAATAGAATCAATAGAATCATTAGACTTAGAATTATCAAACGAATCACATAAAACATCCATAGAATCATTATCATTTGAAATTCTAGTTGGAACAAATCCTCATTAAATGAGACATGAAGAGACTCCTCGATCGTTGAGGTTCGTTTGTTGAATATCAGGTAGGCTTTGCTACGCGAAGAATATCCAACAAAAATCCCCTCATCGGATCTTGGGTCGAATTTGTCCAAACTACCATACGTGTTCTTAATAAAACATTTCGAACCAAAAACACGAAAATGTTTAACTTGAGGCAACCTACCAAACAACAATTCATAACTAGTTTGTTTAGTGCCGGGCCTCAAAAGTATTCTATTAAACACATAGCAAGCGGTGTGTACCGCTTCCGCCCAAAATTGATGGCCAAGTTGGCTATCATCAAGCATAGTGCGAGCACACTCCACTAGCGTCCTATTCTTTCTCTCAACTACACCATTTTGAGGAGGTGCACGAGGGAAAGAGAAGGTGTGTGTAATACCAATTTCATCACAAAATGTCTCAAAAGACTCATTCTCAAATTCACCTCCATGATCACTACGAATAGTGACAATGGTGGTTCCTAAGAGATTTTGTACTTTCTTAACAAAAATTGTGAAGTTTTCAAAAGCTTCATTTTTATTACTCAAGGAAAATACCCAAGTAAATCTTGAATAATCATTTACGATGACAAGTCCATATCTTGCATTTCCTAAGGAAGCAACTCTAGTTGGCCCAAATAAGTCTAGATGTAATAGCTCTAGTGGCCGTTTAGTAGAAATGCTTTTCTTAGGTTTAAATGAAGATTTAGGAAGCTTGCCACGTTGACAAAAATCACAAAAACTTTTCTTTTCAAAAACAAGCTTCGGAAAACCTTTAATGGAATTTAATTTTGAAAGCTTATAAAGTGTTCCAAAGTTCACATGTCTAAAGCGTCGATGCCATAAGTGTTGTTCACTTGTGTTGGCAACGAGACATTGTTCATATGACTTAGGAAGATCCAAAATATAAATATCTTTATGACGAGTGCCGGAAAATAATACTTTATCATTATCTTTTCTTAAAATATGACACAATCCTTTCGCAAAGCTAACTTTGTAACCTTTGTCACAAAGTTGGCTTATTGAAATAAGATTATGATTTAAGCCATTAACTAGATAAACATCACTAATTAAGTGTTTAGATGGGTTACCCACTTTACCAACACCTATGATGGTTCCGCTCTCGTTGCCTCCAAATACGACGCGGTTTCCATTTGCGATGGGAACCACTCCGGAGAGCAAACTAGCGTCACCCGTCATGTGTTTTGAACACCCGTTATCGAGTATCCAATTTCCCTTGGAGCTAAATTTAAATTTGTTGCTCCTTTTCTTTTTCTTTTCCTTGAGTACCTAAAGATAGAGAATTTCATATCATGGTACCCAAGGTCATTGGGTCCAAAAGATTAGACCTTTGGAAGCCAAGTCCAATTGGACTTAGACTTCCCCACATAATTTCTACTATGCACAACATCCGAAAAATAAGCATTCATATACATTTGTTTTTCGTCCATGCTTGTGTCCTTTGGGCTCCAAATTGTGAAAATCTTGGGAGCCCTCATCCTATTGGGTGCATGCATGCGACGTTGATTTCTACGTGATGCATGTTGTGGATAGGCATAAGGAACATGATGGAATGGTGCACGACGAGAATTATTCATATGATGTTGTGGGTGAACATATGCATGTGTGGGAACACGTGCGTGAGGGTGTCTCACATGGTGTGCACGTGCCCGAGAATGTGTTGCATAAAAATCATCATATGTGTGAGCCGGTGGAGTAGGACGTGTGTTCCTACGTGGCATGGTATTGGTGTACATATAAGCATGCCCCTTCTTTGGAGGTCCACCCAAAGTGGGTTTCTTTCCGAAAGAGGGTGTGGACGAGGTGGAAGCAACATTGGTAGATGAACTACCAATAGAGTGTTTGCTACCACTCGTAGAGTCACCGGAAGTTGGCCTAACAAAAGTAGTGGCCGATTTGGATGAACATCCCATCGTATACCCCAAACCAATGTGGTGATTGGCCGGAAGTAAGTCACTTAGGATTTTATCCAAATGGTCCTTACCCTTATTGAATCTATTAATTCGGCCTAATGTGTTCTCATATTTCTCTTTGAGAGAACGCATAGAAGTATCCAAGTTGGATACTTGCGATGTGAGCACATAAACACGAGATTTAAGATTCTCGTTCTCAATACTCAAAGTCAAGTTTTGAGAAGTTAAATCCGCTATCTTATGTTCTTCCGGATCATCAATGCTAACATGTTCAAGTTTAGATTTGAGATTCACAATCTCATTTCTTAACTCTTCAACAACAGTGTCGTTGTTGGTGATGATAGTCTTAGGCGAGGTTTGAATGCTAGCTAGGTCATATTTTACTTTAGTATACCTATTTACTAATTTAGTATACTTAGACCATAATTAAGAGTTAGCATTCCTAAGATCATCCATAGTTACCTTATCGTTGCCTTCGTCATCACTATCATCGGAAGAGGAGGATCCTTGATCATGCTCCTCTCTTGCCATGAAGCACATGTGTGCTTGCTCCACTTGCTCATCGTCCGACTCTCCGCTTGAGGAATCCTCGGAGTCGGTGAATGTTGCTCCGACAAGTCCCTTCTTGTTTCCTTTCTTGTACTTCTTGGACTTATCGAATTTAGGCGCCTTCCACTTCTCCTTATGCTTGTTGAGAGGACACTCCGCTTTCATGTGTCCTGGCTTATTGCACTTGAAACACAAAGGAGAGGAAGAGGCGTTAGAAGAACCAAATTTAGCTTTGTTCTTATAGTTACCTTTTCGGAAGAAACGGTTGAACTTCTTGGCCATGAGTGCCATGGACTCCAAGTCCAACTCGTTTTCCGAGTCTTCATCATCGGTTGATGTGGATGTGGATGGAGCGGCCTTGAAAGCAATGGCCTTCTTCTTTGGCTCGTCTTGCTTTAGATATGACTTCATCTTTTCCTGCAATTTGAGCTTGCTATCCTTGCGTACCTCGTATGACATTAAAGTACCCATTAGTTGAACTACGGTGTACTTATTCATGTCATTACCTTCCTCGATGGCGAAGGTACGCTTTTCCCAAGAAGAAGGAAGTCCTTCGATAAGCTTCGAACACTTCTCCTTTTGGGTGTAGGATTTGCCGAGAGCCTCTAACTCGTTTATGATGTCGACGAAGCGAGCGTAATACTCCTTCATCTTCTCGCCCTGTTGCATATGAAACATTTCGTAATCTTTGTTTACAACTACGAGTTTAGAGTCTCTTACCCTACTCGTCCCTTCATGTAGAATGAGGAGGGAGTTCCAAATTTGATATGCACTCTTACATGTGCATATCTTATTGAAGTCCTCGGGCTCCAACGCGCATTGCAAGGCGTTCATTGCCTTGGCATTGCTTACCTCCGCGACGACCTCCGCGGTTGTCCATTTCTCGAAGTCTTCTTCTTCGGGCTCGATGTATTCCTTCATTGTGGTCCTCCATAGAGATGCACTCCGGAGGAAAGTTTCCATCCGGCATTTCTAGTACCCGTAGTTGGTACCGTTGAAGAATGGAGGCCTCGTAGAGGAATGTCCTTCCATCACCGAAGACGCTCCTTCACGGTTCCTGAAGGTGCCATAGTCGGAAGGTGGACGCACGGTCTTGTTGTCGTTGGCAGACATAGCTAAGTATCTGGCTCCGATACCAAATGTAATGCCCTACAAGCTACTGCACAAGTACTAGAGGGGGGGTGAATAGTACTTTAAAAATAACAAGGAGTATAATTCCTAATTATAGTGCAAACAACTACCAAATCAATTTGCGGAAGCTTAAATTGAATGACAACACAAAATTAACAATGCTAACAAGATATGTTACTGGGTTCGGATCCACCCAAGTCTCTCCAACTTGTTCCCGGTGATCCTACGTCCCAACCACCCGGATCCCCTCCGGATACTTGAGTTAGAAACCCTAACTCAAGATTTCCACTATGAAATACTTGTGAAAATCCTCCACAAGTCAAATCATACAAAATGTAATTTGTGACTCCCACAACCCGGGATCACAACCACACTCTCACAACCGAGAGTGAAACTTACAAATCAAATATGAAATGAAATAAGAAAACTTCTTACCGAACAAAATACCTATGCCTTGAGTATTGCTTACGAATTAGGGCAAGGATGATTTTGAGGAAGAAGTGGCACCAAACCCTAGCTCCAAGATGTAGATCAGCGATGGAGAGCTTTGGGGATGTTGGTGACCTAGAATCAAGCACTTGGCTTGGAAGGCTTCACACTCAATGAATCTCTCTTTGGAAGTAAGAGTTAGGAGAGATTATTGAATGGAATGAATGAGCTTTGAATGAGCTTGGAATGAATTCTCTTGATCTCTAAACTTGCAATAATATCAGCCCTGACAGCAATGAATGCAGCCCATCAAGTATATATAGGATAGAGGAGAGAGAGAAAGAAATTCGAGTCATTAAATGCTCCAACGGCTCTTTTCTGAACCCAACTAGTCGGTCAAAGAACAATCATCGACCGACTAGTTCATCAACTAGTCGGTCGGTCAATTAACTTAAACCGACTAATGAGTAAACTGAGAAAAGATCAAAGTACAGACTAAGGAACTAGTCGGTCTAAGAAGAGTAGCTGACAGACTAGTTTTACAACTAGTCGGTCGGTTACACAACGTGGACCGACTAACAGAAAAAACTGAAGTCTGAGAAGGATTAGACTTAGTCGGTCCAAGAACAAATGTTGACCGACTAATTCACCAACTAGTCGGTCACCAAATGAACATAGACCGACTAACAATAAACAGTAAGTATGGTGAAAAATTTGACATGTACAGTAAACTAAACTAGTCGGTCTAAGAAGGAAAGTTGACCGACTAGTTCATCAACTAGTCGGTCGATAAATGAGCACAGACCGACTAATGATAAACAGTAGCTCAAGTTCAAATGTGCATGTTCAGGGAAAGCTCAACTAGTCGGTCACAGAAGCATCACTGACCGACTAGTTCACAAACTAGTCGGTCGGTGAGTCAACTTAGACCGACTAACTGTAAACAGTAAAGAGCTAAGAATTAACTGACTGAAACTAGTCGGTCCAAGAAACTTGGCTGACCGACTAGATCACCATCTAGTCGGTCAGTTCTTCTTCTTGAACCAACTAACATGCACAAGAAGTCGCGAATCGAAGCGCGATGCTTCGGGAAGGATTGTATGGACTTATACTAAGATCCTAGAGCTAAGATATGAGCGTTATGAAGAATTAAAACGTAAGACCTACTCAAGGCTTAACATTCTACGAAAGAAGCTTAAAGACTATAAATTAAACTTGACGATACCGTCTTCAATAGCTTCAATCGAATCTTCATGACTTCTAAATAGGTCCATAAGCTTCAACGAAGCTTTAGGCATACGATCACGTGCTTTGAGAAGTCTTGAGACGTCGTAATTGATATTCATGTGAATTTGGCGACGATCTCCATAACTACGCTTACAAAGTGTTAGTTCACGATATATTTATGTTTGTTCATCATCCAAAACCAAATCCGGGGAGTCCAATATCCAACAGGAGGTGGTTAATTGTTAATTAGGGTGGTTAATACTTAACTAAAGTTAATTTCTTACTTAATTAACTATAATCATTATTTAATCGTTAATTAATTCAATTTCAGTAAACTTTTTAACAGAAAAAGGGATGGAGGGACGATTAAGGTTGACGTTTAAGATTTAAGGGACTTGAGAGCAAATACGCATTTTTAAAGGATGTATATCAAAATAAGCAAGATTTAAGGGACATATATGCTAAAAACCCTATAAACTAATATCCGATATGTATCCTAACCATTTACATCACTATTATATGTAACAGTTAAAATGAACAGTGTAAAAGAGTTAGAGCGAATGAGATAGAATATATGTTTTTTGGGAAAAAAATCCGGATGACAACAAAAGGGTCATGCTTAGTTATGGGCACATTTGATGAGGTTAATATAAAATTTTTTATATGTAAATACTTGAGCGAAAATATCACAGAGTCTAAAAATCTGACTAGCCTCATACTCTAGTTTTAGATTTTACTCTTAACCAAAATGTTACATCCAAGATGGTGATTTGTGATGTCATTTGAGTTAAAGGGCCCTGAAACTATTTTAAATTAAGTCATGATACTCATAGTCTCATACACGAGCTGTGCAGATCCTGGTGATATGGTTGGATGGATGGGTGAGAGAATAAATATGGGTGTTGGGATTCATGTCTTTTTAAAATTTTTAAAATCTCATCTAGCCCTTCTGAATATGAGAATCATTTTTTTAAAAAAATTTGGTGTTGTGACACAAAGCTTTTAAATACAACCCTTGGATTATATGACGAAGGGCAAACCTCAGCCGATAAAATGAAAAATAGAATTTAGTAAATAGCGTTTCCTACTAGGCGTTTGCCAATTTTGTCTTTCCGTAACGATGAATCTTTTGCCAATTTTGAATCTTCTGCAAAAATGGTAAAACTCTCGACATTAAAAGCACAAGAAAAATGAGTAAAAATGGCAATCAAGTATGGGCCGGGCTTTAGTTGGGCCGACCCTTTTGTAACAGTTTTGTCGCGTTTCGTCCACCTCGGACGCGGAAGTTTTTGCCAGCTTGGAGAGCAAGAAAATTGGGGAGGCACGCGGGGGCATATTAGTAAATAAGCCACCTTCCATTTCTGGAAAAATGCCAAAAAGCTGGCATTTTTATTTTTGTATGTTTAGTTGGGCCCAAGAGCTAGATAGGTCCGAGGAAAGAATAAACGGCCGTCCCCGTACTGGGTCCCACAAAATTGCATATGAACAAAAATGTTAAAAATTATAAAAATAATTAATTAATTTTTACCCAGCAGAGTCAAAACCGCGTTCAAGCCAAAAAAGACATCCACCGATTCCCAGAATCCCAATTAGCAGCCTAAATTATTCCGATAATCTCGCCAAACATCAGGAAAGAAATCGTGCGCAATAATTATATTCTATGCCCCAAAATTACCACAAACAAAAAAAAGAATTCTCCCAAAAAATATTCCATTTTCGGAAAATAAATATTCCATATGAACTGGTGCTTTTTCATCCCCAAAATAGACAAAAGCACCCACTCTTAAACCCTTTGTGGGCGAGGGGGACCCACTAATTAATTCCCTAAACCTTCAACCCCAACAGAAATAAATTATTTCTGTGTGGGCCCCACAGCAGTATAGCATCTCTTCCCTCTTTTTATCTTTCCGTCCTGGGCTTTCAATGCTCGTCACGCCAATCGCCTCCTCCCCTCGCTCTGCCTCCAAGCCCTCGTGCGATCCCGCCACCGCCTCCTCAATGGCTAGCCCTAGCATCCTTCAAACCTTCATCGCGGTGATCGTCCTCCTTACTCTTACCTCGGAGGCCGCCACCGACCCCGGCGACGCGGCCGCGATGCACGTGATCGCTAAGTCCATCGGCGCCGACTCCTCACTCAACTGGTCCCCGACCTCCGACCCCTGCTCCCAGTGGCCAAAACTCCAGTGCCGCGGCGGTAAGGTCACCGCCATCCAGATCGGCAACATCGGCAACCTCTCCGGCACCCTCTCGCCGGAGATCCGCAACCTCACCGCCCTCCAGCGCCTCGAGGTCCAGTACGTGGGCCTCGGTGGGCCCCTCCCCTCCCTGACAGGCCTCTCCGACCTCAGCGTCTTGTTGCTACACGAAAACCAGTTCTCTTCGATCCCGCCCGACTTTTTCACCCGACTCTCCGCCCTCACCGTCGTCACCCTCGACCACAACCCGTTCTCCCCGTGGCCGATCCCGCCGTCGCTGAAAGACTGCTCTGCTCTCCAGAACTTCTCGGCCAACAATGCCACCGTCGTCGGCGGTGTGCCGGACTTCTTCGCGTCGTCGTTCGCCGCCATCAACCACGTGGCCCTCGCCAACAACAATTTGGGCGGCGAGATCCCTCAGAGCTTCGCGGGCTCGGGGATGAACTCCCTCTGGCTGAATTCCGCCAACTTGAGTGGCGGCCTTGGTGTGATAGGAAACATGACCGATCTCAAAGAAGTGTTTTTGCAATCGAACTCGCTGACCGGGCCGCTGCCGGATTTTTCTGGGATGGCTAGTCTGCAGATTTTCGATGTGAGGGACAATCAGATTACAGGGCCCGTGCCCGCTTCGCTGACGGGGCTGAAATCCTTGCAGCAAGTGGTGCTGACGAACAACTTGCTGCAGGGGCCCGTGCCGGTGTTCGACAAGGGGGTGAAGCTCGACCTGAATGCAATTAGCGAGAGCTTCTGTCTCGATTCGGTGGGGGATTGCGACCCGAGAGTGAATGTCCTGTTGTCCATCGCCGGCTCTGTTGGATATCCGCTTAAGTTTGCAAACAGCTGGAAGGGCAATGATCCTTGTGCAAGTTGGATGGGGATCTTGTGTGATCAGAATGGGGGCATTATCGTAGTGAATTTTGAGAAAGTCGGCCTGACTGGTGTTATCTCGCCTGATTTTGAGAAACTTGCTTCTCTGCAGAAGCTGGTCTTGGCAAATAACAACTTGACTGGGACGATACCCCCAGGTCTAGTTAATTTGAAGCAGCTTAAACTGCTTGATGTGTCGAACAATGCACTTTCGGGCAAGGTCCCAAAGTTCAGCAATGTTGCAGTGAATATCGATGGGAATCCTGATATTGGGAAAGATATCAGTGCTCCTCCTGGTAGTTCAGCCCCTGGTTCGTCTCCTGGTGGCGGCGGCTCGCCTTCGGGTGATTCGGGCGACGCTGGCTCTGGAGGGAAATCGAATGTGGGAGTCATTGTGGGCTGTGTCGCTGCGGCAATCGTTGTGATTGGCATTGTTTGCTGGGTAGGATTCTGTTATTGGAAGCGGAAGGATTCAAGATTTAGTAAAATTCAGATTCCGGGGTCTGATATTGAGAAGCTGAAGGCAAGTGAGCATGCAAGCAATATAACGAGTGGACCTATCGATATTGAAGTAGTTGAGCCTGTCAATTTGGTGATATCGATTCAGATTTTGAGGGAAGTGACCAATGACTTCAATGAGGAGAACATCTTGGGCCGTGGAGGTTTTGGGACCGTCTACAAGGGAGAGCTCCATGACGGGACAATGATTGCGGTTAAGAGAATGGAATCCGGTCACATGGGTTCGAAGGGACTGAATGAGTTCAAATCCGAAATATCAGTCCTAACCAAGGTCCGTCACCGTCACTTGGTGTCTCTTCTTGGGTATTGCCTTGAGGCGAACGAGAGAATTTTGGTTTACGAGTACATGCCTCAAGGGACACTTAGCCACCATCTTTTTGATTGGGCAAAGGCTGGATTGAAGCCTTTAGAGTGGAAGATGAGGTTGAGCATTGCTTTGGACGTGGCAAGAGGAGTTGAGTACTTGCACAGTTTGATGAATCAGAGTTTCATCCACCGGGACTTGAAACCGTCCAATATACTCCTTGGGAATGATATGAGGGCTAAAGTTGCAGACTTTGGCCTTGTGCGGCATGCACCAGAGGGAAAGCTTGGTTCAGTAGAAACAAGACTTGCCGGGACTTTTGGTTATCTTGCTCCAGAGTATGCAGGTAATCCCTAATCTCAGGTTATTTTTGTTGGAGTGTTAGCTTATTTGGATATGAAATTTGCTGTGTCTGTTCATTGCCCTATGTTTTGTATCTATTATGTGACATTTATTTAAGATAGTGTCTGGGAGGCATTTTACTTTTTGGTTTAGAAACTAAAGTGACATTACACTAGCATGATGATACTTCCATTTTTACCGGTGGTGGTGAATACACCTAAATACAACATTATTGCCAAACTGAACATTTATGTTCAACAATGCCATCCTCGTCTGTGTTTAGGATTGTGTATGAATGGATGGATATGGGCAAATAGATTGATTATGTTTCGGAAAATTTGTATTGACTTAAGTATACAAGCAAAGAAGTATATCAATATCAAAGAGTTTCTTTTGAATTAGTTTCTGATTAAGTTGCCATAGGATATAGGTAGTTTGTAAAGTTCTAGAGGGTACACATATTTGGGACTACGTGAGCAACTGATACATTATTAAATTTACAGGGAATACAAAAATTCATTTCTATTCATTTTGGAGTTTTAAAAATTAAAGCTGGATTAGGGTTTTCAAAACCATGGTTTTGGAAACTCCAAATGGTTGCTGAAACATATATTGGGGTTTCATAAAGTTTTGCTAACTCCAAAATGGTTGGCTAACTGGGTATGGTTTTAATTTTTGGAGTTTGGCTTTGAAAACTTACGAAACCCATTTTGGAGACTACACCCGATTGCCAAACTAGGCCTGTCCTCACCATGTAGCATAATCTCCTTTGTTTGTCTTAGCTAATATTAGTACATGACACTTATAAACTTGAAGGTGATAACAATCTCTTTGTTCCAATAAGTTTGTTATTAATCAGGTAATTATTCAATTTTGAATGACAAATTTTGATATTGCTTAGTATCAGCCTTTTATGTGAATTGATTTATATGTATATGATTTATTAGACTTCAGTTGAATGGCACAAACATTGCTAAGTGCTTAGTTTCATATGATGTAACTTGAAGCACTTCCCTTCCCTGTTTTGATGGATATACCATGTCTACTTTAACTTCTCAAGTTCTTCAATTTATGTTTATAAACCAAGCTCTGTGTTTCCCCTTGAAAATTGCAAACTTTTCTCTTTTCTGATCATCTGTAATAAAATTACATTCATTCTTGAATGTTTATCAAAAGTAACAATTTCCCTGGGTCATGCATGGTTTATCTGAACACTTTGTTCAAGATATTGCATGTCTTATTCAACACTCATTAATTTTCAATTTACAATCCTTACATGTTTTGGTGTAATAATGAATGTGAGAAAGAATGACATGAGTTATGCCTTGCATATCACTCATGACATTATTTTAGAATTATTGTTTAAGTTGACTTGATGGTAATAAAGTCTTTTTGTTACCATGGCAATGGCAATATCATATTTAGGACCATGCGTTAGATGAAGAGATAAAAGGCAGGCGGTAGCATTGTCACCTAGGCTGGTCATTTTAAGTAGCGGTCTGATCCAACTGCTTCGCTTTTATTTGCCTTCTGATAAAACACTGTTCTTAAAATCTAAAGAAGCTCAATTTGCTAGTATCAAGTCGGGAAGGGGGCTTGCTTTACTTTGGCATGAAAGGCCACTTGTTCAAAGGAGGCACGAAAGGGGCAAGAAATAATCTCCTTCCACTCTATAATTTATATTGTAGAATCTCCCATTTTCCCTTTTTTATTTCTTAAATCATAGAGAAGATTTTTATCATTTATGGAAATAACTTTGTCCGATGACACTGCCAACCCATGCCCCAATGACTAATACCAACAGCCACATCCTTATACTATAGGTTGGTGTTAGGCCATTAGCCACTGGTGATTAATTAGCCAGTGCATTGACATAGGACGAATGATACGATAGTTTGGTGTAAGCCATTTTGATGTTCAATCAGCCAAGATATTGACAGATTATGGATGTACTGCAACTTGGCATGAGTGAAAAATGTCATGAAAATGGGAATGGGGTTGCTGCCTAAGGGATTCCTCAAGATCTAGATGTGAGGGATAAATGATCGCATGATTTGTTGGGAGTTAATAAACTTCATGTGACTAAAGGACCAGATTTTTTTTCTAAAACAGGCGACAAGAAGAATTTGCACTTAACAAATTTACGCATCATTATTATCTACCTTTTGATTTTCTCACACTAGAATGTAAAATTTATCTGATGGATTGCTAAACGGAAGAAATGAATAATTAAAAAACAGTGATGTTTGGTTGCATAACAGGGCATTAGCATTATATATAAAACAAGAAAGAAAAAATAAATTAAACATAGGAGCTAATTAATAAGAACACATGAAGGAATAAGTGACCAAAAAAAATCGAATATATGATTCTTGATGAGCAAGAATCGCTGCTCTTTTTATCGATTTCTTTTTGGGGTTTATACTAGATGGGAGAGCTGTTGGACAACATACTAGGGAACCATTGTTTGTATAATCAAATATCAAAAATTAGCATCAAGACTAAACAGTCGGAGGTGCCATCACCATGTAGTTATCCCCTTGACTTCAAGTTATCTGGCATAATCACACAATGCTTCCATGTTTGAACTTAAAATCATTCACTTTAATAAGAAAGTGCGTTTGTCAGTGGTTAGACTATAAAAGTTGGGTTGATTTGTTAGCAAAATTACCATTAGCCAATTCATACTGTCTGTTTGCCATTGAAGTGAACAAAATTGTTAATTCTATATGGTACCAACTAGTTGTAAAGAAATTACCTGAAGAGGACAAATTTGTCAAGTTTCTTCATCTTCCGTAAGAAATCAAATATTCCAATTTATCTCAACGGACGTCATTCCCAGGTCTTTTTCTTGTATTCAGTGGTTCTTTAATATATCTTTAATCATCATTATTCCAACCTTCCCCTGGTTTTTGAAAAGTCTCATATTCTATACATCTTTGTTGATGTTCAGGAGATAATCTTAATTTTCAGGAGATGTTCATAATTTTCATGCGACCCTTGCATATTATTTATTATAATGTGGTGATTTCAGTTTTTATCTTCCCAGCCTTCTTACAATTCATTTTCCACTCAAATTATGTTGTCTGTGGACACACAATTATTTACATTCCGAGTGCTTTGGATGATGTACAGAACTTCATCAATTGCCAAACCATTGTGAACATTCAATGAGTAATAGCCTAGTTTGTGGTTCAGCGATGGGTGACTAAAGGCTTTATCATAAAGCCCTGTGCTCTCGCTGATACATGAATTGGTTGCTTCATTGTATAATATATTTTATGTAATCAATAATAGACTGTTAAATTTTGTGGATTTTAATTACAGTATATCTTTTTTCCCCTGCAATTATTGGTAACTAATATTTGTTCGATTGTGGGCAGTGACGGGCCGTGTAACCACAAAAGCTGATGTATTCAGCTTCGGGGTGATCCTAATGGAGCTGATAACAGGCAGAAAGGCGCTTGATGACAGCCGGCCAGAAGACAGCGCTCACCTGGTCACTTGGTTTCGGAGAATGCAGCTAAACAACGATTTCGTCAAAGCCATCGACCCTTCAATCGACCTAAGTGACAAGGAGATCTCTGACAGTGTCTATATTGTATCTGAGCTGGCTGGCCATTGCTCCGTGCGAGACCCTCACCAAAGGCCCGACATGAGCTATGTAGTCAGCACCCTTTCCTCGCTTGTTGAGAAGTGGAAGCCCAATAGCCAGAACCTGGATGATGTGTTTGGAATTGACGTTGGTACGACTCTGTCTCAAGCGCTCCAAGGTTGGAAGGAGTTTGGAAACACCCAGACTGGCCATGGATACTCTGTGCAGTTTGGCGACAGCATGAGGAATACTGAGGATAGCATCCCCCCAAATCCAGGGAGCATGACTTCACACGAAGCTCGGTGAGGAGCAGGCACACATAGAAGGTATAGTTGGAATTGTGATTCCTCTTCTCTTTCCAGCGTTTCAGGTGGTTAGGAATTTTTTTTTCAAGAAAAAATGCTTTGGATTATGGTAAAAATGTTATGTTTTGTTCCTCATTAGCTTTTCAATTTTAGCGGTTAGCTCTTGTACATTGGTTTATGTTTTTGACAGAATTTAAAGTACATTGGTTTATCTTTTTGTATCATTCTTGCTTTAAACTACAAAATTGTTGCCTGCAATATCCTGCATATGCTGATGCTACGAGATAGTTATATGGGTCATGGCAGTTTTGTTTTGTTTTCATCGAAAAGTCTCAATTGTCAAGGCTTTCTGCGATTTTTCTTCTCTAATATTACGGCAACATTTCTACATCCACTAGGCATATTATTAAGTAGGTACAGAGTTTCATGATGATATTTTATTGAGAGTTGCAGCACCAACCGTGTAGTATGAGTGTTGAGTAGATGAAAGTGTTTGATAAGAGCGTTAGGTTGGAATGGTGAACATACAAGTGCAATGAAAAATGCTTAACGAGCACATGCACAGTTACTGGAAGTTGTGCACATAAGCTTTTGTACAAGGTCAAGATCTCTGGGGGATTGTTGGAGGTATTGACAGCACGGCACCTTGGAGGATGGAGAATTTGTTGTAAAGGGGTGGATAAAAGTGTTGGATCTTGTAGATGACAAGTAGAACATTACAAGAGGGGTCGGAGTTGTGGTGAATAGTGTTTTATAAAAGTTATACTTAAGATCTTCAAACGCGTTACCACTTAGAATCTTAATCAACAACTTATACTTGTGTAAATTGAACTTGTATCACAAAAAAAATAATTGCAGTAACAAAATAAATGAAGTTAGAACAATCAAATTCGCGAAGCAAATCACAAAAACAAAAGATTTTGTGATGGTTCGGTTTTCCTGACCTACAGATTTTTCCAATAAGTCTCTTGCAAACCATAAGATCTTACAACCTTAACACCACAAACAGGTGTTAAGGAAACACCTCTCAAATAGGGGTGGCAATTCGAGCCGGCTCGATTTTATCGGGCCGTACAGGTCTGGCCCGGTTTTCTTGAAAGACATAACTGGCACGACCCGATAAGAATTCGGGCCATTGACAGGTGGCCCAGTCATGACATGATAATAATACCGGACTGCCGGGCTCGGCTCGATGGCCCGTTAGCACACATCCTTCACACCGACTTGGTTCAAGTCATATTTAAGTAGTTGAGCATTAGCGTCCAATTTATTTGACTTGTATGGTTTCTGTATTGTTTTATCTTGGCATGTTTCTCTTTTGCAGATTTCATCATTTCCACCTCAATTCATCCTGTGCCTTCCCCTTGCCGTAAACTTCACACAGAACCGCAAATGCTAATTAAAAATAAATCAACTCAGTATTTGAATGCGGTAAAGAAATCTGAATTTATTTCGCAGAAAGCATACATCTAATCAGTTCTTTTGATAAAAAATCACATATAGTTGTCCGAAACCTAAAAGTTAAGAATGTTAACATTCATTTGAGCAGCAAAATACCCCGCATTACGCGTTGCATTACAGGCCTTATCCTTCACTTCAATTCTAAGTCTTTACAGAACTATGTCTCATAATCCCTGAAGCAAACACTCAGCCATATCAATACAAATATACAAGCGTACTAGCTGGTACTGGACCAAGTGAATGCTCAAACAGATAGCATCAATCTTCACATTCACAAATTTATTATGCAGTAGTCTGATTGTAACTTCAACACCTTTCACATATTCCACTTCATGGAATGGATCACTTTGATGGTCTGCAGCTTCTTCTGAATTGCCCGCAATATCCAGGCGACGAGCTCAATGGTGTTCTTCGCTTCTCTTCAAGCATTTTAGATGCTGATACCAAGTTTCAGCATCGCGGTTAAAGGCAATTTACAGTGCAAAGTCAAATCTTGCACAGAATCATAAGAAGAAATATTACAATCCAAACGCTACTCCAACAATTGGTTGATCTCCATGAACATGTAATCGTGACAAGCCGAATACAATAGGAGGAGATTGTCATTCTTTTTTCTATTTTTTTTCTTTCTAATTTTTGGATGGGCCGTCCAATGGGCCGAATAGCTCGGCCCGGGCTTGGCACGAAAAGGAACCAGGCTGGGCCGACACGTCCCAATAAGGAGTTCGAGCCAAGATCGACAACACATGTATGGTCTTATTGTGTCGGGTCCATGCCGGACTATCAGGCCGGGTCGACAATTGCCATCCTTACTCTTAAACAACCTCCAGAGATAAACAACTCCTTTCTGAAACACCCTTGAGAGAATCCTATACAATTGAAAGTAAAAGAAACAATGTCCTATATCCTTGAAGATGAAGAGCTTGTGTGTAAATGTGGCTATGCGAATGAATTTTCAATTCTAGGTGTTACGACCTAAAGATAGCGACACCTCGACCTACCATCCAAGCTCGTCAGACACCTGTAGTGACCCTGTGCTATGAGGAATAAACACTAGAGGGGGGTGAATATTGTTTTATAGAATTAAAAAGAATTTACGCCAAATAAAACCCTAATTAACCAACAAATGCAGAATGAAAGAAGTGATCAACAACACAAGGAATAAAGCAATGCTAACATGCAATGTACCCTGGTTCGGTGTCACCCAAGTCTCTCCGACTTGTTACCGGTGCCCTAATCCAGCAACACCCGGATCCCCTCCGGATACTCTAGTAAAACCACTAGAGCTTCCTTTAGCCCACTTGCGGAAACCCCACAAGTGCAATCGACCTACAATCGATGTCAGTGTATCCCACAACTCGGGAACACGCAAAGTCCTTAATCCCACAACTTGGGACTAAGCACACTCTCACAAACCGAGAGCAAAACGAAATCTTGACTCCCACAACTTGGGATCAAGCCAATCCTCTCACCACCGTGAGTATAAAACAGTTTATATGAAGTATAGAATGAAATGTAAAACTTCTTACCACAAAATCCTATGCCTTGAGAAATACTTACCAATTTGGGGGCAAGAATGAATTTTGAGGAAGATGAGATCACCAAACCCTAGCTCCACCAAGATGAGCAGCAATAGATGGCTAGGGAGGAGTTGGTAACTTGGATTCAAGCTCTTAGCTTGAGAAGCTCACAAAGAATGAGAATCTCTCTTGAGGAATTAGGCTCAAAGAGTAAGGGAGAGATTCTTGTGAGATGAGAGAGCTTAGAAATGGAGTTGAATGGCTCTTCTCAAAGATGTGAAAATATCTCTAATTTCAGCCTTGGATCCTTAGTTTGAAGCACTCAAACTTATATAGGGAAGAGAGAAAACAGTCACAAAAATCGTGGCATTAAATGCTCCAACGGCTCTATTCTGAAGCTGCTTAATCGGTCTAAGAAGGATCATTAACCGATTAGTTTGGAAACTAGTCGGTCGGTGAACCTTCTTGGACCGACTAGAAGGAAGACATCGAAGATAGTGAATTCAAAAGATATAAGAACTAGTCGGTCTAAGAAGAAACATCAACCGACTAGTTTGACAACTAGTCGGTCGGTGAACCTTCTTGGACTGACTAATTAGTGGATAATGAAATGAAGGATAGAAGAACTAGTCGGTCTAAGAAGAAACATCAACCGACTAGTTTGACAACTAGTCGGTCGGAGAACCTTCTTGGACAGACTAATTAGTCAACAATAAAGAAGTCGAATTTCACTAGGAGAACTAGTCGGTCTGAGAAGATACACCAACCGACTAGATCGTCATTTAGTCGGTCGGTGAACCTTCTTGGACCGACTAATTGGTCAACAAATGGTCTTGAATTAATTGGGATAAGTAGTCGGTCTGAGAAGGATTTCCGACCGACTATATCGTCATCTAGTCGGTCGGTGAACCTTCTTGGACCGACTAATTGATCAACAGTGAATGGGCTGAATCAAGTAAGGATATTTAGTCAGTTCAAGAAGGATTTTCAACCGATTAGATCGTCATCTAATCGGTTGGTTCTTCTACTTGAACCAACTAAGATGCATACGAAGCCGTGAAATGAAGCGATAAGCTACGGGTAAGTTTCTAATGGCTTCTAAGGCAATCCTAGAGATAAGATATGAAAGTTATGAAGATTTCTAGGAAAGTACTACTCAAGGCTTAACATTCTACTAAACCGAAGCTAAAAGACAATAAAAGTAAACACGACAAACTGTCTTCAAAGCTTCAACATGGAGAATCCGAATCCCTTGACTTCATGAATACTCCTTGAGCTTCAACGAAGTTCCAGGCACAACGATCACGCGTTCTGAGGAAGTCTTGGGACGTCGCTTGAGATGAACAAATTACTTTGGCGACGATCTCCATAATTCTTCATGGACTTGAGTCTATTAGTTGAATGACGTGAAAATCTCCAACGTCATAGTCTTCGAAGCTTTTGACTCATCCATTCCTATCTTCTCTTTGGATTGAATCTCCATTCATTTGTTGATGCCATTGGCTTGAGGTTTGAGGTAGCCTTTGAGTTCTTCAAGCCAATGCTTCACCTTTGTTGATCTACCAAGTCCTCCACTTGAATCAACACGTGTAGTCACTTTTGATCTTCTTGAATCTAAATGGTGAATTTTTAGCTAACTGCAATCACATGAGTTAGTCACAATGATTTGTGTTTGATCATCATCAAAATCAAGGTGGAGAGTCCAATGCTCAACATTCTCCCCCTTTTTGATGATGACAAACCAAATATAAACAAAACGAATAATTGTGCATTAAATATACTTACTCCCCCTGCAATGATGCCAATCAAGTTAATATCAATAGTCAATATCATCATTCAGCAGTTAATAGTGTGTGAATCACTTGAGGTTGTGTATATATCGCTTGAATGACCAGAAATAATATGCGTACACATTACAAATCTTATAGGTGATACACATCATAAACATGAGCATGATTACCAATATATATAAAATGTAATCAACATAAACCAAGGTAATCACGAATGCTCCCCCTGAATCATATACATGAACGATCATACATAAAGTATATATGATTCAAGTTATTGTTTAACACTCAACAATTAATAAGCACATCTTGTTTATTTCTCTCCCACTTTGTCATTAACAAAAAGATATGGGGTATAGAAATAACAAATGCAACAATAGAGTGGAAAACACAAATGTATGACAATTGTAAAGATACCAATTGTAAAGTTTTCTAATGTAAAGTTACCAATTGAAAACTGGATATCAAAATAAAGATATCAATTGCAAGAGCACATATCCAACAACAACTCAACCACCCTCAATTATCACAAAGAAAATAAGCAAAAAGCATATGTGATAAGAGTTTACAATAGATACTAATTGTAAAGAGAAGTGTGATCAGTGTTAGAAAAGTTACAATGCAAAAATCATGACATCACTTGTGAAAGAAAAACAAGTGATCAAAAAAGTGTCAAATACCCAAACAAACTCAATTATCACAAAATTTATAACATTAAGCATAATGTGATAGACTGTCCTGTGATACCAATTGTATACTTGGCAAGATACATTAAGCATAATTTAGTGCATGGAAAACAATTCTATGTTTTCATACAAGCAAATCTATTTAATCAATATAATCGTCGAGCGACGAAGCAAACAAACATGACTATGGAAATTCTTAACCATGTGTACAAAGTTATGTTATAATAACACATATTTAAGTATAATGGCATAAGAAACCAATTGTAGACACACCCAGTCATCTCCAAAAGTATCTCCAGCTAAACTCCACAAAGCTTCTCCCAAAGTATGCATACCAAATCTAAGAGAAGTGTGCGATGTGGGGTGACAAGGTGATACCATGAAATGAATATCAAATATCTATATCACGCAAAAGTGTTATGCCAAAATAGAGATAGTAACATCATAAAACGTATGTCATACACAATTCTAGTACACTAGGATACTAATTGAAACAATGTTCAAAAGAACCATAGTACTAGCATGCATTCCAGAATAGATACTCATATAATGAGTCAAAGATAAGCATGGAATGCCATGAGCATAAGGAAGATAAGCACTACATCATAAGCTCAAAACAAGCATCAAGCAAGAGCAAGTAGAGATGATATCCAATATCAATAGTCTAACAATTGTAAATATGATACCAAATGTAAATATGATATGTAGAGATGATACCAATTGTAGTCTAACAAAGTATGCAAAGCAGGCAAATAATGTCAAGATCATGATATCACTTGAGAAGGAAACCAAGTGAACAAATAGAGACATGATTTCATCCTAGCTCAATTATCACAAAGGATTCAACATGAGGCATAATGTGACAAAACATCTTTTGAGCAAAGGCATGAAGATAGTCTAAGTTCAAAGTCACAAGGTAGGACATAAACAAATAGAGTTATCATAAACATCGCATGCATGCATACCAATTGTGCGAATAGAATAAAAAGACTTGTGTAAGCACAATATAATCGGAGGTAGCATCAAAGTAGTCATAGTGCATCAAGATATCTTCATGGAAGAATATCTATGACAGAATATACATATCATCAAACACAATACAAAACTTATATGATCATGTATAGCACAAGTTATCTCTAACAACTCATAACAATAGCATAAAATATGAGCATGAGATGATAGATGACATAGTGAGAAATATAGCTTGACGATCACTATCTAATGTGAATGAGTGTTATTTCACTTGTGAAAATATCATACATGAAAGATTTAGCTATAGACATGAAAGATCTCTTGAATAAAATTATAGCTAAACATCAGTCATGAAGTAATTAAAATGACAAGTAACATACATTGATCACCCCAAATCATATCAATACGTCTCATAAAGATAATCATACAAACCATAAGAAAAGTATGAGATGTGTGGTGATACAATGAACAAATACGCATAAAGATCCTAAATCATTAGTCTTATACATGGCAAGAATTATGTATAACGTGATGAAGTATAGCATGCCATAAAGAAATTGTTGAGTATTGGACTCTCCACCTTGATTTTGATGATGATCAAACACAAATCATTGTGACTAACTCTTGTGATTGCAGTTAGCTGAAAAGTCACCAATTAGATTCAAGAAGATCAAAAGTGACTACACGTGTTGATTCAAGTGGAGGACTTGGTAGATCAACAAAGGTGAAGCATTGGCTTGAAGAACTCAAAGGCTACTTCAAACCTCAAGCCAATGACATCAACAAATGAATGGAGATTCAATCCAAAGAGAAGAAAGGAATGGATGAGTCAAAAGCTTCGAAGACCATGACGTTGAAGATATTCAAGTCATTCAACTAAAAGACTCAAGTCCATGAAGAATTATGGAGATCGTCACCAAAGTAATTTGTTCATCTCAAGCGACGTCCCAAGACTTCCTCAGAACGCGTGATCGTTGTGCCTGGAGCTTTATTGAAGCTCAAGGAGTATTCATGAAGTCAAGGGATTTGGATTCTCCATGTTGAAGCTTCGAAGACGGTTCGTCATGTTATTTATATTGTCTTCTAGCTTCGGTTTAGTAGAATGTTAAGCCTTGAGTAGTACTTGCCTAGAAATCTTCATAACTTTCATATCTTATCTCTAGGATTGCCTTAGAAGCCATTAGAAACTTTCCCGTAGCCTATCGTTTCATTTCACGGCTTCATATGCATCTTAGTTGGTTCAAGAAGAAGAACCAACCGACTAGATGACGATCTAATCGGTTGGGAATCCTTCTTGAACCGACTAGATATCCTTGCTCAACTCAGCCCATTCTCTGTTGGTCAATTAGTCGGTCCGAGAAGGTTCACCGACCGACTAGATGACAATTTAGTCGGTTGGAAATCCTACTCAGACCGACTAGTTATCCTAATCAATTGAAGACAATTTGTTGACCAATTAGTCGGTCCAAGAAGGCTCACCGACCGACTAAATGACGATCTAGTCGGTTGGTGTTTCTTCTCAGACCGACTAGTTTTCCTTGTGAAATTCGACCTTTGCACTGTTGACCAGTTAGTTGGTTCAAGAAGGATGGTTAATGCATTAAATGACAATCTAGTCGGTTGATGATCCTTCTTAGACCGACTAGTTTCAAATCTAGTCGGTCCAAGAAGATTCACTGACCGACTAGTTGTCAATCTAGTCGGTTGATGATCCTTCTTAGACCGACTAGTTCTTACCCAGATTTCACCATCTTCTCTGTTAACCATCTAGTCGGTCCAAGAAGGCTCACTGACCGACTAGATGTCAATCTAGTCGGTTGATGACCCTTCTTAGACCGATTAAGCAGCTTCAGAAATAGATCCGTTGGGCATTTAATGCCACGAATTTTGTGACCGTTTTCTCTCTTCCCTATATAAGTTTGTGTGCTTCTAACCAGGGATCCAAGGCTGAAATTAGAGACATTTTCACACCTTTGAAGAGAGCCATTCAACTCCAATTCCAAGCTCTCTCATCTCACAAGAATCTCTCTCTTACTCTTTGAGCACTAATTTCTCAAGAGAGATTCTCATTCCTTGTGAGCTTCTCAAGCTAATAGCTTGAATCCAAGTCACCATCTACTCCCTAGCCATCTATTGCTGCTCATCTTGGTGGAGCTAGGGTTTGGTGATCTCATCTTCCTCAAAATCCATTCTTGCCCTAAATTGGTAAGTATTTCTCAAGGCATAGGATTTTGTGGTAAGAAGTTTTATATTTCATTCTTTATACTTCTTAATTGTTGTATACTCACGGTGGTGAGAGGATTGGCTTGATCCCAAGTTGTGGGAGTCAAGATTTAGTTTTGCACTCGGTTTGTGAGAGTTGGCTTAGTCCCAAGTTGTGGGATTAAGGACTTTGCGTGTTCCCGGGTTGTGGGATACACGGACATCGATTGTAGGTCGATTGCACTTGTTGGAGGTTTTCCACAAGTGGGCTAAAGAAAATCTCTAGCGGTTTGCTAGAGTATCCGGAGGGGATCCGGGTGTTGCTGGAGTAGGGCACCGGTAACAAGTCGGGGAGACTTGGGTAGCACCGAACCAGGGTACTTTGCTTGTTAGCATTGCTTTCTTGCTTGGGTTGTTGTTCATTTCTTATATTCCGCATTTGTTGGTTAAGTAGGGTTTTATTTGGCGTAAATTCCATATAATTCTATAAAACACTATTCACCCCCCTCTAGTGTTTGTTTCTTATAGCACATGGTCACTACAATTGGTATCAAAGCAAGGTTATAGCTATGGCAACCAACAACAACAACACACGATGCCCTCCTCTACCATATCTTCTCGGATCCAATTATCAAATTTGGTGTGTGAAGATGAAGGCTCCTATTCAATCCATCGATGAGGATTATTGGAAGCTTGTGGAGATGCCCTTTCGTGCACCTACCACTTCCGTACATGAATGGACAAATGAGCAAAGAGAATTGGTGGGGAAACATCAAGAGGTAATGGATATCTTGCTTGATTATTTAACTTATGACATTCTTATGCATGTGTCCAAGGCAACAACAGCATATCAAATATGGCACATGCTAGCGGAGCAAGAAGAGTTCACCTCGGATTGTTCTTCCTCCAATGATGAAAGAGATTCATTCATGGGCTTAATGGCACGAGAGGACGACTCGAGTGACGAATCAAGCGACTCAAGTGAAAGCGATAGCGACGATGAAGAGGTAACAACGGATGATCTTAAAATTGAACTTAAGCAATTTTTTGATAAATATCAAAAGCTTATGCATAAATATTGTGATGCTAAGAATAAAATTGCTAGTCTCCCTAACACATCTTCATGTAGCACCTCTAACAATGACACCATTGTTGAGACACTCGCTATTGAGAAAGCAAGTTTGCTTACTCAAAATGGTATGTTGAGAAATGAGGTGGAGTCCCTCAAATCTCAACTTGATCGTGTTTCCATTGTGGACAGTAACGATCTTGAGATTGAAAATCTTCAATCTCAAAACACTTGTTTGGGCATTGAGAATGAGAATCTCAAATCCCAAGTGCACGAGCTCACCACACATGCATCCATCTTGAATGCACGCACCTCCTATAGTGAAGCAACTATAGATTTAGTGAGGCCATCCTCCGGTGCATCCACGAGTGGTGTCTATAACAACTTGGATAGTTCTACTACTAAGGAAACCACCACTCCTGTTCCTCCCTCCTTTGAAAAGAAACCCACTTTGGGTGGACATCAAAGGAAGGGACATGCTTTCATGTACACCAATACACGTAGGAATGCATCCACTCCTCACATTTCTACTAATGATGGTTTCTATGTTTCACACCCATGAGCACGTGCAAACACTCATTTGAGACACTCTTATGCACGTACTCATGCTCATGCACCTTCATATGCTTATGATCACACATCACATCCACATGTGCATGCTTATTCTCATGATCATCCTCATGCATACACACCTCATATTCATCCACGTATGTATGCAACACCACACCATGGATCATATACCCATCATCATTCTTTTGCACACCACAATGTTCCTCATGCTCTTGCTAGATCTCATGCTCCTAGGCCACATGCACAACGTAGAAATCAACCTTTTGTGCATGCAATCACTAGGAAGAGGATTCCCAAATCATACACTATTTGGGGTCCTAAGAACACTAGCATTCATGATAAGGATATGTATGTGCAATCTTATATTAATGATATTATTATGAATGATGATTATGTTGGGAAATCACGGTCCTCTTGGACTTGGTTTCCGAAGGGTTAGTTTTCGTTGACCCTTCATTGCTTGGTACCATAAGTTTATATTCATTTTATGGGTACCAAAGCATTTGTGTTAAGAATTGATTTATTCTTTTGTTTGCATTTTGGCCTTACATGCTCATGTGTGATTAGAAACGTAAATTCATATTGAATTTAATTTCCATTGCATGATTATTAGTAAATCATTGTGTTTATGATTTTCATGTTTAGAATATTTAATATTTCTTCTTGCAACACATGCGTTGGCTCATATTCATATTTTGTTGCATGTGATACATGTCATGCGTTTGGATTATAATATATATATACTTATTTTTGGTACAATTGGTATATGCATGAATTTGGTTAAATATTTATTTAGTAACATAATTACATGTTTCATTAATATTGTGTATGATTACTTTAGGATATGGGTTACAATTATTTGAATTTAGTATTTTAAATTTGTTGCCTAACCCATAGGATCCAAAAAAGATTTTTGGATACCAAAATTTATGTTTTCTAGGTTCAATCCACTTTGGGATACCAACCCTACCAACTCCTTGATTAGCAAAGATTCTCACTCAAAATGGAGTTGTTGGTGCTTAAGTGATGCACCAAAGTTGGGGGAGCTTAATGTTGTAAGTATATTCTTACATTTGGTATCCATGTGTGTTGGATGCATGTAGATGTCACTTTGTGTTTGAGACTATCTCATGCATATCCCATGTTTGCATATTGTGTGTCTTGTATGTCATTCATATCTATGTATTTCATGTGTGTCAAATTCTTGACTAATGTGCATTGTGTATTCATAATTCTTACTCATATGTTTATTCGAGGATTATTTATAACATGTGGCTTAAAAATTTTCATGATAGAACTAATGCTCATTTGCATGTTTCACACACGGGACACACTTATATTTATGTTCCACTTCACAAGCGTGCATCCCAACTTCATACTAATGCCACCACCTCTTCTTAAGAGTCCCAAATCACTATCTTTTGGATTCCTAAGATTGTTTCTAGGCACGATATGAACACACATATAGAATCGTATATTAAGAATGACATATTCTCATGCGACTATATATGAAAATCAAACTCTAATCTTTATTTGATTTACACCTTGCTTACTCACTCATATTACACTTCATGCTTGGGTACCATGCTTGTATGATTACTTTTTGTACCCATATATATATGTGAGTTCGTCCCTTACTCCCAAGTTTGCATTGTTGTATGATTTTGTGGGAGTATGACTTGTTTTGATTGCTATCATGTTATGTTCATCTATATGTCATTGCATTTCATTCATATTATGTTGTGCATATAGATTAGTTGATTTCTCTAACCCTTGGTGATATATTATCAATTTGCACATTCCTATCTTGTTGATATGCCAAAGGAAAGAGAAATTTGGTTATGAAAATTAATACTTTATGCATTTCATGCACACTCTTTATGGTATTACTTTTCATGTCTTCCTTCAATATGTGTTGTGCCGTGAATGTTTATTTTGTGCACATATACATATTAAACGAGGAATCTTTCTTGCACACACTATTGTATTAGATGTGTGTATTCATAAGAATGTATTGTGATTAAATCATATTCATAGGAATTATTAATCTAGGTGCTTCCAATTTCTAATGATTGAGAATTGTTAATTCCTTATATGTATGATTTTCGTGATTATAATAACTCATATTAATGCATGTCATGCATTTCTATTGATGAGTGTTATTTACAATTGGTAAATGATTGGTTATTGGACTACTTGATTTTGTTCATTAACCTATTGGATCCAAAAAGTTTTTGGATACCACCAATTGTTGAATTGACAGATTGTTGTGCAAGATGCCTACCCTACACATTCCTTGGTTTACAAATGACGGATCAATTCAAAGGAAAGGATGGTGCATTGGAGATGCATACATATAGGGAGAGCTAAATGGTTGTAAGTATGTGTTTTGCACAATTGGTATTTTAATATATTGGTTTTGACTACCATGTTTTCAATTGGTAGTTTAATATATTCGATTTGTGTAATATAGCATACTTCTTCATTAGCTCATTCTTGTCACACCCTCATGAAGATTGTGTGTTTATGTGACTACCTTGTTAATGAATTGGTTAGTTGTTTATTGATATTCATATCTTTGAAACACGTTGTCATTACACATCGCATTCCTCACATGCATGCTTCTTTGTGAAGATTGTTAAATATTATGGATATGATAACTGATGTGTATGAGATGCTTGTTTGTTTATTAGATTATTTTAAGTATGTTGATCTAAGATTCATTGCTACTTTGATTCTACAACTTGTACCTAATTCTCATTGATGTCTATATTCATGGATTATTTAGACCATATCATGATCTGTCATACCATTCTAGTAGAATCTTTCATTTCTTTATGGCATGATATACTTCATCACGTTATACATAATTCATGCCATGTATAAGATTAATCAATTAGGATCTTTATGCATATTTGTTCATTGTATCACCTCACATCTCATACTTTTCTTATAGTTTATATGATTATCTTTATGAGATGTATTGATATGATTTGGGGTGATTAATGTATGTTACTTGTCATTTTAATTACTTCATGACTGATGTTTAGCTATAATATTATTCAAGAGATCTTTCATGTCTATAGCTAAATCTCTCATGTATGATATTTACACAAGTAACATAACATTCATTCATATTAGCTAGTGATCTTCAAGCTATATTTCTCACTTTGTCATCCCTCATCTCATGCTCATATTTTATGCTATTTTTGATGAGATGTTAGAGATAACTTGTGCTATACACGATCACATAAGCTTTATATTGTGTTTGATGATATGTATATTCTGTCATAGATATTCTTCCATGAATATATCTTGATGCATTATGACTTCTTTGATGCCACATCCGATTATATTGTGCTTACACAAGTTTTTATTCTATTCGTACAATTGGTATGCATACATGCGATGTTCATGATAATTTTATTCGTTTATGTCCTACCTTGTGACTTTGATAGTAGACTATCTTCATGCCTTTGCTCAAAAGATGTTTTGTCACATTATGCCTCATGTTGAATCTTTTGTGATAATTGAGCTAGGATGAGATCTTGTCTCTATTTGTTCACTTGGTTTCCTTCTCAAGTGATATCATGATCTTGACATTAAATTGCCATGCTTTGCATACTTTGTTAGACTATGATTGGTTTCATCTCTACATATCATATTTACATTTGGTATCATATGTACTATTGTTAGACTATTGATATTGGATATCATCCTTACATGCTCATGGTATTCCATGCTTATCTTTGACTCATTATGTGAGTATCTATTCTGGAATGCATGCTTGTACTATGGTTCTTTTTGAACATTGCTTCAATTAGTTTCCTAGGGTGCTAGAATTGTGTATGCCATACGTTTCATGATGTTACTATCTCTATTTTGGCATAACACTTTTGCGTGATATAGATATTCGATATTCATTTTCATTGTATCACCTTGTCACCCCACCTCGCACACTTCACTTATATCTGGTATGCTTACTTTTGGAGATGCTTTGTGGAGTGTAGCTGTGATAGTTTTTGAAGATGATTTGGTATGCCTACGATTGTTATCACATGCCATTATATCACTTTGTAATGCCTACTTAATTTGTGTTATTATATTATAATATAACTTTGTACATATGGTTAAGAATTTCTATAGTAACCATGTGTATAAAAACATTTGATTAAATTGAGGGTGATTACAATTGGTATTGATTATATTGATCACAATGTGTATGAAAACATGTTTGTTTACTTCGTCGCTCGACGATTATATTGATTAAATAGACATGCTTGTATGAAAACATAGAATTGTTTTCCATGCACTAAATTATGCTTAATATATCTTGTCAAGTATACTATTGGTTTCTCAGGACAATCTATCACATTGTGCTTAATGTTGTAAATTTTGTGATAATTGAATCCGTTTGGGTATTTGACACTATTTGACCACTTGTTTTTTCTTTCTCAAGTGATGTCATGATTTTTTGCATTGTCACTTTTCTAACACTGCTCATACTACTCTTTACAATTAGTATCTATTGTAATCTTTTATCGCATATGCTTATTGCTTATCTTTTTGTGATAATTGAAGGTAGTTGAGTTGTTGTTGGATATGTGCTCTTGCAATTGATATCTTTATTTCGATATCTTGTTTTCTATTGGTAACTTTACATTAGAGAACTTTACAATTGGTAACTTTACAATTGTTATACATTTATGTTTTCCACTCTATTATTGCATTTGTTGTTTCTATACCCCCACATCTTTTTGTTAATGACAAAGGGGGAGAGAAATAAACAAGATGTGCTTATTAATTGTTGAGTGTTAAATAATAACTTGAATCATATAGACTTTATGTATGATCATTCATGTATATGATTCAGGGGGAGCATTGGTGATTACCTTGGTTTATATTGATTACATTATATATATGTTGGTAATCATGCTCATGTTTATGATGTGTATCACCTATATGATATATGATTCAGGGGGAGCATTGGTGATTACCTTGGTTTATATTGATTACATTATATATATGTTGGTAATCATGCTCATGTTTATGATGTGTATCACCTATATGATTTGTATTGTGTACACATATTATTTCTGCTCATTCATGCGATATATACACAACCTCATGTGATACACACACTATTAACTGCTAAATGATGCTATTGATTATTGATATTAACTTGATTGGCATCATTGCAGGGGGGAGTAAGTATATTTAATGCACAATTATTTGTTTTGTTTATATTTGGTTTGTCATCATCAAAAAGGGGGAGAATGTTGAGTATTGGACTCTCCACCTTGATTTTGATGATGATCAAACACAAATCATTGTGACTAACTCTTATGATTGCAGTTAGCTGAAAAGTCACCAATTAGATTCAAGAAGATCAAAAGTGACTACACGTGTTGATTCAAGTGGAGGACTTGGTAGATCAACAAAGGTGAAGCATTGGCTTGAAGAACTCAAAGGCTACTTCAAACCTCAAGCCAATGGCATCAACAAATGAATGGAGATTCAATCTAAAGAGAAGAAAGGAATGGATGAGTCAAAAGCTTCGAAGACCATGACGTTGAAGATATTCAAGTCATTCAACTAAAAGACTCAAGTCCATGAAGAATTATGAAGATCGTCGCCAAAGTAATTTGTTCATCTCAAGCGATGTCCCAAGACTTCCTCAGAACGCGTGATCGTTGTGCCTGGAGCTTTGTTGAAGCTCAAGGAGTATTCATGAAGTCAAGGGATTTGGATTCTCCATGTTGAAGCTTCGAAGACGGTTCGTCATGTTATTTATATTGTCTTCTAGCTTCGGTTTAGTAGAATGTTAAGCCTTGAGTAGTACTTGCCTAGAAATCTTCATAACTTTCATATCTTATCTCTAGGATTGCCTTAGAAGCCATTAGAAACTTTACCGTAGCCTATCGTTTCATTTCACGGCTTCATATGCATCTTAGTTGGTTCAAGAAGAAGAACCAACTGACTAGATGCCGATCTAATCGGTTGGGAATCCTTCTTGAACCAACTAGATATCCTTGCTCAACTCAGCCCATTCCCTGTTGGTCAATTAGTCGGTCCGAGAAGGTTCACTGACCGACTAGATGACGATTTAGTCGGTTGGAAATCCTACTCAGACCGACTAGTTATCCTAATCAATTGAAGACAATTTATTGACCAATTAGTCGGTCCAAGAAGGCTCACCGACCGACTAAATGACGATCTAGTCGGTTGGTGTTTCTTCTCAGACCGACTAGTTTTCCTTGTGAAATTCGACCTTTGCACTGTTGACCAGTTAGTTGGTTCAAGAAGGATGGTTAATGCATTAAATGACAATCTAGTCGGTTGATGATCCTTCTTAGACCGACTAGTTTCAAATCTAGTCGGTCCAAGAAGATTCACTGACCGACTAGTTGTCAATCTAGTCGGTTGATGATCCTTCTTAGACCGACTAGTTCTTACCCAGATTTCACCATCTTCTCTGTTAACCATCTAGTCGGTCCAAGAAGGCTCACTGACCGACTAGTTATCAATCTAGTCGGTTGATGACCCTTCTTAGACCGATTAAGCAGCTTCAGAAATAGATCCGTTGGGCATTTAATGCCACGAATTTTGTGACCGTTTTCTCTCTTCCCTATATAAGTTTGTGTGCTTCTAACCAGGGATCCAAGGCTGAAATTAGAGACATTTTCACACCTTTGAAGAGAGCCATTCAACTCCAATTCCAAGCTCTCTCATCTCACAAGAATCTCTCTCTTACTCTTTGAGCACTAATTTCTCAAGAGAGATTCTCATTCCTTGTGAGCTTCTCAAGCTAATAGCTTGAATCCAAGTCACCATCTACTCCCTAGCCATCTATTGCTGCTCATCTTGGTGGAGCTAGGGTTTGGTGATCTCATCTTCCTCAAAATCCATTCTTGCCCTAAATTGGTAAGTATTTCTCAAGGCATAGGATTTTGTGGTAAGAAGTTTTATATTTCATTTTTATACTTCTTAATTGTTGTATACTCACGGTGGTGAGAGGATTGGCTTGATCCCAAGTTGTGGGAGTCAAGATTTAGTTTTGCTCTCGGTTTGTGAGAGTTGGCTTAGTCCCAAGTTGTGGGATTAAGGACTTTGCGTGTTCCCGGGTTGTGGGATACACAGACATCGATTGTAGGTCGATTGCACTTGTTGGTGGTTTTCTACAAGTGGGCTAAAGGAAATCTCTAGCGGTTTGCTAGAGTATCCGGAGGGGATCCGGGTGTTGCTGGAGTGGGCACCGGTAACAAGTCGGGGAGACTTGGGTGGCACCGAACCAGGGTACTTTGCTTGTTAGCATTGCTTTCTTGCTTGGGTTGTTGTTCATTTCTTATATTCCGCATTTGTTGGTTAAGTAGGGTTTTATTTGGCGTAAATTCCTTATAATTCCATAAAACACTATTCACCCCCCTCTAGTGTTTGTTTCTCATAGCACGTGGTCACTACAGAAATGAATGATTCTACTAGAATGGTATGACAAATCATGATATGGTCTAAATAATCCATGAACATATTCATCTTTGTGAATTAGGCACAAATGGTAGAATCAAAGCAACAATGAATCTTAAATGAAAGAATTGAAAAAATTTCAATGAAGGTTAAGATCAATATACTTAATACAATCTAATAAACAAGCAAGCATGTCATACACATCGGTTATCATATCCATAACATATAGCAATCTTCACACAGAAGCATGCATGTGAGGAATGCGTGTGTAATGACAACGTGTTCCAAAGATATGAACATCAATAAACAACTAACCAATTCATTATATGAATGTTATAGCTACCATGGTACATGAGTCCTAATAAGACATATATGACATACATGAACAAGGTAGTCACATAAAAAAATAATCTTCATGAGGGTGTGACAAGAATGAGCCAATGAAGAAGTATGCTATATTACACAAATCGAATATATTAAAATACCAATTGTAAACATGGTAGTCAAAACCAATATATTACAATACCAATTGTACAAAACACATACTTACAACCATTTAGCTCTCCCTATATGTGTGCATCTCCAATGCACCATCCTTTCCTTTGAATTGATCCATCATTTGTAAACCAAGGAGTGTGTAGGGTAGGCATCTTGCACAACAATCTGACAATTCAACAATTGGTGGTATCCAAAAACTTTTTGGATCCAATAGGTTAAAGAACAAAATCAAATAGTCCAATAACCAATCATTTACCAATTGTAAATCACACTCATCAATAGAAATGCATGACACACATTAATAGGAGTGATTATAATCATGAAAATCATACATATCAGGAATTACTAATTCTCAACCATTAGAAATTAGATACACCTATACTAATAATTCCTATGCATATGATTTAGTCAAAATACATTATACAAGCAATCATCATTATGAATATACACATCTAATACAATAGTGTGTGCAAGAAGGATTCCTCGTTCAATATGCATAAGTGCACAAAATAAACATTCACGGCACAACACATATTGAAGGAAGACATGAAAAGTAATACCACAAGGAGTGTGCATGAAAAGCATAAAGTGTTAATTTTCAAAACCAAATTTCTCTTTTTCTTTGGCATATCAACAAGATAGGAAGGTGAAAATTGATAATAAATCACCAAGGGTAGAGAAATCAACCAATCTATATGCACAACATAATATGAATGAAATGCAATAACATATAGAAGAACATAACTTGATAGCAATCGAACTGTCATACTCCCACACAATCATACAAACTATGCAAACATGGGAGTAGTGGACGAACTCACATATATATATGTGTACAAAAAGTAATCATACAAGCATGGTATCCAAGCAATGAAGTGCAAAATGAGTGAGTAAGCAAGGTGGAAATCAAATAAAGACTGAGTTTGATTTTTATTTATAGTCGCATGAGAATATATCAATCCTAATATACGATTCTATATGTGTGTTCATACCATGCCTAGAAACAATCTTAGGAATCCAAAAGATAGTGATTTGAGATTCTTAAGAGGTTGTAGAGGCATAAGTAGGAAGTTGGGATGCACGCTTGTGAAGTGAAACATAAATATAAGCGTGTCCCGTAAGTGAAACATGCAAATGTGCATTAGTTCTAACATGAAATTTTTTAAGCCACATGTTATAAATAATCCTCGAATAAACATATGAGTAAGGATTATGAATACACAATGCACATCAGTCAAGAATTTGACACACGTGAAATACATAGACATGAATGACATACAAGACACACAATATACAAACATATGATATGCATGAGATAGTCTCAAACACAAAGTGACATCTACATGCATCCAACACACATGGATACCAAATGTAAGAATATACTTACAACATTAAGCTCCCCCCTACTTCGGTGCATCACTTAAGCACCATCAACTCCATTTGAATGAAAGTCTTTGCAAATCAAGGAGTTGGTAGAGTTGGTATCCCAATGTGGATTGAACATCGATAACATAATTTTGGTATCCAAAAACCTTTTTGGATCCTATAGGTTAGTCAACAAGTTTAACAAACTAAATTCAAATTATTGTAACCGATATCTTAATGTACTCATACACAATATTAATGAAACATGTAATCATGTTACTAGATAAATATATAGCAATATACATGCAAGTACCAAAAGTACCAAAAGTAAGTCTATATATTATAATCCAAACGCATGACATGAATCACATGCAACAAAACATGAATATGAGCCAACGCATGTGTTGCAACAAGAAATATTAAATATTTTAGACATGAAAATCACAAACACAATGATTTACTAATAAACATGCAATAGAAATCAAATTCAATATGAATTTAAGTTTCTAACAAACATGAGCATATAAGACCAAAATGCAAACAAAAGAGTAAACCAATTCTAAACACAAATGCTTTGGTACCCATAAAATGAATATAAACTTATGGTACCAAGCAAAGAAGGGTCAACGGAAACTAACCCTTCGGAAACCAAGTCCAAGAGGACCGTGATTTCCCAACATAATCATCATTCAAAATAATATCATGAATATAAGATTGCATATACATATCCTTAGCATGATTACTAGTGTTCTTAGGACCCCACATAGTGTATGATTTGGGAATCCTCTTCCTAGTGGTTGCATGCACAAAAGGTTGATCTCTACGTGGTGCATGTGGCCTAGGAACATGCGATCTAGCAAGAGCATGAGGAACATTGTGTTGTGCTAAAGCATGATGATGGTCATATGGTCCATGATGTGGTGTTGCATACATACGTGGATGAATATGAGATGTGTATGCATGAGGATGATCATGAGAATAAGCATGCACAAGTGGATGTGATGTGTGATCATAAGCATGTGAAGGTGCATGAGCATGAGTACGTGCATGAGAGTGTCTCAAATGAGTGTTTGCACGTGCTCGTGAGTGTGGAATATAAAAACCATCATTTGTGTGAACATGTGGAGTAGGAGGTGTGTTCCTACGTGGCATAGTATTGGTGTACATGAATGCATGGCCCTTCCTTAGAGGTCCACCCAAAGTGGGTTTCTTTTCAAAGGAGGGAGGAATAAGAGCGGTGGTTTCCTTAGTAGTAGAACTACACAAGTTGTTATAGACACCACTCGTGGATGCACCGGAGGATGGCCTCACAAAATCTATAGTTACTTCACTATAGGAGGTGCGTGCATTGGATGCACTTGCCTTAGAATAACCAAGGCCAACATGATGGTTTGCCGGTAGTTGATTCTTTAGAAAATCATCCAAATTGTCCTTTCCCTTATTGAATCTCTCAACAATGGAGGACATGAGCTCATATTTCTTCGAAATTGAAGAAATAGTGGCATCCAAGGTGGATGCACGTGTGGTGAGCTCGTGCACTTTGGATTTGAGATCATCATTCTCAATTCCCAAACAAGTGTTTTGAGATTGAAGATTTTCAATCTCAAGATCGTTACTATCCATAATAGAAACACGATCAAGTTGAGATTTGAGGGATTCCACCTCATTTCTCAACATGCCATTTTGAGTAAGCAAACTTTCTTTCTCAATAGCGAGTGTCTCAACAATGGTGTCATTGTTATAGGTGCTACATGTAGATGTGTTAGTGAGACTAGCAATCTTATCTTTAGCATCACAATATTTATGCATAAGCTTTTGATATTTATCAAATAATTGCTTAAGTTCAATTTTAAGCTCATCCGTTTTACCTCTTCATCGTCGCTATCGCTTTCACTTGAATCGCTTCATTCGTCACTAGAGTCGTCCTCTCATGCCATCAAACCCATGAATGAATCTCTTTCATCATTGGAGGAAGAACACTCCGAGGTGGACTCTTCTTGCTCCGCTAGCATGTGCCATATTTGATATGCCGTTGTTGCCTTGGACACACGCATAAGAATGTCATAAGTTAAAAAATCAAGCAAGATATTCATTACCTCTTAATGTTTCTTCACCAATTCTTTTTGCTCATTAGTCCACTTATGTACGGAAGTGGTAGGTGCGCGAAAGGGCTTCTCCACAGGCTTCCAATAATCCTTATCGATGGATTGAATATAGGCCTTCATCTTCACACACCAAATTTGATAATTAGGCCCAAGGAGACATGGTGGAAAAGGGCTTCGTGTGTTGTTATTGTTGGTTGCCATAGCTATAACCTCGCTCTGATACCAATTGTAGTGACCCTGTGCTATGAGGAATAAACACTAGAGAGGGGGGGGGGGGGTGAATAGTGTTTTATAGAATTAAAAGGAATTTACGCCAAATAAAACCCTAATTAACCAACAAATGCGGAATGAAAGAAGTGATCAACAACACAATGAATAATGCAATGCTAACATGCAATGTACCCTGGTTCGGTGCCACCTAAGTCTCCCCGACTTGTTACCGGTGCCCTAATCCAGCAACACCTGGATCCCCTCCGAATACTCTAGTAAAACCACTAGAGCTTCCTTTAGCCCACTTGCGGAAACCCCACAAGTGCAATCGACCTACAATCGATGTCCGTGTATCCCACAACTCGGGAACACGCAAAGTCCTTAATCCCACAACTTGGGACTAAGCGTACTCTCACAAACCGAGAGCAAAACGAAATCTTGACTCCCACAACTTGGGATCAAGCCAATCCTCTCACCACCGTGAGTATACAACAGTTTATATGAAGTATAGAATGAAATGTAAAACTGCTTACCACAAAATCCTATGCCTTGAGAAATACTTACCAATTTGGGGGCAAGAATGGATTTTGAGGAAGATGAGATCATCAAACCCTAGCTCCACCAAGATGAGCAGCAATAAATGGCTAGGGAGGAGTTGGTGACTTGGATTCAAGCTCTTAGCTTAAGAAGCTCACAAAGAATGAGAATCTCTATTGAGGAATTAGGCTCAAAGAGTAAGGGAGAGTTTCTTGTGAGATGAGAGAGCTTAGAAATGGAGTTGAATGGCTCTTCTCAAAGATGTTTAAATGTCTCTAATTTCAGCCTTGGATCCCTGGTTTGAAGCACTCAAACTTATATAGGGAAGAGAGAAAACGGTCACAAAAATCGTGGCATTAAATGCTCCAACGGCTCTATTCTGAAGCTGCTTAATCGGTCTAAGAAGGATCACTGACCGATTAGTTTGGAAACTAGTCGGTCGGTGAACCTTCTTGGACCGACTAGAAGGAAGACAACGAAGATAGTGAATTCAAAAGATATAAGAACTAGTCGGTCTAAGAAGAAACATCAACCAACTAGTTTGACAACTAGTCGGTCGGTGAACCTTCTTGGACCGACTAATTAGTCGATAGTGAAATCAAGGATATGAAGAACTAGTCGGTCTAAGAAGAAACATCAACCGACTAGTTTGACAAGTAGTCGGTCGGAGAACCTTCTTGGACCGACTAATTAGTCAACAGTAAAGAAGTCGAATTTCACTAGGAGAACTAGTCGGTCTGAGAAGATACACCAATCGACTAGATCGTCATTTAGTCGGTCGGTGAACCTTCTTGGACCGACTAATTGGTCAACAAATGGTCTTGAATTAATTGGGATAACTGGTTGGTCTGAGAAGGATTTCCAACCGACTAGATCGTCATCTAGTCGGTCGGTGAACCTTCTTGGACCGACTAATTGATCAACAGTGAATGGGCTGAATCAAGCAAGGATATTTAGTCGGTTCAAGAAGGATTTCCAACCGATTAGATCATCATCTAGTCGGTTGGTTCTTCTACTTGAACCAACTAAGATGCATATGAAGCCGTGAAATGAAGCGATAAGCTACGGGAAAGTTTCTAATGGCTTCTAAGGCAATCCTAGAGATAAGATATGAAAGTTATGAAGATTTCTAGGCAAGTACTACTCAAGGCTTAACATTCTACTAAACCGAAGCTAGAAGACAATAAAAGTAAACACGACAAACCGTCTTCAAAGCTTCAACATCGAGAATCTGAATCCCTTGACTTCATGAATACTCCTTGAGCTTCAACGAAGCTCCAGGCACAACGATCACGCGTTCTGAGGAAGTCTTGGGACGTCGCTTGAGATGAACAAATTACTTTGGCGACGATCTCCATAATTCTTCATGGACTTGAGTCTATTAGTTGAATGACGTGAAAATCTCCAACGTCATAGTCTTCGAAGCTTTTGACTCATCCATTCCTATCTTCTCTTTGGATTGAATCTCCATTCATTTGTTGATGTCATTGGCTTGAGGTTTGAGGTAGCCTTTGAGTTCTTCAAGCCAATGCTTCACCTTTGTTGATCTACCAAGTCCTCCACTTGAATCAACACGTGTAGCACTTTTGATCTTCTTGAATCTAAATGGTGACTTTTTAGCTAACTGCAATCACAAGAGTTAGTCACAATGATTTGTGTTTGATCATCATCAAAATCAAGGTGGAGAGTCCAATACTCAACAACACCCTGCTCGCCACTCCTTCACAAAAGCCACCTCTACTGACAGGAGGATGCTCCTCAACCCAACCTTACTGGTTGATCGCTTGTTCCCCCCTTCGCCCGCTCATCGACCATCAGGCCTGAAGCCCGCCTCAACTAGCGGGAATGGCACGCTTAGCCTCGAACCTCGCTAGTTGGGCACCCGCTTCCTTCCAAGTTTGCTTGGCATACAAACAGGTCGCCCGTCATCTATCGAAAGCGACCAAGTGACTCGTATGCGGCCTCGTCCCTCGGATGCGCCTCGACGACCCTTTAGCACATCGGACACGACAAACAACCTTGTACAAGAACGCCATTGACACTTCTGCCGCTCGACATTGTGACAAAGCGACCCTTAGCCGCTGCGCCCCCTGACCGTTCGGTGCTTTCGGCTCTGACACTCTGACAGAGCGCCCCTGGCCGTTGCACCGTCTGACAAAAGTATGGCTGACACGTATAGCTCTGACATCCTCGGCCGAACCTTCCGCAGTCAGCCGTTGCACCGTCTGACAAAAGTATGGCTGACACGCACAGCTCTGACATCCTCGGCAGAACCTTCCGCAGTCTGACACGCCAGCTCAGCTTGCCAGGTCAGCCCTACCTAACCGCCTCAATCAGGTATAAATACCCCTCCACCTCCATCGAGTGGGAGGTTGGCTAATTAATTCTCATATTGATCACTCACACACAAGAGCAAAGGTCCTCCACATCTTTGGTCTTCCACTATAGCTCACCACGTTAGGTCGACTCACTTTTAGTCCAACCTACGTTCTAGCCCCCGTCTCTAAGCCCTAATTGTAACTTAGACATTGGAGAGGCTAAGGGTTGGATCCCAACCCGGCCTTTCTGACGGGCTGCTCAGTGTGCAGGGGAGCTCGACCTAGCAGCAAGCAATCAGCATTCAACTTGAGGTGCGTGGCAGACTAGCGGCATACTCGCAGGATTCGACCCAGAGATCGATCTTCGTTGCGCTCCAAGCCTCGTCATCCCACTCATCACATGTAAGACACCCCACCTAATCCCTATCCAACTTGTAATCACCGTGCCCTTGGTTTCCCATTAAACAAATTCATTATTTGCGGATCTTACCCCGCAACAATAGGGATTTCGAAGTGGAGAATAGAAAAATCTAGACATTTTCTTCTAGCTCAAAGAAGATGAAAAAAGCTTGATGGGTGTTTATTTGATATCGAAATCTTTCTTTTCACAAAATAGATTAAAAATTATTAAATCTTAATTAAAATAATTTTGAGGTTTTCCCCATTTATAGAGGTGAAAAATCGACAAGGAAAATGTCTAAATTATCATTTACAATGGCTAGTGTTAGTGCACGGGTACGGATCCTGCTGGAGTATCTGCGTACCCGACCCATTTGGCACCCGCAACTCGATACCCATCGCTCAAAGAGGGGTGTTGCCGAGTCAGACGAACAGATCGTTATGCTATTATTTAGGGAATGGTTAATGGGGTCGAGTAAATGTGCAACCGTTATCTCGAATCCTGGAGGAGATCGTGCCCGAATCAATGAGGGACAATTATGTACAATCAAAGAGGAACAACCTATAAATGGACGAAAGAACAAAGGTAAAGGGGTTCTCAATTTAAGGTATGGGATCTAAGACATAGAACTCTACTTTTTCAGCTGATATTCTTACACTTAGAACTTGCTCCGCCAGACCTGAGATGAACCTCCGTGGGTTGATCTCAGCTACACCAAGCTCACTCTCTTCCTTAAGTTTCCATACTAACTTAAGCATGTGAGGGGATTTGGGTCGGATCCCAAATCCGACCGCCTTAACTTGTCTCTATGGTATAGATCGATGAGTCTCCATCTCCTGCCAGGATCGTTCCCGAAATTTCCAACCTCGAACGATCAACATACAAGCTGATCGAGGGTCGAGCACCACATCCTCATCTACCTCCATCACTCGACCCAGGTTATTCCAACCTAGGGTCCCACCTCATCTGTTGACGAGGCTCCGACTTAGCACCAAGTGTCTATGTCAGCTTGACAACTGTCTCGGTCAATTTTGGCCTTAACAGTTTGGCGCCGTCTGTGGGAAACCACGAGTCGACATCCCGATTGACAAACCTCTCGACCATGTCGACTCACCCATCAACACCCTCCAGGGATGCCTTAACACCTCCCAGCATCGACCTCATCAACATGATAATGGGATGTCCACCGCACCCGGAGCTGTCAACCTCTCTCCAAAGCTCCTACGCCGGAAGGTTGATGATAGTATCTGTGGGGTGAAAACGTCCCAGAGATTCCACACATCCTATCTCCTTCTCAGATGAAGATCTGGAGGGTGTGGAACTGCTGCATGATTATGTCTTCATTATCACGACCACCATCAACAAGATTTCCGTAAAAAGGTTACTTGTCGACACCGAAAGCTCGTGCAATATACTCTTCTTCACTACGTTGGAGAGGATGAGGTTATCATCCACGGAGTTTACGCCCTGTTCAGGGCCCCTGGTGGGATTCACCAGACACTCCGACCCAATAGCAGGCATCCTCACCCTATCGATGACCCTCGGCACGTATCCTCGACAAATCACTCGCTTGACCAGTTTCATGGTAGTGAAGATCAACTCGGCGTACAACGGGGTCATCGGGAGACCACAATTGAACTCTATAGAAGAAGTGGTCTCAACTTTCCATCAAATGATCAAATTCCAGACCCCCCGAGGGAGTCGGAAAGGCAAGAGGGAATCAGAAGCAAACGTGGTCGTGTTATACATTGTCCACCACTTTGAGGAGGATTGGGCAGGTAGACCCAGTCGATCTCAGAGGCAAAGATCGACGATCCATGGCAATCGAAGAGACGGAGAACATCCGGATCACCGAAGAGGAAGGGAAAACTGTCTGTATTGGATCAATGCTCCCCCTTGACTTAAGGGAACAATTGATCGCTCTTTTGAAAGAGCACGTAGACATTTTCGCCTGATCCCTGAAGGATATACCCGGCATCAACCCCGAGGTGGCATGCTACAAACTGGAAGTTGAACCGACTTCTAGGCCCCTGAAGCAAAAGAAGAGAAATATGTGAGGAGAAAAGATGAAGGCTGCAATCGAGGAAGTGGATCGACTTCTAGAAGCAGGCTTCATTCGAGAAGTCAGATATCTAGACTAGCTCTCGAATATCATGATGGTGAAGAAGGCGAACGGCAAATGGCGGATGTACATCGACTTCACCGATCTTAACAAAGCGTGCCCAAAGGATAGTTACCCCCTGCCACGAATCAACCATCTGGTCGACAGTGCTTCAGGCTACGAACTCAGCTTCATGGACGCATTCTCAGGATATAACCAGATCCAGATGGCACCGAAAGACGAAGAGAAGACTTCCTTCATCACTGATCGAGGTATTTTCTATTACACCAAAATACCCTTTGGTTTGAAGAATGCAGAGGCCACGTACCAACGCATGATGAACGGAGTCTTCGAGGCTCAAATTGGTCGAAACCTAGAAGTCTACGTCGACGACATGTTGGTCAAGTCAAAGAAGCCAATGCATCACATTGCAGATCTCCGAGAGATATTTGCACAGATTTGTCGATACAACTGGCTGGACCCTGCCAAATGTACATTCAGTGTTCGGTTGGGGAAGTTCATCGGTTTCATGCTGACGAATCGAGGGATTGAGGCCAACCCCGACAAGATCATTGCAATCATTACGATGAAGGAGCATTCGACCCTCAGAGAACTCCAAAGACTGAGCGGGAGAATAGTTGCTCTGGGCCGATTCTTGTCTAAATCAGCCGAGAGGTCGTTACCTTTCTTCAAAGTGCTGAGGAAGGCGATAGCCTCCACATCAAGTGGCAAGAGAGTTATGAAGTGTGACGCAGACGGCAAGAAAGCTTTCTCCGAGTTAAAGGAGTACCTTTGTAGCCTACCACTCCTGACCAAGCCAGATAAATATGACCAACTCATCATCTATCTAGCCGCTACCATGGAGGCCGTAGGCTCGGTACTCGTCAAAGAAGACTCTGGAATACAACGGCCCATCTACTATGTCAGTCAGATTCTCCAAGGCACGGAAATAAACTACTCGAGGATAGAGAAGATGGATTTCGTGCTGATCCAATCTGCGAGGAGGTTGCGACCCTACTTCCAAGCACACAACATCGTCGTCCTCATCGACACTCCTTTGGAGCAAACCTTAAAGAGGATAGATCATTCAGGGAGAATGACAAAATAGGGAGTCGAGCTGAGCGAGTTCGACATCCAATTCAAGCCGAGGACCGCCATCAAAGGGCAGGCTCTCGTCGACTTCATTGTCAAGTTCACTTACGACGAAGGCCCAAAGGAAGAGGTATGTGTTACTAATGTACTACCTGAGGCTACCCCTCACCCTCGGCAGTTATAAATTCACCAAATGATACAATTGAAGACGAGGAAACCTGGATCATACAAGTTGATGGTTCGGCCACTCAAGCCGGGAGCGGGGCAAGAATAATTGTCCAAACATCAGCGGGAAATATATTCGAGTATGCTATCTGCTTTGACTTCCAAACCACAAATAATGGTACCGAGTACGAAGTTCGGCCATCAACGGACTCTGATTGGCTCAAGCCCTCGGAGCAAAAGTGGTCCAGCTACTTAACGATTCCAGCCTCGTAGTCCACCAACTAAACGGAACCTTTGAGGCCTGTCAAGACTCAATGTAGAGATACATGCAAGTTGCTAAATCGGAGCTTGCCAAATTCAGACGCATGGAAATCCATCATGTACCAAGGTCAAAGAATCTTCGATCCGACGACCTATCGAAGCTTGCATCTTCCTCCCCGTGGGGCTCGATTGGACAGTGTATGTATAACATCTAACACACCCCAGCGGGTCGGAGCAGGAGCTGCTAAGCCTCGACCAAGGAATCACTTGGATGGATCTCATAATCTGTTACCTGAAATCAGGAGAGAAGCCAACCAACCCAGTGGAGGCACGGAAGCTAGAACGGAAGGCATACCAATTCGTCCTACTTGATGGTTCATTGTACAAAAGGCGATGGACCAGGTATGGCATTTTTCGCTACATCAAATGTTTAGCCCCGCAGGAAGCGCATTATGTGATCCAAAAGATCTATGAGGAAGATTGCGTGGACCATTGCAGGGGAAAAGCCATAGCTTTGAAGGCCGTGAGACAATGCTATTTTTGGCCAACGATGTTCAAGGATGCCGTCGAGTACGTACGAAGGTGCTCGACTTGCCAAAAATTCTCAAGGATCAGCTCGGCCCCACTAACTGATCTGATCCCTATCATCAGTCAAGTTCCTTTCGCCAAGTGGGGATTGGACCTCCTTGGTCCATTCAAACAAGAGAGTGGGCAACAGAAGTATCTAATAGTTGTAATGCCCTACAAGCTACTGCACAAGTACTAGAGGGGGGGTGAATAGTACTTTAAAAATAACAAGGAGTATAATTCCAAATTATAGTGCAAACAACTACCAAAACAATTTGCGGAAGCTTAAATTGAATGACAACAACAAAATTAACAATGCTAACAAGAGATGTTAATGGGTTCGGATCCACCCAAGTCTCCCCGACTTGTTCCCGGTGATCCTACGTCCCAACCACCCGGATCCCCTCCGGATACTTGGGTTAGAAACCCTAACCCAAGATTTCCACTATGATATCTTGTGAAAAACCTTCACAAGATCAAATCATACATGCAATGGCAATAGTGAATCCCACAACCCGGGATCACAACCTTCTCTCACAACCGAGAGAATCAACAAGCAATATAAACAAGTTTATAATGAAATAAACAATCTTACCACAAATTCCTATACCTTGAGTTTTCTTACCAAAAAGGTGCAAGGAGGGATTTGAGGAAGATGAAGTCACCAAGACCTAGCACCAAGGAAATGACCAGCAATAGGTGCCTAGGAGTGATTTGGAGACTTGAATCAAGCTAGAGCTTGAAGGGCTCACCAAGAACAAGCTTCTCTCAATATGGATTCTAGATCTAGAAAGTGAGAGAATGGGTTTCTTGTGAGGAAGAGAGCTTTAGAAATGAGTGAGAATGGCTATCTCTTTCAATCTCAATGAATCTCTTAATGGCAGCTCTTACCTAGAGAGAAAAGACCTAGGTTCGTATTTATAGGGTCCCATAAAAACAAGTTAGGTCAATTCCCAACGGATAGAAATCTGAGGCAATTAGTCGGTCAAAGAACAACCACTGACCGACTAGTTCATCAACTAGTCGGTCAGTCAAACAACATGGACCGACTAAGAGAGGAACTGAGAAGAGATAGAAATTCAGACCTAGAAATCTAGTCGGTCCAAGAAGACATTCTGACCGACTAGTTTCACAACTAGTCGGTCAGTCAGTGAACGTAGACCGACTAAGAGGCAAAGTGAAATAGTCTGAATACAAATTGACTTAGTCGGTCCAAGAACAAAAGTTGACCGACTAGATTGTCAACTAGTCGGTCACCAAACGTTCTTAGACCGACTAACGATAAACAGTAGCTTAGGAGAAATTTAGCATGTACAGTAAATCACAACTAGTCGGTCAAAGAAGCATCACTGACCGACTAGTTCACAAACTAGTCGGTCGGTGAGTCAACGTAGACTGACTAACTGTAAACAGTAAGGTGCAAGAAATTAAGGAAGCAAACTAGTCGGTCCAAGAAGCTCTTCTGACCGACTAGATCACCATCTAGTCGGTCAGTACTTCTTCTTGTACCAACTAATATGCACAAACAAGTCCGAATCGAAGCGCGACGCTTCGAGGAAGTTAGAATGAACTTGTACTAAGATCCTAGAGCTACGATATGAGCGTTATGAAGATAGAATCGTAAGATATACTCAAGGCTTAACATTCTATAGATCGAAGCTAAAAGACTATAAATAAAACCTTAAAGAACGGTCTTCGAAAGCTTCGATTAAATCTTCACGACTTCCAAAACGGTCCAAGAGCTTCAACGAATCTTTAGGCAATGAATACGTGCTTTGAGAAGTCTTGAGATGTCGCTTTGATTGTTCTCGTGAATTTGGCGACGATCTCCAATACTGCGCTCACAAATTTGTTAGTTCATGAATTATTTATGTTTGCTCATCATCCAAAACCAAATCCGGGGAGTCCAATATTCAACATTCTCCCCCTTTTTGGTGATGACAAACCAACATAAATAATAATAAAAAATAATGATTCAAATGAAAAATGCTTACTCCCCCTGCATTGATGACATGTTAATTCCAAAATGAATATATATGAATTGCATCAATCAGACGAGTAAGATATATAAAGAGAATCGATTTTTGAAATATCGGATTTTGAAAATCCTTATATATATCTTAACTCCCCCTGAATCTAACATATCAAACTAGATTCTTGGAAATTGAGTTAAATTTTCATTTGCCCTATTTATTATCATTATCTCTCCCCCTTTGGCATTATCCCAAAAATGGGGGGCATACAACGACAACAACTAGGGAAATTAAAATCCAACATCGGGAGTCGTAGATGTTGACGATGGACCCAATTGACACCAAGGGAAAAACGATAAAATAAAATCAAGGTGTGCCAAATTGTCCATCATCTAAAAGTGAAAATTAAAATCATCAAAAACACCAAATATTACTTCATTTATTGAGTAAAGGAACATACTCTCCAATATTCAATATTCTTGGTTAAATTTGTGCTTGGAAAACAATTCTATACAATCATAGAAATATAATCTATTTAACAAAGTTTTCAAGCGTCGAGCGACGAATTCACATATCATATGCGTTGAACAAATAGTAAAAGTGCACGACGAATAAAATAAGGAGAACATCGATGTATATATATATAAAAACATCATGAGTACATCCAAAAAGATATCACATCGAGTACATCAAAATACAAACGACCATGGATATCAACCAAAAATGTAAATACATCATACATCAACTAACCATCAGCATCATCCAAAGTACATCAAAATATAACACTGACATCCATAAAAATCAAAATACATCAAGATAACCCTCAAACTCCATCCTAACCCAAAATACTCTCAAGAAGATGCATCATCCAATGAGCAGTGGAGAGTCCTCGATACTGACGATCACGAGGGAGTGGCTGGATCAGCAGTCTCCATGGGTCCAGTCGATGGAGTGGACTCATGCTCTGCAGGGAGGAGAGGCGTGTCAACAGACGGGATCGTCGGGGCAGGTGTGGAAACGACGACGTCGGGCTCAACAGCAGGGGTCTCAACAGGAGTAACAGCAGGCATGACAGGAGCAGGGTCGTCAACAGGAGCAGCAACAGCCTCAGAAGTCTGGACTACTGGTGCAGAAGTCTCTGGAGCACCGGAAGAGGTGCCATCTCCAGGAGCAGATGTGGTAGCAGCAGCAGCAGCAGCAGCCTCATCGCCACGAGCCAAGGAAGTGACAAGATCGTCAATTTCCTCATCGTCCATCTCCTCATCCTCAGACACGGAAGGAGGAAGCTCCATGCCCATCATACGAGCCATACGTCAAACTACCTCCTCGGTACGAGCCAAACACGACTCGTGCCGACGAAGTAGGCGTACGACATCATCTAATGTGGCAGAAGGAGTGGGAGCTGCAGCAGCTGAGGGAGTGGCCTGGGAAGCAGATGTGGTCGACCTCTGTACTTGACAAAGCGCCGCAAGGGATTTCTTAACGGCCGTCGCGTTCAGAGGAGGACCCAAAGGACGCTCATCATCAGGAGGGAGGGGAACACAGAATCGACGGAAAACCAAAGTCAACAGACATGGATATGGGATATGCGCAGATTTAGTGGTCTTGCGTATACACTCGAAAGAGTCCATCTTATCGAGTATAATGCGAGCCCAATTAATCTCGCTACCCAAGAACAGAGCGTATATCAGTTTCAAAAACGGCTGAGATGGAAGAGATGAAGATCCATACTTGGGAAGAAGGCAGGACTTCAAGATAAGGTTAAGCACCCAAGCATTTGATTTGAAAGATTTGGAAGGGACTCCTATAAAAGCTGGGGGGATAACCTGGAAGATTTTGCCTAGGGTCCGCTGATCTAAGGAGGAGATATCGTCGACAGAGATTTCAGACGGGAGGAGGCCACACAACGAGCAACCAATCAACTCCCCCAAGATTTCTGCCGTGAGGACTATAGGAGTCCCCAAAACAGAAGTCTCAATGGAGTGGGTCTCACTGTACTGACCCCGGACACGGTTGGCATAGAATAATTTGACCAGGCGAGGATATGGTCTAGGGTTCGCCTAAGCGTCAAATCGAAGGTAGTCCAATAGGCCACTATAGGAGAGAAGATCAGCAAGGCCAAGAAAATCAGAAAACTGAACGTAATGCTCTAACAGCAGTGGGCAGTGATTTATACGGTTGTACGCTGCGAGACACTGAGGGTCGTCGCGGCACAACGATATATCGACACTGGTCGCGCCCCGGATACACACCCAGAGCGACGGTTGTAGTTTTACCGCAAGCGCACGGTGTAGCAGCGAGCGGGTTATCGAACATAGGGAGGACGAATGACCGTGCTTGTTCCAATCAACCTGGCTATTTAAGAAGAGAGAAATTTGCCTTTGGCGATCCTGTCACAATCGTCAGACAAAGTACGGAAATATCAAATCAAATAAAGAACGTCTTGGGAATGGGGAATTCCCGCTACTCACCGTATTTCGTTAATGTGGTTCATCGGTATCAAAATTGCTAGAATAAGATTTTGGATGAACTAGTCGCACTGAATGTAGAACCAAGCTCACGCTCTCGCGCTGTTGCCGGTCTATAGCTATCCTAGGTTCGGGTCCAATCTCTTGCAAACCCTAGCCTAGGGAAGCTAGCATTAGGATCAACATCATCGTTCAATCGCACACCGAGCCCAATCTCTTGCAAACTCGGCCCACGACCTAGGTTGTGATAGTTCCTACCCGTCCAATCTCTTGCAAACAGGTATCGGCACGGAATTGCAACCGGAAACCCTAGTATCGGTCCAATCTCTTGCAAACCGATACTACGGAAATTCGATTCCAACCCAATTCGGATTTCTAGGGTTTCCTATCGAATTGGGATCCAATCTCTTGCAAATCCCAATCGGTATGAACTCCTAGCTATCCGTAGTAAATCGATCCCAAACTAATCCCTAACAACGATTCTAGCAAAATTTGTACCAATTCATCACAAATATGAAATTGGGTTTGTAGGGTTCATCCCCACGCCCCAAGACGTGGAGACTACTCACAATTCATAGCACAAACACAAGAATAATCAATGAAATAAGCAATAGAATTCATCACAATATTGAGATATGCAATAAAAATAGAATTTTTGGAGAAGAGAGAGGCAAACCAATGGAGTTCTTCAATTAATCCAACAAAAATCCACTTTTTGTCTCCTCTCCAATCACAAGAATAAAGCTAAAAAGTTACTCTAAAAAGCTGCAAAAAATCTAAGAGAAAGGCTCTCCAAAACTAGGGTAAAAACAGGGGTTAAATACCCCCCAAAATCGTCCAAAACTGTGACCAAAATACCCCTGCGCAGCCTGAAATCCGCAATTTTCGCTACAGGCAGCGCGTCGCACTCGGCCGAGTGACAAAAGTCGCTCGGCCGAGTGACAAAAGTCGCTCGGCCGAGTGAGAAACCCTGTAATTTTCCAGTAAGTCTCGATCTTCAGGGGTCTTCACTTCGGGGGCGGCTCGGCCGAGTGAGTTGTCGTCACTCGGCCGATGGCTTCTTGGTACTCGGGTGGTCGGGATTATCCACTCGGCCGAGTGGGTCTTCTGAAGCTCAGGCAGCCGAAAAACAGTAAGTTGGCGATTTTTGAATGGCTTCGTCTGGGCGCCACTCGGGCGTACAAGATCTCGTCACTCGGCCGATGTGGTCTTCGTCGCTCGGCCGAGTGCACATATAAATCGTGTCTGATCTGGTCGGCCGAGCGGTGTCTCACTGGTCGGCCGAGTGACTCCTTCACTCGGCCGAGTGGGACACCAAAAATGCCCAAACAACTTGTTTTGGCCTCCTCGTCGCTCCTGCGACGTCCGTTCTTCTTCCGTCCTCTCCAACAGCAAAATACCCCTCGGGGAGGTCGTCGGTGACACTCTGGAGTAGGCGTATCTCGAGATCACTCCAAATCGCTCCAAATCTCCTGAAATGCGACAAAAACAACAAATCGTGAAAAGCATCGCAATATCGTCGATATATCGTGAAAAACATGATTTGGGCGATCCAAATGGCATGCAAACATGCGGAAAAAAGTGTAAAATAAGGAGTGATCAAAATCCCCCAAGCTTACCTCTTACTCGTCCTCGAGGAAGATAAGTAAAAGGCGAACCCGGTGGATTCAGAAAACGAAAACGGCGAAAAATGAAAAAAAAAAAATGAAAAACGGAGAAGAATGAAAAACGAAATAAAAATAAATAAAAGAAAAGAAAGAAAGAAGCGAAGAGGTAAGCTGCTAGATCATTTTCTCAGGATGTGGGTTTCGCTTACTCATATAGCATGCACTGAATGAAAAATACATGTCAAAGAGTTTTATTTTGATATCATAGTATAGTAATGCAAATAGAAATAGAAAACCCACGAAGAACGATATAATCCTGAAAAACGGAATAATTTTAGAATTAACATCGTCTGAATCATTTAAAGCGGTATACAAATCGCAGATCACACACTTTTCAATTGAATGCTTTCTATGAGGAGTATAAGAGTATCACACAATAGAATAGAGGGAATAGAAAAGTATGGATTTCATGAAATGAGTGCTAGGCTTAGATTTCTGGATTTCGTAAAGCTAGAAATAATCTCACCGAGTATAGAATATTACTTAGCCTAGGTTGTCGTGCAACGTCGAGTAGTCACTCTCTCACACATCAATGGATTCTCTCCCCCAAGCTTATCTATAAGCATGGTGGCATAAAAAATATTCACATCCCCATTTTTGTAAAGCTCCAAAAGCAATGAAAATGAACACGAAAAGAGAGAAGAAAGGAAGAAAGTGAGATGTGATCTTTTATTGAGGATTTTTCCTCTTTCTCTTTTTTTTCTTTTGTTGTTGTTGTTGTTTTTTGATATAGCATATATACACAACGATCCCAACTCAAAGAGAGATAATGATATTCAAGAATATTTTCTCCCTTTTTTTTGAATTCGGGAAATTTGGAGCTAGGAATTAATAGCGGGGGAAATGCCATATAATAGAATCGCTAATGAGAGATTCACCAATGATTTTAAAAGTAGAGAAATGATGTTCAAGATTTGTGGAGAAAGAAATAAACATATCTCTCGGTTCACTCTATAAGACATGCACGACAACTTCAACAGGATAATCTAATCTACTCAGTTTCGATCACAAAAAAGCTAACTAATCCAGATTTATCATAGCTAACATCATTCAATCATCCTGAAGTGAAATGTACAATTCATGCATATAGAAGTGATATAGGAAAAGAAATCAGTACTCCAGATATAGGCATTCAATGCGTGAATCTTGGTGTGTTTTCTGCGATAGCATACATATGAATATTCAGACTCAGCTAATAATAAAATTTCATCCATTTTCATGTGGAAAAAGTATGGGTTGCTATCTCTAGATGCAAGGCAAGTCATAGCATATGATATCAGAAATAAAGTCTAGGACATGACAAATAAAGCATGCAAATATAGTAAGCTAACTCCACGTCATCATCATCATAGAAAAGTCATCTCTAGCATGAGATGAAAAAGAAAGAAATAAAGATAAAGGGAAAATAGAATTATTTACAATGCGACACACAGAAAAATAAGAAAAACGTGATGCATGGTAAAATAAAAAGAAAAATGATGAAAATAAGTGCAAAAGCGGAAAATGGTGTGAAAAACAAAGAATAAAGGTGGCAAATCGAAAAAAGAACGTGAGAACTCACTCCCCCAAGCTAAATGGCACAGTGTCCTCAATGTGCAAAGTGTGGCACAGCGAGAGACAAGTAATGTGAGGGGCAAGTGAGGATGCATGCATGATGAAAAATAAGAAAATAATGAAACGGAAAATATGATGCGGACATGATGCATGCAGAGATAGGAGTGATACAGATATATAGGTGTGGCACCAAAAACTCTCCCTCTCTCCCAAAAAAGATATATAAAGATACGATCAGAATGAGAATCCCAAAATAAGTGAGGGGAGGGGGGGGGGGGGTGGACAAAAATGCAACAGGACCCAGCAGAAACGGGCAGCACAACGGCAAAAATAATCGATGGCATCAAGGGTGCCTAAGAAGGTGGGGCTGCGCCGTCTCCGTCCTGAGGCGGAAGTGGTGGTGGTGGCTGGACAGGCCGCTGAGCGGGTGTGGGTGTGGGAGTGGTAGCAGGCTGAGTGTGGGTGGAAGTGTGGGTGGGAACCTGCTGGGTGGGCGGGGGTACGCGTGGGAGACGCTCCAGGACCTGGGTAAGGCAGTAGTGAATCTGCGGGAGCAGGTCGAAGTGGTGAGCCATATCGGTGACGGTGGCGGACAGGGTCCGAAGGTCGCCTCTGAGGCCACTCACCGCCCCCTCGAGAGCACGAATGCTCTGAAGTACAGTGTCAGGGGGAGGTGGTGTAGAGGGACGCACCGGTCGGTGCTGTGCAGGTCGGGGCTGGCGTACTCTGGTGGCGTAGGTGACGGGCTCAGCGGGTAGGGGAACGAAAGGTGCTGTGCTCGCAAATGTGGGCCTGGCCTCAGTGCGAGGCTGGGCAGGACGGTGGGAAGTGAAGGCAGTAGCAACGAAAGAAGAATACAAAAGTGGCAGCGAGGCGGCCGGAGAGGTCGGTGGCACAGAAGTGTGGACAGACGCCACGACACTCTCGGAAAATACAGTAGCAGTGGGGACAGAGGGCTCTCCGTACTCAACTACGGTCGGTGGGCGCTCGGGTGGGGCAGAAGAAACGGGCTCAGCAGACAGAGGGCCAGTGGTGATGGTGACAGGCGTGGAAGCAGTGGAAGTGGGCTCAGCTAGGGTACTCCCGACACCGACAGAGATGTGGACAGAGGTGTCAGGAGCATCAGAAACATCGAGGCTAGGCTGAGGGGCCACGGGGTCAACAGGGGCAGCAGGCGCGACAGGTGCAACAGGGTCTGCGGGGGCAGCGTGGGCCTGCTCGGCCTCCTCGGCCTCGAGCACGTAAGCAGCTGGGATGAGAACATCCATCGCAGGGAACCAGTCCACATGGGTTGGTGCAATCTGATTCCGAGCTGGGCTCGGAAGAATCATGTAATCGGCGCCGTAAGGGCCGTGCAACCAGACCCAGTGTCGCTCACCGTGCAGACGAAGCATCTTCATCCGGGCCATAACATCAATCGACAGAGAAGTGGGGCCCGGTGCTCGTCGCAGGTCGTCAGGGAAGTCCTCGCCGGTCATAAGGGCAAGCAGGTGATCAGGCTGCCGCAGCATATCAGTGAGCGAGCGCCCACCGATACAATGATGCGGTCCAAAAACCAAGCCGCGACATCAATCATAACGGCGGGGACCAGCTCATCGCCATCCCTAGATAGAACTCTGGGCCGTGTCATCGCGTAGAGCATGTAAAGCTCTGGCGTGGACATCATACCCGGCTCATATCTGGCCAAAAAGGTCGTCGCCATAAGGCGCTGAGCTATACGGAGGCAGGGGTGGACAATGGCCGAGGCCTTGGCCCTACTAGGGTCAAAGGCAGCGTGAAGACCCGTAATCCGGGCCCAGAAGGCACCGGCGTCGAAGGAAGGTGGGGGGATATGGGTGGGGGCGTAACCTAGATCGGCCCCGGGGACATCGGGCCACGAGAAAAAATGCTCTCATCATACCGAGAGTGACCTGGCACTCCCGGTTCATGAACCGAAACGAGCATCCCTCGTCGGTCCGGGCGATCGAACTAAGTACCTCAAGTGTCGGACGGGTAAATGTGTCCACCGATACCTGAAAGAAATCTCGCCAGCCCACGTTGTCGTACAACGTGAGCATCCCCTCTAGTACCCCCAGGCGTCCTAGGTCGGGCAGGTGTGCAAACCTGGAGGGTACGATCAAGCGCTGGTAGATACGCTCGAAAGCGACGCGGTGTGCGTCGTCTCAGAATGTGATCCCTAGCGGCCCGATAAGTGGAGCCGGAGGTGGTGGATGTGGAGCGGTAGGGGGTGGCTGTGCGGGCTGTGCGGGGCGTGCGGGGCCTGCAGGCGGTGCTGGGTGGACGGGGTGTGGTGGAGAAGGTGGAGGAGAGTCCTCCAACTCGTGGGAGGGGCCGGTATCATCCGACCGCTTCCGCTTGGCGGAAGCTCTCTTCGACCGCGGCCGTGTCCGGGGCGGCATATGGGCCCCGAGCGCGCGCTGAAAAGCGTGAAAAGTGCGGCGTGTGCAAAATAAAGGAGAGAGTATACCCCGACACGCCGCGAGTGCTAAGCAATGGAAGCGTGCGAAGACAGCACCTCCGCAAAGCCCAAATCAGTCCCGAGAAGCTCCCCTGGGCTCCCCTAAGCTCCCAAAAACAACCGGAGGTGGCCGGAGTGGTGGCTGCCGGCGGCGACTCGGGCGAGGCACGGTGGAGCTCGGCCGGCGGTGGCTGGCCGAGCGGCGGCGCGGCGGTCGGTGGTCGGGCGAGTGGGTGCGCGAGCGAGGGGAACGGGCGATGGAGCTGAGGGGTCGCGGGCGGTTTTGATTTTTTTCGTTTCGAAAAACGTGCCCCCCCGGCCCTTTATATAGCAAAAGTTACGACTCGGACGTGTGACTGGGTCACTCGGCTGAGTGAGATCAATGGAAAATTCCTCCCCGCTTACGCTTCGGCCGAGTGGCCTTGCCAGCCTCGGCCGAGTGGAGTAAGTCCATTCGGCCGAGTGGCTCAAGCTACTCGGCAAGACTCGCCCTAGGAGCGTATCCGTTTTACTCGGCCGAGTGAATATATATACTCGGCCGAGTAGCAGTTATACTAAAATCAGGAAAATAAACAGAGAGTTGGGTATAGCAGACTTCCCTCGTTCGTGAGCGGCTTTGCTGGACGAACTTGTGTACTCGGCCGAGTGACTAGTATACTCGGCCGAGTGAGCCTTGTGTTCTGCTGTTTGTCTTCGTTTGGGCTCTAAACTCCGTCTTTCTTCCTCCAGTCGATTTCATCTTCCTCCTGAGCATCGAGCGCCTTCCTGGGGTGCTCCTCGTCGTCTCGTTCATCCTCCTCATGATGGATTTACCTATCTCCTCTCCTGTCAAGAAAAATAGGACCCGTTATCCCAAAATTTTTGGACGAACGACTCAAAACACTAAAAATTTCTAAAACAAAAATAAAGAAAACGTAAAAATAAAGCAATAACCGTCGGGTTGCCTCCTGACAAGCGATCGTTTAAGGTCGTGAGCTCGACCCCCTATGATTTTCAATTAATGCGGGATGTTCGGTGCATATGAGATGCACCCATCAAACTTTCCGGGGAGAACGCTTGGATTCGGGAGTTGCGGCGGCGTGTTCTCCTTCGGTGGTCTCCCGTCTCGAGTAGTGTTAGGGGGAGGCTCACCCAAGCTAGCATTTGCTCCGGTCAACGGCTTCACCGGTGACGCCGATTTTCGTACCGGCGGAGCTTTCTTCAGAGACTTCAATTTCAAGAGCTTGCAGAGCTCTCGAATCCTTGCGACATCAGCGTTGCCTTCATCACTTTCAGCGGAGAGGTCGGAGGAATCATCTATCTTCTCATCATGGCCTAAATCCGGGCCTTCCTCGAAATCCTCATCGAAAAGAGCGCCAATCGAGTGGGGGATTGCCTCCTCAATTACCTCATCGAGGAGGTCCATGTAGTGAAGCTCCTCGTGGTAAGGCATGTGTTTCATAGCCTTAGGAATGTGAAGCTCCACCTCGATGTTGCCGACGTTCAAAGTTAGGGTACCTTCTCGCACGTTGACAATCACACCGGCGGTGGCGAGGAACGGGCGTCCAAGTATCAATGACGTATCTCCCTCCTCCTTAACGTCCATGATCACGAAGTCACATGGCAAGCATATTCCCCCCGGGACTTGTAGCGGGATGTCTTCGGCGATCCCTACCGGCCTTGTTATTCGCCCGTCGGCCAATTGTATCCGCATGTCGGTAGGTTTCAACTTCGTCCCGGTGTTTAGCCTTAGGAACATGGAGAGAGGCATGAGGCTCACACTAGCCCCTAAATCTACCAATGCCTTTTGAAGAGGGACGCCGCCCAAGGTGCAAGGAATCCGAAGACTCCCCAGGTCTTTAAATTTGGCCGGCTCCTTCTCTCTCTTGGTAAACCAAGAGCCCTCCTCGGCTAGCATAATCTTCTCCTTCCTCTTTCTCCCCGAAATCAAGTCCTTTAAGAATTTAGCATATGTGGGGATCTCCACGATGGCATCGAGGAAGGGAATGTTGAGGCTAACTCCTCTCAGATACTCGAGAAACTTTGCTAGCCTTTTCTCCATTTTCGCTCTAGCAAGCCTTTGGGGGAATGGGACCGGTGGCATGAAGCGCCTTTCCTCAATCAATTGCTCCGCTCTAGATTTCTCCTTTTATTGTGGCTCCTTCTCCTTTTCAACTTCAACTACCGGCTCAATTGGCTCCAAACTTTCCTCCACGGGCTCCTCGGTAGGATTCATGGCGGGGGTGGTATCCTTACCGCCTCTAGTAGTAACGGCAACTATGGCATTGATGTGGCCGGTGTTGCTCCGTGGGTTTTGCTCGGGTTGCGCCGGTAAATGTTGAGTGTTCCGATTGAGCAACGCCAATTGTTCCGATATTTGAGCCACAATGGTTGTAAGGGAGTCTTGCCCTGCCTTCAAGGTAGCATTGACCTTCTTTTGCTCGGCCATAAACGCCTCCACTCTAGCTTCGAAGTCAGATTGTTGTTGAGCTTGTGGAGGGTTTTGATTTTGATTCCTCCACCCTTGATTGTATCCGGGCGGCCTATATGGTGGAACTTGTTGTTTCGGTTGAAAATTTTGTTGTGGAGGCCCCCTTGGTGGATAGTGTTGTTGTTGGGGTTGTGGTGGTCGAGCTTATTGAGGTGGTTGTTGGGGCGGGTTCAAAGCTCCTTCATTGTTGGCGTAAGAGAAGCCAGGATGATTTCTTGTGGCCGGATTGGCCCAATACCCTTGGTTCCCCGCAACATATTGTACTTGCTCCAAGGATCCTTCTCCTTGCTCTCCTCCCGAGTACATGGCTTGAGATTGGTCTTGCCAATCACACATTTGGTTCGATGGCGCGGAGGTGGAAGGGGTTCCTTGGGGCTCCGTGATAAACTTCTCCAGTCTCTCCACTACCTTGTGGAGAGAATCAAACTTGCTTGTGAGTTCCGCTACGGCCTTCGCCTCATAGATACTAGTCGGCTTCAAGGAGGACGTAGAGTGTCCTCGCTCGTCGCCCCATTGTTGATTATTGGAGGCCATCTCCTCAATTAGGGCCGTAGCTTCCTCGTGAGTCTTTGACAAGATAGCACCATTCGCCGCGGCATCAATAATTTGTTTGGTCCCCGGTTGGAGACCATTGTAGAAGCTATGAACTAGCTCCAAGTCTTCAATGCTATGGTGCGGGAATTGATGCTGCAGATCCTTAAAACGCTCCCAAGCCTCATAGAGCGTCTCTTGGGGTCCTTGCTTGAAGGACATGAGGGCGCTCCGGATCTTCACCGTCTTGGAGGGCGGATAGAACTTATCAATGAATGCACTCGCCAACTCGTCCCAAGTGGTGAAGACTCCCTCAGCCTGCGTCCTCAGCCAATAAAGTGCCTTGTCTTTTAGCGTGAAGGGGAAGAGACGCAGTCTGATGGCATCGATGGAGACCCCCGGCATCTGGAATGTGGCGCACTTCGACAAGAATAATTGGATGTGGTAGTGAGGATTTTCATGGGCATTCCCATGAAATGGATCCTACTGCATCAGAACCACTAATCCAGTCTTTAGCTCGAAGTTCTTGTCAGCCGCCAACTCCGGCATGGCGATGGAGGAGGTCGTAGAAGAGGTCTTAGGCCGGAGCCTATCTCGAATAGAAATTATCCTCGCCATTCTTGCCGCTAATTGGTCCGCAGTTTCCGGGTTGGTCATATACCTCCCTTCCGGATTTTATCTCCTTTCCGCTCTAAGTCTCCGCGCGGTACGTTCGATCTCGGGATCAAATAATATAGCTTCAGGGTCCGCCGTAGATCTCGTGTACATGCACAGGGAAAACAGAGTTTCAAAGAAATGATTAGTACCGTGGAAGGGTTAGGTAAAAATAAAGAAATAAAATAATAATAATAATAAAAAAGGAATAGCTAGGGTGGTATGATCAAACGCAATCGCCTCCCCGGCAACGGCGCCAAAAACTTGGTCGCGCCCCGGATACACACCCGGAGCGACGGTTGTAGTTTTACCGCAAGCGCACGGTGTAGCAGCGAGCGGGTTATCGAACACAGGGAGGAGGAATGACCGTGCTTGTTCCAATCAACCTGGCTATTTAAGAAGAGAAAAATTTGCCTTTGGCGATCCTGTCACAATCGTCAGACAAAGTACGGAAAAATCAAATCAAATAAAGAACGTCTAGGGAATGGGGAATTCCCGCTACTCACCGTATTTCGTTAATGTGGTTCATCGGTATCAAAATTTCTAGAATAAGATTTTGGATGAACTAGTCGCACTGAATGTAGAACCAAGCTCACGCTCTCGCGCTGTTGCCGGTCTATAGCTATCCTAGGTTCGGGTCCAATCTCTTGCAAACCCTAGCCTAGGGAAGCTAGCATTAGGATCAACATCATCGTTCAATCGCGCACCGAGCCCAATCTCTTGCAAACTCGACCCACGACCTAGGTTGGGATAGTTCCTACCCGTCCAATCTCTTGCAAACGGGTATCTGCACGGAATTGCAACCGGAAACCCTAGTATCGGTCCAATCTCTTGCAAACTGATACTACGGAAATTCGATTCCAACCCAATTCGGATTTCTAGGGTTTCCTATCGAATTGGGATCCAATCTCTTGCAAATCCCAATCGGTATGAACTCCTAGCTATCCGTAGTAAATCGATCCCAAACTAATCCCTAACAACGATTCTAGCAAAATTTGTACCAATTCATCACAAATATGAAATTGGGTTTGTAGGGTTCATCCCCACGCCCCAAGACGTGGAGACTACTCATAATTCATAGCACAAACACAAGAATAATCAATGAAATAAGCAATAGAATTCATCACAATATTGAGATATGCAATAAAAATAGAATTTTTGGAGAAGAGAGAGGCAAACCAATGGAGTTCTTCAATTAATCCAACAAAAATCCACTTTTTGTCTCCTCTCCAATCATAAGAATAAAGCTAAAAAGTTAATCTAAAAAGCTGCAAAAAATCTAAGAGAAAGGCTCTCCAAAACTAGGGTAAAAACAGGGGTTAAATACCCCCCAAAATCGTCCAAAAACTGTGACCAAAATACCCCTGCGCAGCCTGAAATCCGCAATTTTTGCTACAGGCAGCGCGTCGCACTCGGCCGAGTGACAAAAGTCGCTCGGCCGAGTGAGAAACCCTATAATTTTCCAGTAAGTCTCGATCTTCAGGGGTCTTCACTTCGGGGGCGGCTCGGCCGAGTGAGTTGTCGTCACTCGGTCGATGGCTTCTTGGTACTCGGGCGGTCGGGATTATCCACTCGGCCGAGTGGGTCTTCTGAAGCTCAGGCAGCCGAAAAACAGTAAGTTGGCGATTTTTGAATGGCTTCGTCTGGGCGCCACTCGGGCGGACGAGATCTCGTCACTCGGCCGATGTGGTCTTCGTCGCTCGGCCGAGTGCACATATAAATCGTGTCTGATCTGGTCGGTCGAGCGGTGTCTCGCTGGTCGGCCGAGTGACTCCTTCACTCGGCCGAGTGGGACACCAAAAATGCCCAAACAGCTTGTTTTGGCCTCCTCATCGCTCCTGCGACGTCCGTTCTTCTTCCGCTCCTCTCCAACAGCAAAATACCCCTCGGGGAGGTCGTCGGTGACACTCTGGAGTAGGCGTATCTCGAGATCACTCCAAATCGCTCCAAATCTCCTGAAATGCGACAAAAACAACAAATCGTGAAAAGCATCGCAATATCGTCGATATATCGTGAAAAACATGATTTGGGCGATCCAAATGGCATGCAAACATGCGGAAAAAAGTGTAAAATAAGGAGTGATCAGACACCGCCGACTAGCATAGGAGCTTTACCCTTAGCCTTACGGGACATAGGAGGAGGTGGAGGAGGGGGTGGAGTGGGTGCCTTCTCGGGATGTTCAGGAGTGTATTCCTCATCGGAGTTATCCTCGGAATCACTATCCGAACGCTCACCGGGAGGGGTGGGAGCACGAAACTTTTTAGGTTTAGGTTTTGGCTTGGACGATTGGCCGGTAGGTTAAGGCTTGGACGTCCTCTTCCTCTTCAACGGAGTTGAAGACGAAGAGGGGGGTCGAGTGGTCTTGGCCCTACGTTTGGGAGGGGTCGAAGCGGTAGCACCCTCTACGGTCATAGGGGATGCCCCAGAAGATGTAATCGGGATTCTCGTTCGTGCCATGATCTCGGCACAACGAGTACAATCAAATGTCGGGATAGGTTCAAATACCCTAAGCACAAACCCTAGAACCTAACACACAAGCCCTAAGAGAGAAAATCGAAACCCTAGATCTAATTCCGAAACCCTAGAGCTTAGAGATGAAAAAGAGATCTAGAACACACCCTAGGGATGCAAAAAGAGATCTAGGAGAGTGGTTATACCTAGGAGAGAGGGTCGACGGCGACGGACGGCGTTGATGGCCGGAAAATTGGCCGGAGTCGACGGGAATACGAAGGGGTTTCGGTCGGGGAGAGGGAGTTTTCGAGCTGGGGAGTTGAAGAAGACCGACTAAAAGTGGATTTGATCGGATAAAATGGGATTAAGTCGGTCGGGAATGCGAAAAGACGCGTTTGCCCTAACACACTTAGTCGGTCACAGTTCAAGCACTGACCGACTAGATTACGATCTAGTCGGTCGGTCAATGAGCTTGAACCGACTAAGTCGAAACAGAGGCAAACAGAAATTTTTAGGGCTAGAGTTAGTCGGTCGCAGTATACTCACTGACCGACTAGTTTCCAATCTAGTCGGTCGGTAAGTGTACTGTGACCGACTAAAGAAAGTTAATGACAATAGAAAGATTAAAGCTTGAACTAGTCGGTCTGAGTTCACTAGCTGACCGACTAGATGAGCATCTAGTCGGTTGGCTGATGAACTGAAACCGACTAGAAGAGTCCAAAATTTGATAAATGAGTCCTCTTCATAAACCACTTGGATGAAACATCTTAACCCTCTCATTAGTCATCTAAACTACCCCATAAAACATCGAAATCTCATATACGATATTCAAATAAGAATTCGAGCAAAAATTCAAACAAATCACATAAAATCCCCAAAAATTCAATAAATCTAGCATGAACGAAATATCGCGAAATATAATAGCATGCAAGATAATTGAATGAAATATGAATCCTATATCTCGGATTCACCCATAATCCCCAATTCTCGATGCAACCGCACAAAGGAGTCCTCCTTTAGGGGTTTCGTGAAAATATCGGCGATTTGCTTTTGGGTTTCAACATACACTAAAATGATGTCTTTTTTAGCAACATGATCATCTAAAAAGTGGTGTCGGACATTTATGTGTTTTGATCGGGAATGGTGCACCGGATTCTTTGAAAGACAGATAGCACTTTGGTTATCCACCATGATAGGGCTAGTATCACAGTGAATACCAAAATCCTTCAGTGTGTGTCTCATCCAAAGAACCTGGGCACAAACGGCACCGGCGGCAAAATATTCCGCCTCGGTGGTTGAAAGTGATACGGAATTTTGCTTCTTGGACAACCAAGAGACAAGAGAATTTCCTAGAAAATGGCAAGTGCCACTAGTACTTTGCCTGTCGGATTTGCATCCCGCATAATCGGCATCACTATATGAGACTAACTCATACGTGCTAGATTTTGGATAAAGTAATCCAAAATCAAGTGTATAACTTAAATAACGGAAACTACGTTTTACCGCTACTAAGTGAGACTCCTTAGGTTGAGACTGATAACGAGCACATATGCATACGGCAAACATAATATCAGGCCTACTTGCGGTAAGATAAAGTAAACTACCTATCATACCTCGATATAGACGAATGTCTACATCCTTACCGCCCGTATCCTTGTCAAGATGCGTAGTCGTGCTCATTGGAGTCTTTTTCCCGGAAGCACTCTCCATTCCAAATCGCTTAAGCAACTCCACCGTATACTTCGTTTGGTGGATGAAGATTGCATCGTTCAATTGGCGAATTTGGAGACCTAAGAAATATTTGAGTTCGCCCATGTGGCTCATCTCAAATTATTCCTTCATAACATTAGAAAACTCTTCGCAAAGAGTGAAGTTAGTAGCACCGAAAATGATATCATCAACATAAATTTGAACTAATAAAATATCATTATTCACATGCTTAACAAAAAGTGTAGAATCGGCTTCGCCCATTTTAAAATTCAAATCCAAAAGAAAATTCTTTATGCGATCATACCAAGCTCGAGGAGCTTGTCTCAAACCATAAAGAGCTTTCTTTAGTTTAAAAACATGATTTGGAAAATTTTCATTTATGAAGCCCGGAGGTTGAGAAACGTAAACTTCCTCAACAACATCTCCGTTTAAAAATGCACTTTTAACATCCATTTGAAATAACTTAAAATTTTTATGGCATGCATAAGACAATAATAGTCTAATTGATTCTAATCTAGCTACCAGAGCGAAGGATTCTTCGAAATCGATACCTTCCTCTTGGCGATAGCCTTGAGCAACTAACCGAGCTTTGTTCCGGACGACGACTTGGTTTTCGTCGGTTTTGTTCTTGAAGATCCACTTTGTCCCTATGATGGTGTGGTTCTTCGATGGCAAAGGAACAAGCTCCCATACCTCATTCCTCTCGAATTGAATGAGTTCCTCCTCCATGGCAAGGATCCAAGCACTATCTTCGCACGCTTCAACTATATTCTTTGGCTCTATCGATGAGGCAAAGGCACAATTGGCGAAGTGGTGGACTTGCGATCTCGTCTTGACACTATCATGCATATTGCCAATGACTTGCTCATGGGGATGGTCGCGAACAGTATGAAGCCGCTTGGGAATACCTTGATCACTAGGCACATTCTCAACAACTTCATTAGTCGGGTTAGTATCAATAGAATCAATTGAATCAATGAACTTAGAATTTTCAAACGAATCACATAAAACGTCCATAGAATCATCATCATTTGAAATTCTAGAAGTAGTAAAATTCTCATTAAAAGAGACATGAAGTGATTCCTCGATCGTAGAGGATCTTTTGTTGTATATCCGGTAGGCTTTGCTACGTGAGGAATACCCAACAAATATCCCCTCATCCGATCTCGGATCAAACTTGTCCAAATTATCATATGTGTTTTTAATAAAACATTTTGCGCCGAAAACACGAAAATGTTTAACTTGAGGCAATCTACCAAACAACAATTCATAGCAAGTTTGTTTGGTGTCGGGCCTCAAAAGTATTCTATTAAACACATAACAAGCGGTGTGTACCGCTTCCGCCCAAAATTGATAACCAAGATGACTATCTTCGAGCATAGTGCGAGCACACTCCACAAGCGTTCTATTCTTCCTCTCAACAACACCATTTTGAGGAGGTGCGAGAGGGAAAGAAAACGTGTGAGTAATTCCAAGATCATCACAAAAATTTGAGAAAGACTCATTCTCAAATTCACCCCCATGATCACTACGAATAGTGACAATGGTGGTTCCGATGAGATTTTGTACTTTCTTCACAAATATTGTGAAGTTTTCAAAAGCTTCATTTTTATTACATAAGAAAAATACCCATGTAAATCTTGAATAATCATCAACGATGACTAGTCCATATCTTGCATTTCCTAAGGAAGCAACTCTAGTTGGCCCAAATAAATCTAGATGCAATAGCTCTAGTGGCCGTTTAGTAGAAATGCTTTTCTTAGGTTTAAATGAAGATTTAGGAAGCTTGCCACGTTGACAAGAATCGCAAAAACTTTTCTTTTCAAAAACGAGCTTCGGAAAACCTTTAATGGAATTTAATTTTGAAAGCTTATAAAGTGTTCCAAAGTTCACATGTCCAAAGCGTCGATGCCATACGTGTTGTTCACTTATGTTGGCAACGAGACATTGTTCATATGACTTGGGAAGATCCAAAATATAAATATCTTTATGGCGTGTGCCGGAAAATAATAACTTATTATTATCATTTGAAATATGACATAATCCTTTCGCAAATCTAACTTTGTAACCTTTGTCACAAAGTTGGCTTATTGAAATAAGATTATGATTTAAACCATTAACTAGATAAACATCACTAATTAAGGGTTTAGATGGGTTACCCACTTTACCAACACAGACGATTGTTCCGCTCTCGTTGCCTCCAAATACGACGCGGTTTCCATTTGCAATGGGAACTACTCCGGAGAGAAATTGAGCGTCACCCGTCATGTGTTTTGAACACCCGCTATCGAGTATCCAATTCCCTTTGGAGCTAAATTTAAATTTGTTGCTCCTCTTCTTTTTCTTTTCCTTGAGTACCTAAAGATAGAAACTTTCATATCATGGTACCCAAGGTCATTGGGTCCTCAAAGGTTAGATCTTTGGAAGCCAAGTCCAATTGGACTTAGACTTCCCCACATAATTTCTACTATGCACAACATCCGAAAAATAAGCATTCATATACACTTGTTTTTCATCCATGCTTGTGTCCTTTGGGCTCCAAATAGTGAAAATCTTGGGAGCCCTTATCCTATTGGGTGCATGCATGCGACGTTGATTTCTACGTGATGCATGTTGTGGATAGGCATAAGGAACATGATGGAATGGTGCACGACGAGAATTATTCATATGATGAGGTGGGTGAACATATGCATGTGTGGGAACACGTGCGTGAGGGTGTCTCACATGGTGTGCACGTGCCCGAGAATGTGTTGCATAAAAATCATCATATGTGTGAGACGGTGGAGTAGGACGTGTGTTCCTACGTGGCATGGTATTGGTGTACATATAAGCATGCCCCTTCTTTGGAGGTCCACCCAAAGTGGGTTTCTTTCCAAAAGAGGGTGTGGACGAGGTGGAAGCACCATTGGTAGATGAACTACCAATAGAGTGTTTGCTACCACTCGTAGAGTCACCGGAAGTTGGCCTAACAAAAGTAGAGACCGACTTGGATGACTTTCCCAAAGTATACCCCAAACCAACATGGTGTTTGGCCGGGAGTAAGACACCTTGGATATTATCCAAATGGCCCTTACCCTTATTGAATTCATTGATTCGGCCTAATGTGTTCTCATATTTCTCGGTGAGAGAACGAAAAGAAGTATCTAAAGTGGATACTTGCGATGTGAGCACATAAACACGAGATTTAAGATTCTCGTTCTCAATACTCAAAGTCGAGTTTTGAGAAGTTAAATCCGCTATCCTATGTTCTTCCGGATCATCAATGCTAACATGTTCAAGTTTAGATTTGAGATTGACAATCTCATTTCTTAACTCTTCAACAACGGTGTCGTTGTTGGTGATGATAGTCTTAGGCGAGGTTTGAATGCTAGCTAGGTCATCTTTTACTTTAGTATATCTATTTAATAATTTAGTGTATTTAGACCATAAATGAGAGTTAGCATCCCTAAGATCATCCATAGTTACCTCATTGCCTTCGTCGTCGCTATCATCGGAGGAGGAAGATCCTTGATCATGCTCCTCTCTTGCCATGAAGCACATGTGCGCTTGCTCCACTTTCTCATCGTCCGACTCTCCGCTTGAGGAATCCTCGGAGTCGGTGAATGTTGCTCTGACAAGTCCCTTTTTGTACCTCTTTTTGTACTTCTTCGACTTTTCGAACTTCGGCGCCTTCCACTTCTCCTTTTGCTTGTTTTGAGGACAATCCGCTTTGATGTGTCCTGGCTTATTGCATTTAAAGCACAAAGGTGGAGAGGCGTTAGTAGAAGTAAATTTAGATTTTTGTTTGAAGTTACCCATTCGGAAGAAGCGATTGAACTTCTTTGCCATGAGTGCAACGGATTCCATGTCCATTTCTTCTTCCGAGTCCTCATCATCGGTAGAGGTGGATGAAGCCGCCTTGAATGCAATTGCCTTTTTCTTAGGCACGTCTTGGTTCAAATAGGACTTCATCTTTTCTTGTAACTTCACCTTGCTATCTTTGCGTACCTCGTATGACATCAAAGTACCCATCAATTGAACTACGGTATACTTATTCATGTCATTACCTTCCTCGATGGTGAAGGTACGTTTCTCCCAAGAAGAAGGAAGTCCTTCGATAAGCATCGAGCACTTCTCCTTTTGGGTGTAGGATTTGCCGAGGGCCTCTAACTCGTTTATTATGTCAACGAAGCGAGCGTAATATTCCTTCATCTTATCGCCCTGTTGCAAATGAAACATTTCGTAATCTTTGTTTACAACTACGAGTTTAGAGTCTCTTACCCTACTCGTCCCTTCATGTAGAATGAGGAGGGAGTTCCAAATTTGATATGCACTCTTACATGTGCATATCTTATTGAAGTCCTCGGGCTCCAATGCGCATTGCAAGGCGTTCATTGCCTTGGCATTGCTTACCTCCGCGGCGATCTCCGCGGTAGTCCATTTCTCAAAGTCTTCTTCTTCGGGCTCGATGTATTCCTTCATTGTGGTCCTCCATAGAGATGCACTCCGGAGGAAGGTTTCCATCCGGCATTTCCAGTACCCGTAGTTGGTACCGTTGAAGAATGGAGGCCTCGTAGAGGAATGTCCTTCCATCACCGAATATGCTCCTTCACGGTTCCTGAAGGTGTCATAGTTGGAAGGTGGACGCACGATCTTGTTGTCGTTGGCAGACATAGCTAAGTATCTGGCTCTGATACCAAATGTAATTCCCTACAAGCTACTGCACAAGTACTAGAGGGGGGGTGAATAGTACTTTAAAAATAACAAGGAGTATAATTCCAAATTATACTGCAAACAACTACTAAAACAATTTGCGGAAGCTTAAATTGAATGACAACAACAAAATTAACAATGCTAACAAGAGATGTTAATGGGTTCGGATCCACCCAAGTCTCCCCGACTTGTTCCCGGTGATCCTACGTCCCAACCACCCGGATCCCCTCCGGATACTTAGGTTAGAAACCCTAACCCAAGATTTCCACTATGATATCTTGTGAAAAACCTTCACAAGATCAAATCATACATGCAATGGCAATAGTGAATCCCACAACCCGGGATCACAACCTTCTCTCACAACCGAGAGAATCAACAAGCAATATAAACAAGTTTATAATGAAATAAACAATCTTACCACAAATTCCTATACCTTGAGTTTTCTTACCAAAAAGGTGCAAGGAGGGATTTGAGGAAGATGAAGTCACCAAGACCTAGCACCAAGGAAATGACCAGCAATAGGTGCCTAGGAGTGATTTGGAGACTTGAATCAAGCTAGAGCTTGAAGGGCTCACCAAGAACAAGCTTCTCTCAATATGGATTCTAGATCTAGAAAGTGAGAGAATGGGTTTCTTGTGAGGAAGAGAGCTTTAGAAATGAGTGAGAATGGCTATCTCTTTCAATCTCAATGAATCTCTTAATGGCAGTTCTTACCTAGAGAGAAAAGACCTAGGTTCGTATTTATAGGGTCCCATAAAAACAAGTTAGGTCAATTCCCAACGGATAGAAATCTGAGGCAATTAGTCGGTCAAAGAACAACCACTGACCGACTAGTTCATCAACTAGTCGGTCAGTCAAACAACATGGACCGACTAAGAGAGGAACTGAGAAGAGATAGAAATTCAGACCTAGAAATCTAGTCGGTCCAAGAAGACATTTTGACCGACTAGTTTCACAACTAGTCGGTCAGTCAGTGAACATAGACCGACTAAGAGGCAAAGTGAAATAGTCTGAATACAAATTGACTTAGTCGGTCCAAGAACAAAAGTTGACCGACTAGATTGTCAACTAGTCGGTCACCAAACGTTCTTAGACCGACTAACGATAAACAGTAGCTTAGGAGAAATTTAGCATGTACAGTAAATCACAACTAGTCGGTCAAAGAAGCATCACTGACCGACTAGTTCACAAACTAGTCGGTCGGTGAGTCAACGTAGACCGACTAACTGTAAACAGTAAGGTGCAAGAAATTAAGGAAGCAAACTAGTCGGTCCAAGAAGCTCTTCTGACCGACTAGATCACCATCTAGTCGGTCAGTACTTCTTCTTGTACCAACTAATATGCACAAGCAAGTCCGAATCGAAGCGCGACGCTGCGAGGAAGTTAGAATGAACTTGTACTAAGATCCTAGAGCTACGATATGAGCGTTATGAAGATAGAATCGTAAGATATACTCAAGGCTTACCATTCTATAGATCGAAGCTAAAAGACTATAAATAAAACCTTAAAGAACGGTCTTCGAAAGCTTCGATTAAATCTTCACGACTTCCAAAATGGTCCAAGAGCTTCAACGAAGCTTTAGGTAATGAATACGTGCTTTGAGAAGTCTTGAGATGTCGCTTTGATTGTTCTCGTGAATTGTGCAACGATCTCCAATACTGCGCTCACAAATTTGTTAGTTCATGAATTATTTATGTTTGCTCATCATCCAAAACCAAATCCGGGGAGTCCAATATTCAACAATAGTGGCGATCTACTACTTCACAAAGTGGATCAAAGCAGAGCCCCTGTCCCAGATCACCTGGAAGGAAGCTCAAAGCTTCGTCTGGAAGTCCATCGTCTGTCGTTTTGGCATCCCACAATCCATTGTGACGGACAATGGGACACAATTCGACAGCACCAGTTTCAGAGACTTATGCTCTGAGCTGATGATCAAGCTGTATTTTGCCTCTGTCGCCCATCCCCAGTCGAATGGATTGGCAGAGGCAGCCAACAAAAGCATCCTCGGACCTATTCGAAAGCAAATAACCAGTCTCGAAGGGACCTGGCCAAAAAATCCCCGGCATACTATGGTCGTACAGAACGACCCATAAAACCTCGTCGGGGAAACACCATTCATGCTGGCTTATGGATGCGAGGCTGTCATCCCAGTAAAAGTTAATAAGCAACCGCTTCGTCTCCGATATTATGACGAAGAAAGAAACCTGAAAGGACTCGAAATCAACCTACAACTGTGGACGAGATCCACGAACGGGCTGTGGCAACCCTCATTGAACAAAAAGGACGCAATGCTCACTATTTAAACTTAAGGGTCCGCTAACGTAACTTTTGTGTGGGCGACCTGGTGTTGTGTAAGGCTGCTTTTGCTCTCGAGATTCTCAAGCAAGGGAAGCTCACTGCGAAGTGGGAGGGACCTTACACAGTGATCGATGTGCTTGGTCCTGCCACCAATCGACTCACTACATTGGATGATAGGGAACTTCCTCACCCTTGAAATGCGGAGCATTTACAGAAGTCCAATCAATAATTATCCAACGAGGACAAGTGCACCAAATGATCGAAGGTTATCTTTGTCTTTTATCCTATGCCTATTCATGATAACTACAAAGTCGATCATTTTTTGACATCTGTCCAACAATTTTCTAAACACGCTCGTCGGCCGTAAGTCGAAGGGGCCTCGCCCCTTGCCACCGAATGACCCTTGTCGTCAGCCGTAAGCCGAGGGATCTTACCTCGCCACTGAACTGTAGGAGGATATATGCCCATAAGGTGATTTATCATAAGTGTACGTCTTGTTCATATAATATATGGTGTCCATTATTCTAAGTATGAAATCGTTTAAATAATATACTTGGATAATGTCCATAGACTTATAATTAGGTCCTTAAGTATCCAGATAAGATCTCGATTATGAGTAGTAAGCGACCGTATAGAAACGTAAGTCTTAAACGGTTCATGGTCATAGATGTGTTGAGAACTGGATATCAACACATCGGATAGACCACTGTGTCTTAGTCTTACCGTATGGTAATGATGATCTCATAGTCATTCGACTTGGCGAAGTCAGAGACGAGACACAGGTGCTCATTGGAGAATGAGTTCACTGAACGACCAACTTAGAGTTATTAAATGGTAAACTTTAACTAAACTGTCTATAATAACTCTAGGGTGATGATAGGTAAGCTGGTCCTTTAGACCTGAAGTCATCTGTACGAACCTGTGAGTAAACAGTGTAGCTTAGACCTATGATCTAGCTTTGAGGCTAGGCCTGCTGAAAGATCTTAGGTTGGGTTGCACATGAAGCTCTCAAGGCGACTAGATGACTAAGATGAGATTCGTCTCTTCCGTTTAGTGTCACAGGCTCAGTATAGTCTTTGTGTTAATCCTCGGCCGGGGTACGTTGTAACAAGTACAACGTAATTACAACTGAGACCGCCGTATACTGACCAATGTTGTCTAATAGGGTTGAGAGTAAACCATACCCTCGGCGAACAGGGTCACAGTCTTGACGAAGGGATATAGCTAACAGTATTCATCACTGACACAGCCAAAGTAAACCCAACGATGCTTTTGTCAATGGGTCGATCACGTTATGATGATTCTGAAACAGGGATGACAACTACTGCTCGTGGTGACCGTCGTCTAGGGGTTCCGAGCCCCAACCTGTAGTAAGGTCAGGCTGTAGGGTCTCACACCGAGTAGCGTTCGTGTCTTAGTAATAAGAAGATTAATTTAGAGAGAGATTCATTTGATGTTATTGAATAGTAGATATTCACAAAGCTAGTTGTGAAAATAAGTCATAGATGCAATAGGGACAATGTTGCATTTGATGCAAAAACCGATTAAACGTGTCATAAATTGGTTACGAAAATATTTGTAGGAACAAATACATTGGAAACGGTTACCTGGGTGACGAGATCATCCTGGTCTAAACACCGGTTCAAACCGCGTCCAAATCGGAGTTCAAACCAGCCCAGAAACACGAAAACAGTCCAAGGCAAAGTGGGTTAGACCCACTGGGCTAACAAGCCCATCAGCAAGGGCAAACTGGCACGGCCCGCTGGCTACAGTGGCGAAGGCCCGCTGCACAGCAGGCCAGTGCCCGCTGCTTGCAGTGGGCGCGGCCCGCAGCAGCAACGGGGGCACGCCTGCTGCCCGGCGGGCGTACGCCCGTCCTCCCTGCCTTGGACGGGCGTGACCACAACTTAAGTGATTTAGGGTTTTTGAAACACCAAATGACGGCTGCGAAAATTGATTTTTTGTCCATCTTTGGGCAATTGTTTGAGAGGTCAAACGAAGCCGAAATTCGTCGCTGTTGGTTCCTGCGCATTCACCATTCGAAGCCGTTCGAATTGATAGATTGTTTGGTGCCTAAAGTTTAATGGATAAGGAGAATTAATTCATTGAAGTTGGCATTTATGAAATGCTCACTAAACTTCAATTTAAGCTTAATTAGCTAAATTAATTCCTCCTAGATTTGTTTTAGTCCCACGTTGCTCACAACGAGAGTAGGAGTGCCGACTCTCTATATAAATAGGGGTGCACTCTCTTCGTTGAAAAAATGCACCAAGTCCTCGATCGAGTACCTCCGGATATTTGAGCTAGCTCAATCTACGACTAAACTATTCTCTCCTCTCTCTCTCTCTTCTTCCTATTCTCCGGACCAGTCTTAGCAAGACTACGAAGGGGGGTTGGATTCGGATCCAGACGTCTAAGACGCGGGTCTATTCAAGAGAAACTTTCTACCACGTGTGATCGGCTTGGAGGCGGGAGTCGGCTCGGACAGATCAGTTCGAGGGTGCGAGGCGTCTCGGGTGGATCGAGTCAAGGTGGTTCGGCTACGAGGAGCGTCAGAAGATGGTGCGGTACATCTTGCACGTCCCAGGGTCAAGATTCCGGGTATGTGGTTAAGCAATTTTAGTGTAGATTTAATTTTGTCGCTGTAGAATAGATCCCTCTTGGGATGGTCAGATCCACCCCAAGTTGGCATAGATCGGGCTAGGTTCTGGCTCTCTCAGAGTCTAGCTAAATTGTTTAGCTAGCTTAGTTTTGTTTTTCCGCTGCGCTTTATGCCCTTGTAGTCCGTCCGACTTAGGACGGACACAGATCCGAGCTCTGAGGGTCCGCCAAAACCCCAACAGTGGTATCAGAGCCATGGTTATGCTTGTAGATCTATTTTAGCGACATTTTTTAAATCTTTTAATTGCTTGTTTTAAACATACGGAAATTTTAACTTTATGTTAAAATAATGTCTTACGTTTTAAAATTGTATTGCAAAATGAAATTTTTTTGAGTCGATTTAATCTTTATGCGATATATTTAAATAAGTCTATCATGTTTAAATGTTTTAAAATTTTATTTTATGAGATAAAATAATTTTAGCATACATTTAAAATTATTATAAAGTTTATGTAACACAAAAGGAATATTTTATTTCATGCGATGATATTGAAAATTCATATTTTGGTTACATAAAGATTGATTTTTTTAAAAAAAGCTTTATTCGAAAATTTATAAATTTCAAATGATTTTAAAAGGGGTTTAGAATTTTTTTAAAGAATATGTGATATAAAGAAAATTTTATTCTCATAAGATGAAATAATAAATTTGTATCTTTTAAATTACATATTGGGTTTAAGATTACTCTATGCGATATTTTAATCTTAAAAGTGTATCGTTAAAATTTTAAAGCCTAGGTTTTAAAATTATTTGATAAATTTATGAAACCTAGTTTTATGTGATAAAAATGCTTTAAGCTTTAAATTTTAAATCTTTATATTTAAATGTTAAATTTTAGAGTTGCAAGTTGTTCGATTATGTTATAGATAATTTTTAACTTGCAAGCTTTAATTATTTGTCACTAAATGAACCTTTAATTTATGCGGTTAAATTAGTTGGTTTATGTTTTAATGGTGTATTCTTGAACCCTTTAGGTTAGCCATTAACGGATTAAAATTTTATGAGATGAAATTTTAATGATTAGTGACATGTTACGTTTTTTATAAATAAAACAACATCAAAACCTAATACCAGATTAGGGTAGTCCCTTTTGATTGACAATCATTGCAATAAATCGTATAAATGATGATTATCATAAAAGACTATTTTTGAAAAATGTTGTTATTGTCTTATTAAAATCCTAATTAGATTGGGGTAGCATAGTTAAACATATGAACCTTTTAGTTGATAAGGACTCAATAAAAATTATTCAACCAATTCATAAAATTTCGAATTTTAGGATCCACTAGTTGATAAGGATTAACTAGTTTTTAATTAAAAGCCATTTAGTTGTTGAACGAACATAGAATTGATGAAACTCCTTCAATGGATCATGATGACGGTCAATGTGCTTGGCTAAGTTTGCTGGACCATCCTAGCTAGTCTAGGGGCCGAGTGGTCCTGGCTTAGTCAATTCCCTGGCCGCGTCCGCTGTACCGCAAGGAGTCGAATCATGACTGTGTAAGTCCATCGACTATACCTAAGTCAAATACGATAATAATCTTATTCAAGATAAATCGTAGCCCTCCTTCTTTTAGGAGTTGGCAACTGTAAGACCCGTGTTATGGTTGTTGAGCTACACTCAAGCTGTGACATGGCAATCTTATAGAAACCGATTTCTTGATAAACATCTTGACTTGAACCAAACCGTCATCTCGTCCCTAAACGAGCGCCGGCGTAAGTCTAACCAAAGATGTAGTCTAAGACCTGACCCAAACCGACGTGTCGTGCATACACCGAGCGGCGGGGTAAGTCAGGCTAGACACAAAAACAAGGGTCCGACTAGGCTAGCCATTGTGATCCGGATGAGCACACTCATGATCACAAATGACTCGGGATAAAATCGATAGGGAATCATAATTTATATGATTGACGACGAGTTCGTCTACCGACTGCAGAGTCGGACAACTTGTTGAGACACACTCACGGTTGTCAGACTCAGGGTAGTCGGATCCCTCTCTTACAAATGTTATTTTATAATAAACGGTTTATTATTATGGCTTTAATAAATTTAGTGGGAGAATATAGTTTTATTAAAAACCATTGAAACTATACAACGAACATATACTGACTAAAGTATCTACAAAATTACAGAATGGATTCGGGTCTTAGATATATGGTAGAGAAGAACATGCTCGATGGAACGAACTATAAAGACTGGCTTAGGAACATTAAGTTAGTCCTTTCTCTAGTCGGGATTGGATACGTGCTGTTCGAGGATGCTCTGGAGAAGCCCGATGACGATTCGACCTTCGAGGAAAAAGAAGCCTATAAACTATACCAGAGGGATGCAGAGAAGGCCAGGTGCCTTACTCTGGCTTCGATGAATAACGAACTGCAGAGGAAGCATGAACATTTGGATGTTCAAAGTATGCTTTTAAATGCACAAGAGTTATATGGCAAGCGGTCTCGAGCTGCCAAGTTTGAAGCCATAAGCCACCTCTGGGGCATAAAGATGGAGGCAGGGCCCGTACAAGATCTGTCATCAAGATGATCGAGTACGTGGAGGACGCGCCCAGTTGGGTTTTGTCCTGGACAATGAGATGTCCGTGGACATTATCCTTAAGTCATTAACCACAGCCTTCAAGCCTTTCATTACTGGTTTCATAATGAACAGTCTTGAAATGGATCTTCCTGGTCTCCTCAATATGCTTAGGCAGTTTGAGGAGATTGAGAAGAAAGCGACTGCATTGGTTGTTGGCTCTGCTTCTTCAGACCAGCCGAAAGGCAAGGGTAAGAAGAGGCAGGTCCCACAACCTGCAAAGGCGAAGAAAGGGAAGAAAAAGACCAAAGGGGCCCCGTCAAAATCTGAGTGCTTCCATTGCCACAAGATTGGCCATTGGAAGAGGAACTGCAAGATTTATCTTGCAGAAAAGAAGAAGGGGCACACTGATGCCTCTACCTCAGGTATAACAAATCAAAATCAATAAAGCATAATTATTTCCAATCACATAGTATGAGATACTAAGACATCTGTGTAATATATACAGGTGGCTGAAATGAAGCGAAGATTGGAAGAAGTTCGGAGGACGGTCGGCATCTGAGCAATCGTTGCTGCTGGGGCCGTGCGAAGACTTCGAGAGACATGAAGAAGGAGCTGATGCTCATTTTTAGTTGAATAAAATGTATCATTTCTTAAAGTTAAAACAATGATTGAGTGCCCAACACTCAAAGTTTATTTGATAAACATATTATGGTTCATCTTTTATGAATCCGTTGTTTGAATGAATGTCTCGAAAATGTGCTTTCTGTTGAAATTGAGATTTGATTGAGATTGGCTTAAATTTCTGTGATTGTGGCTTTCTGAGTTGTTGCAAAAAATTCTTGAACTATGATGCAGAGCTTCAGAAAATTTTGGTTGTTTTGGAGCTGACTTAATGTTATAGTCAATCGGTAGTTAAGTGTAAGTTCCAGGAGCGTATAAATTGTGTGTAAGCACAATTATACGCATATTAAGATTAATACTTAATATACTACATTTGATTTTTAAAGAGTTAATATTAAATGTAGTTAAGGGAAAAGTACAGTGTAGGACGTTTGATTGAGTGAGTCAATGTCAAGATTCATTAAACCGATCTTGATTTAACTCATTCATTAAACCCAACCTGACATTAGTACATTCTATCTAAAGCACATATCAAATGGTTATGTCTTCATATATATAATCTAAATATGATTTAGATATAAAATTGAAGTACTTAACCAGGTAATTCTTAAAGTCAGTGTGAGCAAGCTCGTATACTTAGTTCCGGCTTCTCGGACTAAGTAAAAAGGATTTCCAACTTATTTGAATCATCTATATAGAAGATTGAATCAAAATGGTTTTGATTTAACCGAATATATAGAGACTTAGGGTGTCAGCATGTACTTGACATGTTGACACAAGAAAATTGGAATGAGCTGAGACTGACTTATAGAAATGTTAGACCCTACATCTAGATTGTATAAGCTAATTGTTAGCTATACAAAGAAAGGAAAAATTGATCCAAATCATTTTTTTCAAAGGATCAACCCTGTGTGATCAAGAGATGTATTAATTAATAATCCATTAAAATGCATTATAGATACTCGTTAGTAAATCCACTCTTAGGTTTGTCATATAAATGTTAAAGTGACTGATATGCTATAACGGTATGAGATACTGAGATAAATAGATTAAGTGCAAGTGGGAGATGTAGGAGGATATATGACTATAAGGAGATTTATCCTAAGTGTACGTCTTGTTCATATAATATATGGTGTCCATTATTCTAAGTATGAAATCGTTTAAATAATATACTTGGATAATGTCCTAAGACTTATAGTTAGGTCCTTACGTATCCAGATAAGATCTCGATTATGAGTAGTAGCGACCGTATAGAAACGTAAGTCTTAAACGGTTCATGGTCATAGATGTGTTGAGAACTGGATATCAACACATCGGATAGACCACTGTGTCTTAGTCTTACCGTATGGTAATAATGATCTCATAGTCATTCGACTTGGCGAAGTCGGAGATGAGACACATGTGCTCATTGGAGAATAAGTTCACTGAACGACCAACTTAAAGTTATTAACTGGTAAACTTTAACTAAACTGTCTATAATAACTCTAGGGAGATGATAGGTAAGCTGGTCCTTTAGACCTGAAGTCATTTGTACGAACCTGTGAGTAAACAGTGTAGCTTACACCTATGATCTAGCTTCGAGGCTAGGCCTGCAGAAAGATCTTAGGTTGGGTTGCACCTGAAGCTCTCAAGGTGACTAGATGACTAAGATGGGATTCGTCTCTTCCGTTAAAGGGAAGTTAGTGTCACAGGCTCAGTACGGTCTTTGTGTTAATCCTCGGCCGGGGTACGTTGTAACAAGTACAACGTAATTACAACTGAGACCGCCGTATACTGACCAATGTTGTCTAATAGGGTTGACAGTAAACCATACCCTGGGCCAGCAGGGACACAGTTTTGACGAAGGGACTATAGCTAACGGTATTCATCGCTAACACAGCCAAAGTAAACCCAACGATGCTTTTGTCAATGGGTCGATCACGTTATGATGATTCTGAAACAGGGACGACAACTACTGCTCGTGGTGACCATCGTCTTGGGGTTCCGAGCCCCAACCTGTAGTAAGGTCAGGCTGTAGGGTCTCACACCGAGTAGCGTTCGTGTCTTAGTAATAGGAAGATAATTCAGAGAGATATTCATTTGATGATATTGAATAGTTGATTTTCACAAAGCTAGTTGTGAAAATAAGTCGTAGATGCAATAGGGACAATGTTGCATTTGATGCAAACAAATATTAAACGTGTTGTAAATTGGTTACGATAATATTTGTAGGAAAAAATACATTGGAAAGGGTTACCTGGGTGACAGGATCGTCCAGGTCTAAACACAAGTTCAAACCGCATCCAAATCGGAGCTCAAATAAGCCCAGAAACGCGAAAACAGTCCAAGGCAAAGTGGGTTAGACCTACTGGGCTAATAAGCCCATCAGCAAGGGCAAACATGTGCGGCCTGCTGGCTGCAGCGGGCGAACGACCGCTGCACAGCGGGCGCGGCCTGCTGGCAGCTGCGGGCACGGCCCGCTGCACAGCAGGCCCCTGCCTTGGGCGGGCGCGCTCGCTAAGCCTAGCGGGCACGCCCGCAACTTCAGTGATTTAGGGGGTTTTGAAACCCCAAACAATGGCTATGAAAATTGATTTTTTGCCCATCTTTGGGCAATTGTTTGAGGGGTCAAACGAAGTCGAAATTCGTCGTCGTTGGTTCCTACGCGTTCACCATTCGAAGCCCTTCGAATTGATAGCTTGTTTGGTGCCTAAAGTTTAATGGATAAGGAGAATTAATTCATTGAAGTTGGCATTTATGAAATGCTCACTAAACTTCAATTTATGCTTAATTAGCTAAATTATTTCCTCCTAGATTTGTTTTAGTCCCACATTGCTCATAACGAAAGTAGGAGTACCGACTCCCTATATAAATAGGGGTGCACTCTCTTCGTTGAAAAATGCTCCAAGTCTTCGATCGAGTAGCTCTGGATATTCGAGCTAGTTCGATCTACGACTAAACTATTCTCTCTCTCTCTCTCTCTCTCTCTCTCTCTCTCTCTCTTCTTCCTATTCTCCGGACTAGTCCTAGCAAGACTACGAAGGGGGTTTGGATTCGGATCCAGATGTCTAAGATGTGGGTCTATTCAAGTGAAACTTTCTATCGCATGTGATCGGCTTGGAGGCGGGAGTTGGCTCGACAGATCGGTTCGAGGGTGCGAGGCGGCTCGGGTGGATCAAGTCAAGGCAGTTCGGCTACGAGGAGCGTCAGAAGACGGTGCAGTACATCTTGCCCGTCCCAGGTGTAATGCCCTACAAGCTACTGCACAAGTACTAAAGGGGGGTGAATAGTACTTTAAAAATAACAAGGAGTATAATTCCTAATTATCGTACAAACAACTACCAAATCAATTTGCGGAAACTTTAATTGAAGACAACAACAAAATTAACAATGCTAACAAAAGATATTACTGGGTTCGGATCCACCCAAGTCTCCCCGACTTGTTCCCGGTGATCCTACGTCCCAACCACCCGGATCCCCTCCGGATACTTGAGTTAGAAACCCTAACTCAAGATTTCCTCTATGAAATACTTGTGAAAAACCTTCACAAGTCAAATCATACACAAAGTAATTTGTGACTCCCACAACCCGGGATCACAACCACACTCTCACAACCGAGAGTGAAACTTACAATATGAAATTGAAATGAAATAAGAAACTTCTTACCGACAAAATACCTATGCCTTGAGTAATGCTTACGAATTAGGGCAAGGATGATTTTGAGGAAGAAAAAGTGGCACCAAATCCTAGCTCCAAGATGTAGATCAGCGATGGAGAGCTATGGGGATGTTGGTGACCTAGAATCAAGCACTTGGCTTGGAAGGCTTCACACTCAATGAATCTCTCTTTGGAAGTAAGAGTGAGGAGAGATTATTGAATGGAATGAAAGAGCTTTGAATGAGCTTGGAATGATTTCTCTTGATCTCTAAACTTGCAATAATATCAGCCTTGACTGCAATGCATGCAACCCAACAAGTATTTGTGGGATAGAGGAGAGAGAGAGAGAGAGAAAAACGTTTCAATTAAAGCTCCAACGGCTCTTTTCTGAACCCAACTAGTCGGTCAAAGAACAACCATCGACCGATTAGTTCATCAACTAGTCGGTCGGTCAATCAACGTATACCGACTAATGAGTGAACAGAGAAAAGATCAAAGCACAGATAAAAGGAACTAGTCGGTCCAAGAAGAGTAGCTGACCGACTAGTTTCACAACTAGTCGGTCGGTTACTCAACTGAGACCGACTAACAGATAAAACTGAAGTCTGAGCACAAATAGACTTAGTCGGTCCAAGAACAAATGTTGACCGACTAATTCACCAACTAGTCGGTCGCCAAATGAGCATCGACCGACTAATGATAAACAGTAAGTTAGGTGAAAAATTGGCATGTACAGTAAAGCTAAACTAGTCGGTCCAAGAAGGAAAGTTGACCGACTAGTTCATCAACTAGTCGGTCGATCAATGAACACCGACCGACTAATGATAAACTGTAGCTTAGGCTCAAATGTGCATGTACAGGGAAAGCTCAACTAGTCGGTCACAGAAGCATCACTGACCGACTAGTTCACAAACTAGTCGGTCGGTGAGTCAACTTAGACCGACTAACTGTAAACAGTAAAGAGCTTGAAAATGACTGACAAAAACTAGTCGGCCAAAGAAGCTTTACCGACCGACTAGATCACCATCTAGTCGGTCAGTTCTTCTTCTTGAACCAACTAACATGCACAAGAAGTCACGAATCGAAGCGCGAAGCTTCGGGAAGGATTGTATGGACTTCTACTAAGATCCTAGAGCTAAGATATGAGCATTATGAAGATTTAAACCGTAAGACCTACTCAAGGCTTAACATTCTACGAAAGAAGCTTAAAGACTATAAATAAAACATGACGATACCGTCTTCAATAGCTTCAATCGAATCTTCATGAATTCTAAAATGGTCCATAAGCTTCAACGAAGCTTTAGGCATACGATCACGTGCTTTGAGAAGTCTTGAGACGTCGTAATTGATATTCATATGAATTTGGCGACGATCTCCATAACTGCGCTCACAAAGTGTTAGTACACGTTATATTTATGTTTGTTCATCATCCAAAACCAAATCCGGGGAGTCCAATATCCAACATTCTCCCCCTTTTTGGTGATGACAAACCAACATAAATAATAATCAAAAATAATAATTCAAATGAAATTTACTTACTCCCCTGCATTGATGACACGTTAATTCCAATTTTAAACAATAATAATACGCATCAAGCAGACGAGTGAAGTATATAAAATGGAAATTGATTATTGAAATATCGAATACCAAATGTAGGTTATTGAAATATCGGATTTGAAAATCCTTTTATATATCTTAACTCCCCCTGAATCTAACATATCAAGTTAGATTCTTGGAAAAATGCTTTAAATTATCATTTAACACATCGTTATTATTATATCTCTCCCCCTTTGGCATAAGCAAAAAGAGCGGGAGGAGAACAACGACAACAACAATGGCCTCAAATTAAAAGCACGGGAGTCGTAGAATACGACGACGGTTCAAGTGACACCATAAGAAATACGAATAAAATCAAGGCGTGTCAATGAAACCATAGTCGAAAATCGAAAAACGAACTCATCAAAACTCAAATCATTTTTACGGATTGAGTTATGGAATATACTCTCCAATATCAATTTTCTTGGTTAATTTAGTGCATGGAAAACAATTCTATGTTTCCATAGAAGAAATTTCTATTAAACCAAGTTAATATCGTCGAGCGACGAAATCAAACATCAGAGACATAAAAGAAATTATAAATTGTGCACAATAGTATGAAATGTCAACGTCGATGTATATATATATAAAAGATATGAACCAGAGTACATCAAAAATAAACATCACTGACATACAAAACATCGATCCACTGATCGGGGCATAAAATACATCATCATATCACACAGATATCGGAGTGACACAAAACATACAACATCAAAAAGATCATCAAAGTACATCAAAAATACATCATCAAAAAGATCCAAAACCCCACTCTATCCTAACCAAACTCTCTCACACTAGATGTATCATCCAAGGAGCATCGGAGAGTCCTCAAAGAAGCTCAAGAGGAAGCGGCAGGATCTGCAGCAGCAGCAGGCTCTGCAGGAGAAGTGGTGGTCACATGAACATCTGGAATGTCAGCAGGAGCGACGGCAGAAGTGGAAATCTCTGGAGCAGCAACAGGAGTGGCCTCGGGAGCACCAGTCGGAGTATCCACCGCAGGAGCGGTGGCAACAGGTGTGCTCTCGGGGCACCAGCAGACGAAGCAGCAACAGCAGCACCAGAAGTGGTAGCACCAGCAGCAGATGTGGTAGCAGCAGCAACAGTGGCCTCAACGCCATGAGCTAAAGAGGTGACAAGCTCATCGATATCCTCATCATCCATCTCCTCATCCTCAGAAACAGGAGGAGGAAGCTGAATACCCATCAGACTAGCCATACGGCAAACAACCTCCTCGGTACGAGCCAAACAAGACTCGTGATGACGAAGTAACCGAACGACATCATCAAGAGTGGTAGAGGGAGCAGCTGAGGCAGAGGCAGAGGCAGACGCTGAAGGTGTCGTCATCTGAACGTGACGGAGCACCGCAAGAGATTTCTTGACGGCCGTCGCGTTCAGGGGAGGACCAAGTGGACGCTCATCGTCAGGAGGCAATGTGACACGGAAGTGGCGAAAAACAAGGGTCAACAAGCACGGAAAGCGGATATGAGCCGATTTCGTGGACTTGCGAATACACTCAAAAGAGTCCATCTTATCGAGTATAATGCGAGCCCAGTTAATCGAGCTCCCCATGAAAATGGCATAAATCAGCTTCAGAAAAGGCTGGGATGGTAGAGATGAGGAGCCGTACTTGGGAAGCAAGCACGACTTCAGAATCAAATTCAGGACCCATGCATTTGGCTTGAAGGATTTGGAGGGCACACCAATCATGGCGGGAGGAATCTGATGGAAAATCTCAGAGAGGATGGTCTGATCTAGGGAAGAAATATCATCAACAAAAATGTCTGAGGGGAGGAGGCCAGACGATGAGATACCCAAAATCTCTCCTAAGATTTCTGCTGTGAGGACTATAGGAGTCCCCAAAACAGTCGTCTCAACAGAGTGGGTTGCATCGTACTGACCCCGGATCCTATTGGCATAGAATAGTTTAACTAAACGAGGGTAGGGGTGAGGATTCGCCTTCGGGTCATATCGAAGGTAATCGAGAAGACCCGAGGACGAAAGAAGATCAGCTAGCCCTATGAAGTCACTAAACTGGACGAAATGCTCCAGAAGCAGCTGGCAATGTTCGATACGGTTGTAAGCCGCGAGACACATAGGGTCGTCGCGACACAACGAGATATCGACACCGCCTACCGGCATCGGAGCCTTTCCCTTAGGCTTACGGGTGGACGTACGAGGTCGGGAGCTAGACTCAGGATGGGTAGGAGGAGTGGGTTCCCTATGAGTCTCAGGCTCGGGGATATACTTGGTATCGGAATCGGTAGGAGTATGGAAAGAGGAGCGAGAAGCGAGTTCCTTGGTCTTGGGCTTAGGCTTTGGTTGAGCATGGGGCTTCGCTTTCGTCGTCCTCTTACGCTTAAGAGTAGGCGAAGACGAAGAGGGTTCGGTAGGCTTCGAACGACGTTTCGGAGGAGGGGGGTCCGAGGGTGGAAAATCGACGGTCATGGGCGAAGGGCCAGAGGGAGTGATCAGGATACGTGTACGAGCCATAATCACGGCATGACACGACACACGAGATCGAATCGAAGAAACCCTAGCACAACCCTAGGAAATCCGAAACCAATAGAAACCCTAACTGAAAATGATCTAACCCTAACCCTAGGAACAGGAAACTAACCCTAGATAGGTAGGAGAGGGAGGAGAGATCACCTAGGAGGAGAGATCGACGGTTGGCGACGGCGGATTAGGCCGGAAAATGACCGGCAGTCGACGGGAAGACGAAGAGACTCGAGGAGGGATCAGGGGTTTTTGAGTTGGAGGGAAGATGGAGACCGACTAATCGGGAAAAGAATCGATTAGAAATGATTTAAGTCGGTCGAAATCGTGAAAAGACATGACTGCCCCTGAGCACTTAGTCGGTCACAGTTCAATGGCCGACCGACTAGATGACAATCTAGTCGGTCGGTTAACGAGCTTAAACCGACTAAGTGGAAACAGAGACCAGTCGAAGATTTCCTGAATGAGAATTAGTCGGTCTGCGCTCAAATACTGACCGACTAGATACGAATCTAGTCGGTTGGTAGTTAAACTGATACCGACTAAAGGAGTTCAAAAGTTGAGAGATAGAGCTAGTCGGTCTGAGTTCATTAGCTGGCTGACTAGATGTGAATTTAGTCGGTTGGTTGATGAACTGAGACCGACTAGATGAGTCCAAAAAATTGATAATTAAGTTCTCTCCTCAAAACACTTGGACGATACATCACAATCCTCTCAAAAATCATCTAAACTACCCAATTAAACATCGAAATCTCAAATACGACATTCAATCATGAATTCGAGCAAAAATTCAAAATATCACATAAAATCCCGAAAAATCCAATAAGTCTAGCATGAACGAAATATTGTGAAATATAATAGCTTGCAAGATTATTGAATGAAACATGAATCCTATATCTCGGATTCACCCATAATCCCCAATTCTCGACGCAACCGTACAAAGGAGTCCTCCTTTAGGGGTTTCGTGAAAATATCGGCGATTTGCTTTTGGGTTTCAACGTACACTAAAATGATGTCCTTTTTAGCAACAAGATCATCTAAAAAATGGTGTCGGACATCTATGTGTTTCGAACGGGAATGGTGTACAGGGTTCTTGGAAAGACATATTGCACTTTGGTTGTGAACCATGATAGGGCAAGTATCACAGTTTATACCAAAGTCTTTAAGTGTGTGTCTCATCCAAAGAACTTGAGCACACGTGGCACCGGCGGCAATGTATTCCGCCTCGGTGGTTGAAAGTGATACGGAATTTTGCTTCTTGGAAAACCAAGAGACAAGGGAATTTCCTATAAAATGGCAAGTGCCACTAGTACTTTTCCTGTCGGATTTGCATCCCACATAATCGGCATCACTATATGAGATTAACTCATACGTGCTAGATTTTGGATAACGTAATCCAAAATCAAGTGTATAACTTAGATAACGGAAAATACGTTTTACCGCTACTAAGTGAGACTCCTTAGGTTGAGACTGATAACGAGCACATACACATACGGCAAACATAATATCGAGCATACTTGCGGTAAGATAAAATAAACTACCTATCATACCTCGATATAGACGAATGTCTACATCCTTACGCCCGTATCCTTATCAAGATGCGTAGTCGTGCTCATTGGAGTCTTGTTTCCGGAGGCATTCTCCATTCCAAATTGCTTAAGCAACTCCACAGTATACTTCGTTTGGTGGATGAAGATTGCATCGTCCATTTGGCGAATTTGGAGACCTAAGAAATATTTGAGCTCACCCATGTGGCTCATTTCATATTGTTCCTTCATCACATTAGAAAACTCTTCGCAAAGAGCAAAGTTAGTAGCACCGAAAATGATATCATCAACATATATTTGAACTAAAATTATATCATTATTCGAATGCTTAACAAAAAGCGTAGAATCGGCTTCTCCCATTTTAAAATTCAAATCCAAAAGAAAATTCTTTAGACGATCATACCAAGCTCGAGGAGCTTGTCTCAAACCGTAAAGCGCTTTCTTTAGTTTAAAAATATGATTTGGAAATTTTTCATTAATAAAACCCGGAGGTTGAAAAACGTAAACTTCCTCAACAACATCTCCATTTAAAAATGCACTTTTAACATCCATTTGAAATAATTTAAAATCCTTATGGCATGCAAAAGACAATAATAATCTAATTGATTCTAATCTAGCTACCGGAGCGAAGGATTCTTCGAAATCAATACCTTCCTCTTGACGGTAGCCTTGAGTAACTAACCGAGCTTTGTTCCGGACGACGACTTGGTTTTCGTCGGTTTAGTTCTTGAAGATCCACTTTGTCCCTATGACAGTGTGGTTCTTCGATGGCAATGGAACAAGCTCCCAAACTTCATTCCTCTCGAATTGAATGAGTTCCTCCTCCATGGCTAAGATCCAAGCGCTATCTTCGCATGCTTCATTAACATTCTTTGGCTCTATCGAGGAGGCAAAGGCACAATGAGCGAAGTAGTTCACTTGCGATCTCGTCTTGACACTATCATGGATATTGCCAATGACTTGCTCATGAGGATGGTCACGAACGGTATGAAGCCGTTTGGGAATACCTTGGTCACTAGGAACATTCTCAACAACTTCATTAGACGAGTTAGTCTCAATAGAATCAATAGAATCATTAGAGTTAGAATTACCAATTGAATCACATAAGACATCCATAGAGTCATCATCATTAGTAATTCTAGTTGGAACAAATCCTTCATTAAATGACACATGAAGCGACTCCTCGATCGTTGAGGTTCGTTTGTTGAATATCCGGTAGGCTTTGCTACGCGATGAATATCCAACAAAAATCCCCTCATCGGATCTTGGATCGAATTTTTCCAAACTACCATACGTGTTCTTAATAAAACATTTCGAACCAAAAACATGAAAATGTTTAACTTGAGGCAACCTACCAAACAACAATTCATAACAAGTTTGTTTAGTGCCGGGCCTCAAAAGTATTCTATTAAACACATAGCAAGCGGTGTGTACCGCTTCCGCCCAAAATTGATGGCCAAGTTGGCTATCATCAAGCATAGTACGAGCACACTCCACTAGCGTCCTATTCTTTCTCCCAACTACACCATTTTGAGGAGGTGCACGAGGGAAAGAGAAGGTGTGTGTAATACCAACTTCATCACAAAATGTCTCAAAAGACTCATTCTCAAATTCACCTCCATGATCACTACGAATAGTGACAATGGTGGTTCCTAAGAGATTTTGTACTTTCTTAACAAAAATTGTGAAGTTTTCAAAAGCTTCATTTTTATTACACAATGAAAATACCCAAGTAAACCTAGAAAAGTCATCAACGATGACAAGTCCATATCTAGCATTACCTAATGAAGCAACTCTAGTTGGCCCAAATAAATCTAGATGTAATAGCTCTAGAGGCCGCTTAGAAGAAATGCTTTTCTTAGGTTTAAATGAAGATTTTGGAAGCTTGCCTCGTTGACACGAGTCACAAAAGCTTTTCTTATGAAAGACAAGCTTAGGGAAGCCTCTAATAGAATTTAACTTGGAAAGCTTAAAAAGTGTTCCAAAGTTCACATGACCAAAACGTCGATGCCATAAGTGTTGTTCACTTGTGTTGGCAATAAGACATTGTTCATGTGATCTTGGAAGATCTATGATATATATATCCTTGTGGCGTGTGCCGGAAAACAATAATTCATTATTATCTTTTCTTAAAATATCGCACATTCCTTTCGCAAAGTTAACTTTGTAACCTTTGTCACAAAGTTGACTTATTGAAATAAGATTGTGGTTTAATCCTTTAACAAGGTAAACATCACATATAATGGGTTTAGAAGGATTACCCACTTTACCAACACCTATAATGGTTCCGCTCTCGTTGCCTCCAAATAGGACGCGGTTTCCATTTGCAATGGGAACCACTCCGGAGAGCAATTGAGCGTCACCCGTCATGTGTTTTGAACACCCGCTATCGAGTATCCAATTCCCCTTGGAGCTAAATTTAAATTTGTTGCTCCTTTTCTTTTTCTTTTCCTTGAGTACGTAAAGATAGAAAATTTCATATCATGGTACCCAAGGTCATTGGGTCCAAAAGATTAGACCTTTGGAAGCCAAGTCCAATTGGACTTAGACTTCCCCACATAATTTCTACTATGCACAACATCCGAAAAATAAGCATTCATGTAAACTTGTTTTTCATCCATGCTTGTGTCCTTTGGGCTCCAAATAGTGAAAATCTTGGGAGCCCTCATCCTATTGGGTGCATGCATGCGACGTTGATTTCTACGTGATGCATGTTGTGGATAGGCATAAGGAACATGATGGAATGGTGCATGTGGATAGTTATTCATACGATGATGTGGGTGAACATATGCATGTGAGGGAACACGTGCGTGAGGGTGTCTCACATGGTGTGCACGTGCCCGTGAATGTGTTGCATAAAAATCATCATATGTGTGAGCCGGTGGAGTAGGACGTGTGTTCCTACGTGGCATAGTATTGGTGTACATATAAGCATGCCCCTTCTTTGGAGGTCCACCCAAAGTGGGTTTCTTTCCGAAAGAGGGTGTGGACGAGGTGGAAGCACCATTGGTAGAAGAACTACCAATAGAGTGTTTGCTACCACTCGTTGAGTCACCGGAAGTTGGCCTAACAAAAGTAGTGGCCGATTTGGATGAACTTCCCATCGTATACCCCAAGCCAATGTGGTGATTGGCCGGAAGTAAGTCACTTAGGATTTATCCAAATGGTCCTTACCCTTATTGAATTTATTAATTCGGCCTAATGTGTTCTCATATTTCTCGGTGAGAGAACGCATAGAAGTATCCACGTTGGATACTTGCGATGTGAGCACATAAACACGAGATTTAGGATTCTCATTCTCAATACTCAAAGTCGAGTTTTGAGAAGTCAAATCAGCTATCTTGTGCTCCTCCAGATCTTCAATGCTAACATGTTCAAGTTGAGTCTTGAGATTAATAATCTCATTCCTCAACCCATCAACAACGGTGTCGTTGTTGGTGATGATAGTTTTAGGCGAGGTTTGAATGCTAGCTAGGTCATCTTTTACTTTAGTATACCTATTTACTAATTTAGTATACTTAGACCATAATTGAGAATTAGCATTCCTAAGGTCATCCATAGTTACCTCATCGCCTTCGTCGTCACGATCATCGGAAGAGGAGGATCCTTGATCATGCTCCTCTCTTGCCATGAAGCACATGTGCGCTTGCTCCACTTTCTCATCATCCGACTCTCCGCTTGAGGAATCCTCGGAGTCGGTGAATGTTGCTCCGACAAGTCCCTTTTGTACCCCTTTTTGTACTTCTTGGACTTATCGAATTTCGACGCCTTTCACTTCTCCTTTTGCTTATTTAGAGGACACTCCGCTTTATGTGTCCTGGCTTATTGCACTTGAAACACAAAGGAGAGGAGGAGGCGTTAGAAGAACCAAATTTAGCTTTGTTCTTATAGTTACCTTTTCGGAAGAAACGGTTGAATTTTTTGGCCATGAGTGCCATGGACTCCAAGTCCAACTCGTTTTTCGAGTCTTCATCATCGGTTGATGTGGATGTGGATGGAGCGGCCTTGAAAGCAATAGCCTTCTTCTTTGGCTCGTCTTGCTTTAGGTTGGACTTCATCTTTTCCTGCAATTTTAACTTGCTATCCTTGCGTACCTCGTATGAAATTAAAGTACCAATTAGTTGAACTACGGTGTACTTGTTCATATCATTACCTTCCTCGATGGCGAAGGTACGCTTTTCCCAAGAAGAAGGAAGTCCTTCGATAAGCTTCGAACACTTCTCCTTTTGGGTGTAGGTTTTGCCAAGAGCCTCCAACTCCTTTATGATGTCGACGAAGCGAGCATAATACTCCTTCATCTTCTCACCCTGTTGCATAAGAAACATTTCGTAATCTTTGTTAACAACTACGAGTTTAGAGTCTCTTACCCTACTCGTCCCTTCATGTAGTATGAGGAGGGAGTTCCAAATTTGATATGCACTCTTACATATGCATATCTTATTGAAGTCCTCGGGCTCCAATGCGCATTGCAAGGCGTTCATTGCCTTGGCATTGCTTACCTCCGCGGCGACCTCCGCGGTTGTCCATTTCTCAAAGTCTTCTTCGACGGGCTCGACGTATTCCTTCATCGTGGTCCTCCATAGAGATGCACTCCGGAGGAAAGTTTCCATCCGGCATTTCCAGTACCCGTAGTTGGTACCGTTGAAGAATGGAGGCCTCGTTGAGGAATGTCCTTCCATCACCGAAGATGCTCCTTCACGGTTCCTGAAGGTGCCATAGTCGGAAGGTGGACGCACGGTCTTGTTGTCGTTGGCAGACATAGCTAAGTATCTGGCTTTGATACCAAATGTAATGCCCTACAAGCTACTGCACAAGTACTAGAGGGGGGTGAATAGTACT